>OX637395.1:42950172-43435172 GCA_951799425.1 Ilex aquifolium
TCTCTTAATAGTGAAATCCCTGCAGCGTCGTGGATGTAGGCAAATTGCCGAACCACGTAAATATTGTGTGTCTTGTTCTTCCTTGCTTGTTATTGTTTTCTGTTCTTGATTTGCTCTTGGATTGTGTGTGTGTTTCTGTGGGTTTTAATAACGGTTAAATCCCCAACACCTACAGATGCTGATTGAATGATTCACGAGAGCTAGAGGGAGGAAGGGAGCAAGGCACATTTTACGAGCAAGCCAAAGAGACCTGTGACAGTATAGAAGCAAGTTGCTGGAAGGCAAGAAACAGCAAAATTCTTAAGCGGCTATCAAACCATGTCGTCACCACTGCTTCACATTTGTTCATCTTACACATTTTCAGAACTCTAGTGCACCAACAAGGCTAGTCTTTAGTAACCTCCAGAAAATCATAACAACGACCACTTTGAACTGTACCTAATTCTTCACCACAACTAACTGTTAGATTGATTGGTGTCTCCTACCACCCTCAAACTGTGAAGGTATAGAAATCAGACTTGTTAGGACACCAGTGTTCATGTGACACAAGTCACACAACTGTGTAGCTAAAGAAAGTAAATCATTAAAATGACTGGACTGGTGTGGCTCCACCCCACGTAAAAGGGGCGGAAGTTGAGGCGTGATTGATCGAAGATAAAAATGAAACAGTACCACTGTTGAAACTGCTAAGTGCTAACCCTTTACCTTTTGATCCCTATTGATGCTGATACTTTTGTTCCTACCACAATGGAAGAAGATCCGGGTAAAATATGCAAGATAAATAAGGGCATGATCCGCATTTTAATCCCATTTAGATATCACAGACAGAGAGGGAGGTTTTCATTACTTATTTACTCTTTTCTTTCCAGTATTTTCCATCCCACAGCAATTAGGAATAGAGAATCTATATCAAAGAAAGGTCTAACAGTTGGACTAGTGGTATCCATTGCAATTTGATCCATTGTGGTTAGTAAGATTGTGTGATCATATTACCAGTCTGTTATTCTTGATGAGACCCTTTTTTACCCAAAAGAGCTCCTTTTGGGGTTTTTTTCATTTTTTTTAGGGTCTTCAATAGCTTCACCTCCTGTTCATAGTTCAGCTAACAAGCAAATTTTACTCAAACTAAGTAAGCAGTGCCAAATATCCAATGAAGAAGCCCACAAGCTCAAATCACAAGAAATGGAGCCAGGGAAAAGGAAACGATTATAATAACCAAAGTTCCAATGAAGAAGCCCACAATATCAAATCACATGAAAAGGAGTGCAGGAAAAGCAAACTACTATAAAAACCAACGTTGGTGGTTTAATCATGCAGGTGTGGCAACTACAAAACAAGCATCACATGCAAAGTTTTAAATCTGTATCAAGGACACTAAAAACAGATATCAGTCCACAAAAAATTGAATAGTAAAAGCTTTAACACTCAATGTACAAAAGGTGCACCTCAGGAGCCATCCACCGATATGTCCCAGTTTCTGCCGTCATAACTCCAGTTTGAGCTTTCACTCTGGCAACTCCAAAATCAGCCACCTTAACCACCTGAAGTCCAAAGCATAAGGTAAAAGGCAAGATAAGATAGATGAATTTGCAGAGGGATACCAGGCCCAAGGGGAACTCTTACTTACTATCAAGAAGAAATGAAGGTGATACATATATTTGTCCTACGACTGACATTAACAATGACAGGACATTTTTTTTTCTTATGGAGGGGGTGTCAAAGATATATGTATTTACTTTCGTAGTAAACATTCAAAACTTTTCACACTGTTCCACAGTTACATAGATAAGTTCTGTAATGTAGAAACAGACAAATGAGATCCAAGATGTCGGAAATTCAGAGTCCAAATCACAAGTATGGAACAAATAACAATAAGAGAGCATCTTACTTCATTCTCATCCATCAGAAGATTTGCTGCCTTCAAGTCCCTGTGAATTATATTATGCTGATGCAAGTAGTTCATTCCTTTTGAGATATCGATTGCTACTTTTAGCAAAGATGGAAGCTTAAAAGTACCCTTTAGTTTGTGTAGATAGTCATAAACACTTCCACCAGACATATATTCTGGAACGAAGAAAAAAGTAAGGTAGAAAAGATAGCATGAAAGTTTTAACTGAAATTAACCATAACAAAATCCAAGGGAAACAAGGTCAATTCCTTAAGCAACAACTCGTGCATGTGTGCATCACACAGGTCATCTGTAAGAAAATTGGAATATACCTGTTACAATGCACAAGCTAGGAGGTTTTGTGCATGCACCTATAAATTGTACAACATTCTTGTGTCGAACTTTCCTGCAAGTGCCAAAAAGGAGTCACTGAAGCAGAGATGTGCTTTCTTATGAGCAAAAGGTCAATCAGTTGAACAATAGGGCCAGCATTCATGCCTAAAATAACTATCACAGAGAAACCGGAAC
This sequence comes from Ilex aquifolium, assembly GCA_951799425.1. Lineage (NCBI taxonomy): Eukaryota > Viridiplantae > Streptophyta > Magnoliopsida > Aquifoliales > Aquifoliaceae > Ilex > Ilex aquifolium. The sequence continues at coordinate 42,952,589 of OX637395.1, forward strand.
AATAAAATGACTCTATCACAGGGAAAACCAGAGAACAGGAACTATAAAATAACTTTATCACAGGGAAAACCAGAGAAACTGGAACTACATAACATTAATTATTTTCCAGAAAGAGAGAATCAAAAGTCCTGCAAGTACAGGTGACAAGATCTCCGTACGTCTTCCTGATCAGGTGGTAGAACTGGACCCACTGTATGCATGTATCTGTGCACACTGATATCAATGCATGCGAGTGCATGGAACCACCAACCCCCCCCCCCCCCCCCCCCCCCCGGGCGCAAAAAAAAAAGAGTTAGACAGAGAGATAGGAAGGTGAGAGAATATAGATGGAATAACAGGTTGGAATGGAAATTACAAAGTGGTTCTCTCTCTATCCCTCGGAATTCATGCAAAGCCAATTCACTGCCAATAGTTGTCACATTTAGTTACTTAAAATATTGAATTGGGTAGAAAACAATGTCCTTCCATATCGCTGCCCTCTATTTGAGAGCCCACAATACTATCAAAATATTGGCCTGGTACTATTATATTGGTCTCGGAATATACTTTTACTTTTACTTCTACACACACACCATATAAATTTATAATAAAAAAATAAATGCTTGGACATAAACATATAACGCAAATATGAACATCATATTCCGTTACTTCCGTATTATAGCTTGCACATATAGCCACCAAAACAACATTCCAACCAACATATCATAGGCTGCCTCTTGAATACCCCACATCATAATATTATCCCCAATATAAAAACAGGATTGAGAAGAAACCATTCTGGTTATTAGCATTACCTAGAACAATTGATATATTTTAAGTGAATCTCAAGGTTAATTTAATAGAAAAACAGGAAATCAAAGATAGATCCTAAGAAGGCCAACTAGTGCAGCTCACAGCAACAGAGAAAATTTTCACTAACCTCATAATATATACTTCTTGTGCAAACTCTCTTTGCACGTCTGAACTTACACACTCAGCCTTGAGGACTTTGATGGCTACTTCTTGAGTACGGTATGTACCCCTGTACCTGAAACAATCGAAAGATACAGTTAGTTGAACTCGAAACACCCCAATTACTGGCTTGAGTGGGATCTAATTCCATCACAAAGCCAGGCTTCAAGTCTTGGTTGGGACATGGATGCATATTTACTGACTTAAGGAGGAAAAAATAATGAGGACTTCGAGATCAAATAGAATATTTTTCTTTCCATTCCTCGTGAGCCACTTATTTCTCTGAAACAAGAGATCAAATGATCTTCCTCCTTTTTCTCAAAAAGTCAACGGCGTTACACCATTGGGATACTTCGAATAAACTGGAGTAAAAGAAAATGTGCCTAGAATCTGATAAACTTACAAGTCCCCATATGACCCAGATGCAATTTTGCTCTCAAATTTCAGAAATCGAGGATCAATTTCCCAGACATCAGTGCCATCACCAGGAATTGTCAAATGATCAGGTTCGCTTTTTATCAGTGACTGATCATGCTCACTTAGAGAAGATAATGATAGTTGATTTGGCCAAGATTGCTTCTGCATAGCAACACAAGGCATCCTAGTTCAAATCAATGCATCGCTTTTCTGTAAGGTAAATTGGCATAAAAAGAAAAACACATTCAACAGACAACATGATGACCCACACCCCCTGGGTGGGTGGCGGCAAAGAAAAAGACAGATAACCTAAGTGAAGGAAACATGACATAATGAATTACATCAGTATGACCTGACCCATACTGGGAACTACAACATACGTCTAGACTCTAGAGCACATTAACATTGTCTCTAACTGTCTGCAGATTCTACATGGTTTTAAGTATCGTCTTCACTTCAGGCTCAAGGAATACACTTTAAACTTCAGAAGTTGCTTATGTCATCACACAGAAAGAAAGTTCATAAGACCGTAATTCCAAAAAATTGCATGCATATGGGTTAAACAAAGAATTGGAAAGCTCTGATTAAAATGATCAAGCAGAATAAAACAAATGTTAGTTGATCGCCTAAATATATATTCCGGTTTTACTCTATTCTGAACCAAGTATAGAATAACCCAATCAGTATGATAGTGCAAAAAGCACAATTAGATGCCAAAATGATTCAGTTGCAAAAATATTCTCAAGAGACCCGGGCACAATGATTTAGTTGCAAAACATTTTAAGAGACTAAAACACCACTGAAGCCATTTTATAACTTGATCTCACAAAATGATTTTTCCAACCTGTATGCAGTGTTCAAATAGGTGATATGAGGCAAAAGTTTATTCGCATCTGGGTAAGACAAGATTAAGAATTCCCACCAAAAATTCCTAAAAAGCTTTATTAACTCCATCACAGGGATAAGAAACCATAACAAATACCAAAAATCAATGGACTATCCAAACTACAGTTCTAGACTGCAAAATATCATTTCAGCCAACTGAGTAATAATATAAAGTGTATTGAATGACTGGGCCCTTAATTAACAATAGGAGTTTTTGGGTTCTAGGAAAGTAATATTACCAAGGATAACAAAAAAAAAAATCTACACTGATAAAAAAAACCAAAAAACTCTGAAGTACAAGCAAGGGTCAATTTCAAAATGGAAACTGAGATGATTTTCTACTTCAGAATAACATAACACGTGTTAAGAATCTCACATGCAGAATTCTGATGTCCTAACAAGTTAATGAAACGTTGAGGTACCTCGATCTTCAAGACATCCTTTGCCAATGCAAATCGAAGTTGTTCAGTTTCCTGAAAGTTAATGGCAAGTAAATCAAAAATCTAGGTTGTCAGATATACCATGAGAAGTGAAAAAACACATACAAAAAACTTAGCCATTACTCAAATATAGCTTCTATTTCTGTTCTTGCAATTTTAAAAAAAATCCATGAAAAAGAGCTCAAAATTTTTTATGGTTTCCAGAATGACATTGAATAACAAAAGGACGTTAGAAAGTCAAACACGTGACTCCTTTCCATAATCTTGAAGAACATGAGGTGTGCGTAATTTGACTGATGAAATCCACAAGCAGACGAATAATATAGCAACAACTAACCGATTGAATTGCAAAAAAAAAGGATCGGAGCTGCTTTGGGTAGATATTATTGATGCATACACCACTAAAAAGAAAGCAGAAATAAAACGAAGTATGCACCACCATAAGCAAATAGCATTCTAGTTACATAAAAATGAAAAATTGTGAGAAGGGAATACCTCATATGGCCAGCCATCAACAACAAAAACATCTAAGGAATAACCATCTACTGTTGAAAAAGCATGTGCTTCCTGGATGTTCAGCCCAACTTCAGCTAGTAAGGAAGTCAACTGCAAATTTTGCACAATAAGAAGTTCATTAAATCCACATTCCGCAATTTTGGTAGTATAGCTGCTATAGCAACCACTACTAATGTAGGCATGTGGAAACATACACAACCCTACATCCACACCTGCTTTCCCCCAGGGGGAGAGGGGTTGTTGAAGAGCAGAAAAATAACTCACAGAACAGAGAAGGAAAGAGGGTAGGGCAGGCTTATTTAGTTTTACATCTACATTTCCAAAAAAGTTTTCCACTCAACCTAATAGCATGGTGTAGAGACATCATACTTCTACGTGAAAGAGATCCTTGTTAAATTTGACACTTTCACCACGTAGCCAAGAACTACATGTCCTTAGTCACATTATTTTCTTGACATAGCCTTTGGCTCTCCCTTTTGCTCCCCATCGGAGAGAAAGAGAGAGGACCAAGTATAAACATATTTAATGCTCGAGGTTGACACTTTTTCTGCTTTGCTCACAGATGGGACACAACTGGCAAAAAGGAAAATTTTGGCCACCAGCTTGAGACATGCACACATCAGGATGTTTGAGGCTTCAACACATTCCACACACCAAAGAGCACGTTTTGCGAATCTCAAATGGATTATTTTGTATGTCAGATAGAATTTAAGTTTCACAAAGTAAACAAAACTTTTCAAGAACCCAACTTCTTATTTCTTGAGATCTCCAATAGCATCTTTCTTTTGAACTGGTTAAACCAAAAATGTCACTAACCCCAACACAAATTCTTAGAATTTTATAAGACAATGTAAGGCTAAAAATGTGCAAATTAAAAGTAGAATACATATTGTACGTTTCTCGAGTCATGCCTTGCTCAGCAAGAATAGTGGAACTGTGGAGCTAACATCTAACTATCTACTTCAGAGAATGTAAAAGGGCATTCTTATGAATGAAAAGCAGAAGGCCATTAAAAAACAGAAGGCATCTTTCTACTTCTAGACCAATATATTTAATCTATTGAAACTTGCGAACACACAATGATCCAGTTGTCTCTTCTCTAAGTAACCATCATTGAGAAAAGCAGGCAGGATAGAGACCATATGCCTTCTTGATTGCAAATTACACATTGAGTCTCAGATGTTCGCATTATGTTAGGTATTACATATGCTAATTGGAGAAAGGACGTATCACGATTACGAATTTTAACCATTCATCCAAGCAATACACAATTAATTAATAACATGAAGATACGAGTCGTATAATAGAAAAAGCAAGCACATTAATGACCTGACTGAGGAGCTTTGGCTTGTCATCTGTTGAAAAGGTGATTTCATGCATGGTCCTACATAATAATCAATTACATAAAACAGCAAGCTATTAATTACAAGCCGGTGAAAGTACTCTCTCCATATAACGTAATCCACAGATATTCATAAAGGTGAGTATAAAGCTTTGCTAAAAACAGTAATAACCAACAGCTTATAAAGTTATATGAACTTAAAACTGAACACCACTAGCTATATCTGTTATTCTTTGAGTTTCTTCCTTTATCTAACTGATTTTTTTCCTTTTTTTTTTTTTTGGTATGGATAACTGTTTTGTGGCTTCCTTTACAAGAAACATCTCACCTGGGGGGGGGGGGGAGGGGAGCGAGAGAGGAGTAAAGAGTCTGCATTTGGTGATTTTGAATTGGTGAGTTTTTTCATTATAATCCAATTTTTCCAATAGCCTCCCATAATCGCATTAGGAGCCATAGTCTCCTCTCTGGCTTCCACCTACTTGTACATTTTACAACTATTACTCAAGAATGAAAACTCTATTACTTTTCAAAACAAAAAATGAATCAACAACATGGTCATTAAGATCTAATCCATACCTTTATGCACAAGATATAAAATTGGTTAAGCATCTAACAATTGAGGTCAAGGGGATCAAACAAGTTGGAAGCATAATAATTACTATCAAAAGAAAAGAAAAGATGAGAGGAAGATAACACGAAACAACTGCTGTCTTCATTTCCAATGACTCAAGAAATTTGAGACTTGAGAGTCACACTCGCTGAAACTAACACAGCAGGCAAAAGCAAGCAAAGGGAAATGCAATCAAAAGAACATCATTTGATAACTGCGGAGAAATTGAAGTTCACGTGTCCTTTGAGATCTCTGGAAGCACCAATACATGCTTTTTGCTGATAAAGAAATTTGTGGACTAAGGCAAGATCAAAAGAAAGAAAATATCAATAATATACCGGGAGAACTTTAGACGACCATGTACGACACTGTCCCCATCTTCAACTTGAGCTTTGTTTGCTTCAAGTGCAAGGGCTTCAAGATTAGGAGATGAACCAAAGGCTGGTGGCGGATGAATGCTGACATATTGAAAGCAAGGCGTACAGGTTTCAGTAATCATATAAAATTATGAGAAATCATAGCAAGGGTGGACTGAACAACAAAATAAAAGCAGGATAATTAAATAAATTACATTCAAAGAAAACTTGGGCGTGACAACTGAACTACATTCAGTAAAGAAATTCAGTAGAGAAAATTTCTTTAAGAGAATCCCTCGAAATTATTACCTTTGAGCAACTTCCTTTCTTGGCGAGTTAGAAGGAGACACACCTGTGTTTCCATCACAGATAGGAAGAACCTACGAAAGAAAGTGATTCCAAAATTATTAGACCAACCAGGAAAGTGTAGACATGTTCTAACAGCACCCCAAACCCCCCACCCCCAACCGAGAAAATAAAAAAATAGTTAGCAGAAAAAGAAAAAATTCCTGCAAATATAGTGAACGAAATTACCTAACAAGGAAAATTAAGAAAATAAACCACTACATCCACAAGGGAAAACAAATGAACAAACTGCATGGGAGAAAGTGATAGCTAAGCATGGCAATTCTCGACAAACAAACCAATAAAAAATCTGATTCAGAACTCCAAATCTCCAAACCATAACCAACCTAACAATGCTTACACACCACCTTTTTACACCAATTTTCTGTACCATTTCAATATGAACTATTAAATTAATGGGTCTCGTTAAATGCATTGAATATTTAAAGGTAAAGATCATATCACATCAGGTGATGCATATATCTTTATTGTAACTTTTGTTTTTTATATCAGACATTATTGTAACTCAAATAACATGTTTTGGGTATGTTAATCCTGTGTCGAAGTGGACATGAGGGACGTCAAGATATGCAATAAATGCAGAATCCATTCCTTGGTAATGCTGAGGTGGAAGTCTTATCAAATCAACATACCTGGACTAGGCGGACTTCAAAGGCAGGTCTATTCGCAGGATCCTGAGCCAAATGCAACAACCTCTTATGGGTGAGAACATCTTCCGCCCTTTCCACATTCACATCCAATGCATACCTTCAATGGACAATATTAAATGCCCCAACACAATCAGCGAACTCAAAAAATTGTCCGATTATCAGTCTGATCTATTAAATAGCATTACCAAACCTGTGTTGTGTGTGTGTGTGCTTTTGTGTGCATGTACTATCATCCATTGTACTGCCATTATTTGAAAAGAAAGTACAAACAACAAAGAATGATTTGAATCCATTATGCTCAGCTTAAATATAGACACTATAAGAATGCTCTACCATTTAATTACATTTATTTTCAACGAAAAAAAAATTGAAAGAAAAAAAAAACAGAAAAAACTTTTAATAGACAAACTGCAAAACCTAATCAATGAATAAATATTGACCAAAAAAAATCAACGAAGAAAAGATTCAAGAAAGATCTTGATCAAATAAACACAAAGCATTCACTAGTACAACTTATGAAAGCAATCAAGATCACAGCAGACATGTACATACATGTATATATCTATATACATAAATATTTACGTATACTCGCATCTACCTGTTGTATGTAGAATACGGAAGGGTAGGGAGAAAGAAAGGTAGGGTAAAAGGTAAAGTTACCGAGTAGGAAGACGATTGAAGTGAGCCCAAAGTTCATGGTCGAAGCCAGGCTCTTTAGCCTCCAGGTTATTCGAATCTTTAAGCCTACGAAGAACCTCATTGTAAACCTCAAGTTTCTTTCTCTGTTGCCGAGTGTTCACCGGCATCGACTCCACCGCCCTACTACTAATCTCGGCGTCTTCCATCGCCATTTGATCAATGACAAGAAAAAGATCAAAAGAGAAGATATCAAAAAAGAAGAACACGTGAAAACGTCGATTTCCGAAACTTTAAGGCTATTTCACGGTTCTACGTGAAGTGGATTTCAAGAGAGAGAGAGAGGAGGTTCATATGGAGATAACAGGTTTGAGGAAGCTATATATACATGTGTAGCCGTTGGTATTGTAAAGATGGGAAGCGCTTCGGTACCTATAAAGATAAACAAACGTGGTGCTGTTTGGAGGAGGTCTGTACTGGTTCCTCTTTCGTGTCCCTCCCTCCCTCTCTCTTTCTCTCACTAATATTTCTCTCTCTCTAGATGTATCTGCATCATCTATGTAGGGCTAGGCATGCCACATTAATGTTGGGGGGTTATGGCTTAGCGGGATGTTAAACGGCGTAGTAGATGCAAGCAAATTGGATTTGCATAAGATTTTGAGAAATACTATATAATTTAAATTTGTAACTTAAATTTATATTCTAAATGAAAGAGAATTATTGGATGAGTGGGTCCTATCAACTTTTTTAAATGAGACCCACTGATCCAATTATCTTTTTTCATTTGAGATGTAAATTTAGATTACATAACATTGTTTTAAGATTTTTATGGTGCATTTGATAAAGATGGATGACATAATAATGACAATTAAAAATTTGTTTTGAGGTGTATGCGGTGATGAGGAGAACTTTTTTAGAGATGTTAGTATTGGTATGATCCATTCTCATGGTGATGCAAGTTAGTAAGAGATAAGATAGCTTTATTAATAAATACACTAATCTCATGAGCTAAACATGGAAAGCGTGGATTTACATGATAACAAATTGATTAGTTTAGTATGGCAATATGATAGGAACATGGTGGTGAGTAATATGGTGTCATCCCCTGCTGGCCTGGCCCTTCATCAATTCAAGTTTCGAAAGTGGGCCCCCCATGTTGTGACTGCAAACCAATACTGGGAAGTCCTCATTCATGGGGATTTGGAAAATTTAATTTCTTTTCCATATTAAAAAAAATAATAAGAATAAGAGGCGTTAAGCTCTTTATCATTCTCACGTCGAATTATTTTTCCACATAACCTACCTTATAGTATCATCACCATACTAGAATTTGACCATGAAGTTTGGGATGGATTGGTGGGATTTGTCAATTGTAATTTTATATAGGTAATTAGAACTCTAAAATGTTTAATTGAAAATGTAAATTGTCAATGGTTCCCCAATAACATTTGTGGGAAAAATAAGGGGAATTTCATTTTGCATCTAGAAAGATTTAAATTTTTTTATTTTGCACCCATAAAGATGAGATTTTTCATATTGTACTCTTAATATATAAAAAAAAATGGTACTTTCATTAGCTTCTCTTGCTTATTTTGTCAAAATCCACCCTATTAACGTTGATTAAATGAGTAATGAAAACTAACGAAAGAGTAATATTATAATACTTTTAAAATATTGAGGGTGTAATATAAATAATCTAATCTTTGAGGTATAAAATAAAAATATTTAAATCTTTTAGAAGGTGGAATGTAATTCGCTCTTAAAAATATATGGGGTTGTTTTCGAATTAATGACAAAATTAGAGATTTGTCAATATGTGACGCGGGAAAAAGCCACTAACCCACACGTCGCCAAGAACAGGAAGCATCTTAATTTATTGCATAATTAACCTAACACAGAGGACTTTGGATTCGCATGAAAAAACGAATAAACCGTAGGATTCGCATGAAAAATACGAATAAACCGTAGCTGGTTTAGGATTATCGCGACAGTTCATCACATGCAGTAAAATAAACTAAAACGTCAAAAATAAACTAAAATGGTTTAGGATTATCGCGACAGTTCCTAAATATCTGTCGTTTAAGATTTTTGCACAGGGATTAAGGAAGCTATTAAATAGCTCTAATATGATAAAAAATAATTGCACAAGACTAAAATACCCTTATTCAATACGTATTGGGAAGGAAATGAATATGAAAGGCACTTAGCCTACACCTAATCTAATGCATTGAAGAGGTAAAGGTAAATTTGGAAGAAAAAATATTAATTATGCTTTGGTATCATGAAATGACAGATATTATGGAATAAACAAAAATGGAAAAAACGACAGATATTTAGGAACGGAGGGAGTATATCTAATAATGCGAGTTTTAATTTAATAGGAACCGACTCGAATCAATATGGAATAAACTTTTTTGTTCAAAGTTATCTGAATAAGTCTCAATGTGTTGATGTGTACATTGTTACAAACATCGATGACAGATGAATCGAGACTATAATTATTTTTTATTGATCGAATCGAGACTGTAATTAAAAGAAATTTAAAAGCACAAAGTTGGTTTGTGAATTTTATTATGTTCAGCAACTTGAGCATATAGTATATCCGCATCAAAATATAGTACACCACTTTGAGTTAGAGCTTTTTTTTTTTTTTTCCCCTAAACAATTTGTCAAGATTGTGATTAATAGAAATTAATTAGAAGCACAAAGTTGGTCTGTGAAATATATTCTGTTTAACAACATAAGTATGTAGTACATTCGCATCAAAATATAGTACCACCATTTTGAGTTAGGGAGAAGATTGTGATGAGATTGGGAACATGACTCGCTCTAACAGATGTTTTAAGCTAGATAACTTGAAAATAAATAGAAATAAAAAAAAAAGAAAAAGAGAAAAGGAAAAAACTTATGTTTTTTTTCAAGGAAATCCAGAGGGAGGAAATAGAATGTAGCCGAATAACTTAACAAAGTCTCCAACTAAATTTCGATAGTATTTTTCCTAAACAATTTGTCCATCCTCATAGGCTTAGTATTCATCCCTAAAAAAGAAAACAAAATGAAAAGAAAAAACTCTTTTTACAAATCCATTTGAAGGGTATATTCGATTTTATAATGTGTATGGTGGATTATGGTAAGTGGATCATGCTAATCCGAAATGGTGGCATGGATGGCACGTGGAGGAATGGGAAATGCCAACACCGCAAAACTGGCCTTTGGAAACTTTAAGGGGTAGCTTAAGAAATAATATAAATGAACTGTAAATTTAGTTACAAATTTAAACGTTCTAAGTTTAAATCTTGATAATTTTTTGAGATCAGACAATGAGAGATTTATTCTTCAATGAATATCCTAATATCGACATAGAAGACTTATTTTTAATTGAATTAAAGAAGAGATTAATCGAGAAACACGTAAGTTAATCTCACTACACTATAACATTAAAAAAAAAAATTAAATAAAGTGGCCTTTGGGGGTCACCAAGGGTCATTAAACACAGAAGATTAGGTGTATTTGTATTTGTATTTATATTGGTTATTGGGAGAGATGAACGTTGGGTTGGATTGGATTAGGTTGAATTTGGATTAGACCCAACAACATCAACATTGCCAGCGCAAGCAGCGATTGGTTGCCGAGGGAATAGCCGTCAGAATATGCGACTTCGGAGGTCCAAAGTAAACTCCCCCCATGTTCATGCCTTTGGTAGGAAATAATAATCATATTTTATACATTTTTTGAACAATATTATATATGTCCGATACCTTATCCAAACCCCACGATTTCAATTTATTAGGTAGTGACCTAAAAGAGGACCCAAGTAGATGCTTTTGTTTAGTGCCTGCCTAGCTGGTGAGAAATCAATTTTATATATATTTTAATTTGATTCTAATATAAATTTGATTAATCAAAATTCGTGTTTTCAGATCAAAGTTTATAATTCATAAACGATTTTGATATATATAAATTATAAAGTCAAATTAATTAAATATTCAAAACTAATTCAACTAATTTTTTTTAAATATTTTTATATAGTGACATTCTGTACAATGTACAAAATGTTCAATGTCTCTCATTATAAATCCTACAACCATTTTCACCGTCATCGTCACTTCCACCGGCAACCCTCACCCCAAGTCTAGTATTCTTGAAAAATTACATATTATTATGCTAAATTGAAGAAGATAAGAATTTAAATTTTAAAATAGTATTGTGAAAGTAATTACATAAACCATATGGAATGATCTAATTCATCAATGCGTTGATGTTAAATAATTTATTTAACATCATAAAAATTTATTACTTGATGACAAAAGATAGACAAGGGTAGTGGGGAGTTGGAATGGAGAGTTTAGTCAGAATGGTAATAGGAATTAGAGATTGGCATGTGTAAATTAAAATATATTTAAAGAATCAAAAATCCTAAAAATTAGTATCTAAGATTTAGAGCTAATACCACAAACTACATTTATATATGATATAAAAATTATTAACGTTTGAAAATTAAATCCAAAATTAATAATATCTAATGGACAGAAACTGGTGTAGCGCATTACCTAACTTTCCATGTTAAACTTGGGTGGGGTCCAATTAAAGTGAGGTTATCAGTGTCATCTCCACATGAACACGACCTAATTCCCTTTTTGAGTTTGAGAGCACGGGGTACGGGTGGGGATACTTATTACGTTTGGATTTGTTTTTTCTCCCACAGGAAGATCATTAGAAAACCTTTATTTTATTTAAATTCATAATTGATAAGAAGACTATCAAAAAATATATACTGAAATAGATATAAACTGTTGTTATTTTGATCTTTTTTCATATTAGAGACCAACATTATCATTATTGAGTAGACATGCAATTTAATTTGGTCGAACCAAAAAAACAAATCAATTGGACCACAAGTGGTTTTGGTTCTAACATAATTCGTTCAATCTTTTTATCATTAGTGTACGAGAAATTAATATAAGTATTCCTCATTTTTTTTTTCTGCAAGAATCACCAATGTGACTCTCTATAGGATATGCTAACAAAAACCCGTGTGATGCATGAAAAATAAATACAATTCTGGGCATGTAAATCTGAGTTGAAAAATACTATGGTTAGAATAAAATTCAGACATTAAATTTAAAAAAAGAGAAAACAGTTACCACCATTTATCATAAAGAATAAAATTCAATCACATTCAAACATCGTTTAGTAAAAGAGATTGGTTCATTGAATCGGGACAGATTTTCAAGTTCATTGAATGCTGACAGTTACTCTCTCTCCCTAGTTAGATATTATTATCATAAAAAATTAAGGCGGATAATTAAGCCGAGTTATTGGTGCATTGAATCGGGACATATTTCAAGTTCATTGAATGCTAAGAGTCCGTCTCTCTACCTAGTTAGTTATTATTATCATAAAAATAATTATCCCGAGTTATTGGTGCATTGAATCGGGACAGATTTCAAGTTCATTGAATGCTAAGAGTACGTCTCTCTACCTAGTTAGTTATTATTATCATAAAAATTAAGGCGAATAATTAAGCCGAGTTATTGGTTCATTGAATCGGGACAGATTTCAAGTTCATTGAATACTGAGATTCACTCTCTTTCCCTAGTTAGTTATTATTATCATAAAAATTAGGACTGATAATTGAGTTGAACAAATTAGGTTTGACTTAGGCTCGACTTGGATAGAATTAAATTCGAGCTCGTCTCATATTTTAAATAAACCGAACTTAAATAATTTTTTAAACTTATTTAAAAAACGAACCTAAAAAGCTTGGCTCGAGCTCGCAAAACTCGGCTCGTTTATATGTAAAATAGTCAAGCTACTCAGACTCAGCTTGTTTTGGGCTTGACTCATTTTATAAACGAGCCGAACTTAAACAATTTTTTAGACTCATTTAAAAAAACAAATTCGACAGACTCAGCTCGATTACGAGCCTTAATAAAAATGTTGCATGGGTGTGAAATATCCAAGTATTGTGTTGGAAAGGCATTCCTACTACTATCTATCACGTCTTACTATTACAAGGTAAAAGCAATCCACATGATTCAACAGCCACACGATTCAACTGTGAACACTGAACAATCATATATTAAACCACAGCTTACATAGATACTTTACAGTTGTCATCTTGTTTAGGAAAAATAATTACAGAGGAACTTGATACAACTAAACTGCACAAGTTACATAATATAGCCAGATACATACAATATTAAAATACAACTAATCTAAAACAGACTCACAGTGATCCACCACAAGCTTAACAAACAAACATCTTGCAAATTACTCCAGCTCTGCATTATTTTCAGCTTCTTCCATCTCTTCATCATCAATCCCGTTTTCTCCATCAAGAAGCCATTGTTCTAGTTCATCAACTTCTTCATAGTCGTGCATGTACAGATCATCCGAATTATCCCACTGATCAGTCCCCAGCTCCTCACCACGATACGCCACGTGCAAGAATGGTCTACTTCTGGCTAAAACATCCACCATATCCCTATTCACGCTTCCACTCACTCCCAACCATCTCAACACAGGGAAGTAAGGCTTCTTTAACCACCGGAATGCAAGTTGTGTAATTCCGCCACAGTTATAAAGATCCAACAGCCGTAAGCTACTTCCATGCCACCTGCCCTCATCAACTTGCATTGAGGCTAATGCCATGACCGTGGTGTCGCCTATGAGTGGGCATTGTCGCATTCGAAGCTCAACTATTGGGACATGACTTTTTGCAAGCAACAACAAACCAGCATCAGATAGGTTAGGAAGATTTGATAGGTCCAATTCTCGCAACTCTAGGTTACATGAGCAATCAAATAGAAAAGAGACGCATTTGTCTGTAAGTCTTTTGCACCCTCTAACGGATAGTGAAACAAGCGAACTCCTTACACCTCGTTTTAGGTATGACAATCCCAAATCACTTATATCAGCACCGTCTATCAGCAATGTTTTCAGTTTAGGGAGACTGCTAATGGCTCGAAGGGCTTCATCACCAAGGCTTCTACAATCTCTCAAGTCAAGAACGCTTAGATCCATGTTAGATGCCAATCGGATGACCGAGAGGTTTGTCAAAAGATTACACCATCTTAAGCTAACATGTGTCAATGAAAGGGAAGTGGCATCAATGTCATGAAATACCAGATCAGTTAGGTGAGCTCCATGAGACACCCTGAGCCTGTATAAGCTGGTGCAAGAATGCAAGATTGTTTTGAAACCTGTATCTGTGACCCGACAAAAACCACCAAGACATATACTTTCTACGCTTGAGCATCTATCAGCCATAAAGAGGACCCCAAGATCATTAACTCGCTTAAAGTATGTAGCGACAAACTCCTGGCTTCGGACCAAAGAAAGGTGTTTCAATTTCCCATGTGGATTAATTTGTTGAAGGCCAGAGTTGGTGAGGTCAAATGCAACTGTGGGTTCTATAATGGGTGCATCACGAAGATCCAAATGGTTCAAGGAGGTGAGTTTTTTAGCTATCGTACTGACCATAGTGTCAGTAATATAGTCCACTGAAAGGCACAATTTCCGGATACTTGGCAATACTGATGACTGAATCTGATTTTGTGAATGGTAGGGTCCCGCAGTTGGGCTAAGCAGTTCAGTCACCATTACTGAAGAAACGTACCCTATCTCAAGAGAAGTGAGTTTTGCAGAAGCCACAGCCCAGACATGAGCAAAATTGTGTCGAAGAAAGATCGAGACATCAAACATGAGGATCAATGTCTACAAAACAATACAAGAAGTTGAGATAACCTGCATAAAATGAATTCCTAAGGGAACATGCTGAAAGTATAAACAATTATGATGACATCCAAAGAAATTGCCATGCGGTTCCTAATGCACTTTTTTGCATACATATTTATTACAAGCTATACAATCTATCAAGTAAGTATGTGGCCCTGGAGAGGTAACCCAGTCAAAAGAAGAAAAATGAGGAAGAATACCAGTTAAAGAGATTAATGTTTCCCACAACAGGTAAGACAAAGCAACCACTAGCTAGCGAGCAGTTAGCGGCAATCTTCAACCACAACAGGTTTACATCAAGGGTTGGCATTGAGCCACAATATCTATTATCTAGATAAAGATGATTTTAGAATAATAACTCCCTCAATCAGATGAGGGGGAAAACAAGAGTTATGTAGCTGATCCTAAGGAAGTTGCATTGATGGATATGAAAGATATTTATGTAAACTGAAATTTTCAATTAAAAAAAAATAACAATACTGGACCCTAAAAGCAATATTGTGCTGATTTTATTACTGTAAATGCCACTTTAAAATTGGCTAAATGAATACCTCTGATAGTAAACGTAAGTGCAAAACATTTACACCCTAAAAAACAACCATATTAAAAGTTTGGTTGTTTCTTATTATTGTAACTATGGTAGGCACATTTCATCAATGAGTGACTACTTTGTTTGGTCTTGTGGGAAAGGGTATCAGTTTAGTCAAGCCAAGGGTCTTCCCAAGATCACTCGGTCTGAGATCTGAGGCAAATGAATCTCTTCCCAGCACCCCTCATTTACTGTGACCAGTGAACCAGGGAAGCTTTGGGAAAAATGGTACTTAACCTAGGTGTATTTCACTATAACACTCACCCGAACAAGTCACAGCTCATAATAAGATGGACTTACCAACACATCCTAGTATATTACAAACAAACAACCATCTAGTTTAACCCAAATATGGAAGGTAATATGATACTCCAATGAAGTCACAATGGCAATGAACTACAAGTTAATACCCACTCGGCCACTCTGTTATTACACTAATTCATCTAACCTATCTCAAAAATCCAATTCCAAAAGTTTGGCTATTTAATAGTTAATTATCATATCTAGTTCGATATTTGATAAGCCATTCTTGCAATGGAAACCTTACTTCCAATTGAGCGCAACCACCGAGTAACTCCTCAAGGTCAGATACATGAATTGATCTCCCTCTTTTATCAGCTACTGAACTCAAGTATAAAGACCTGAAGAAAAAGTCAATACAACAACGAAGCTAATAACAGCATCACTTGACTTGCAATAAGATTCACAGCTTCAACACAAAACAAGTGCCAAAATTCACAGTGCATGATCAACTTTACCTTCCATGTAATAAAGTTAACAAAAAGAACACAGCTTTACGGAAGAGCAATTCGAAAGAAACGTGAGGTGTTCCACAGAGCAGAATAAACCGTATCTACACCATTATTATTGACAAGGATTGGGCGTTCTCTATAGATAGATAGAGATATATTACAAAATAAGTATTAACAAGAGAATTCAAGAAAAAGGATTGACCTGAGATCTTTGCATCGACCTCCAACCTCAGAAAGAAGCTTGCCACTAAAATCGGCGCAATTATGGAGACATAGCTCCTCCAAAGAAGGCCAAAGGAGATGATCAATCGCCGAATCATCAAGCCGAGCACAATCGACTCTGAGGCTTCGAAGGTAAGGGTTCGGAGGCAATAAGGGTTTCAACAAGTCAATCGTTGGTGAAATGTCCTGAAAACGAAAATCTAATATCAACCAAAAAATACTGGACACCATCAATAATATCAAACAATGGATAGCATATGTGCTTACGAGGAGGTGAAAATTGGGGATAAAAGAGAGGATTTGAGAACCGCAGAGATTGAAGGCCTTGCAAGTGGCTGCGAGAGAGCAGATCGAAGGGACATCGAGCTTTGTCATGATGGTGGCCACGAGTGCCGTCGGCAGAATATCCAGGCTCTGTAAATTCGTCTCGGAGGAGTTGCCCATTGTTCGCCTCTCTCTCTCTCTCTCTCTCTCTCTCTGCTCACCGATAGGGATATACCATATCGGAATAGACGGATACCGATGTTTGCTTGTACACCACCGTTCTTTTTAGTAAGAACAATGCTATATAACCCAAATTTATAATCCAAATTTGTATCTCAAATGAAGGAGGACTATTGGATCAGTGGGTCCCATTTAAAAAAATTGATGGAACCTACACATCCAATGATCTCTTTTATTTGGGATACATAATATTTCCCTTTTAATATTAGGTTTTCTATTAAATTACTAGCTAAAATATTTATTACAATTAAAAGGGCAATAATTTGTACTATGAAAGATTTTAATATTTTCACTTTGAACCCTTAAAAATTAATTTTTTTATATTATACCTTCACTGTATCAAAAGTGTTGTAATATGATAATTTAATTAACTTTTCATAATTTTTTTCATCATTGTTAATGTGTTGATTTTTGACAGAAAAATAATAGAAACTAACAGAAGGGTCATATTGTAACATTTTTGATACATTGAGAGTACATATATGATAAATTTAATTTTTAAGGGAACAAAATAAAAATATTAAAAAAAAATTAGGGTAAAAAGTGTGAAAAGCCCTAATTAAGAAGATATAATAAAAATATTTATTGTGATTATAAAATTAAACATATATAGATAAAAAAATTTGATATTAAAAAAGTAGAATGGAAGTTGTAGAATAAATCATCAATTTGAATCGTTGTTATATTTTTAAGTCAACAACTTAAGCAAGACATTTTATTTTATGACTAGTTATTGCCTGTGCTTGAAGGCACATAATAATAAAAAATGGTAAATGGTAAACTTGCTTCAACTTTAAAAGTGTAAACCCAAGCGCAGGTTGAGCAGAGTAATATATTCTCGGAAGTCCGAGGTCGATCCCACGAGGAATTGTAACAAGAAACAATCACACGAACAATAAAAGTAATTTGAAAGGAAAAAGAATTGTTTGGAAAGTTGTTGATTGGAGAAAAATGATTTTGGTAATTAAAACAGTAATAAATAAAATACTAGAGCATCAGGTACTCCCTCTCAACTTCATACAATAATAGTTAAAGACTCAAAGCTTGACTTGAAAGAGGAATTAAATGTCAGTTAACCCAATTAACAAATCAAGTGATAAATCCAATGGTTATAATCAAAAGATTACCAGGAACCTGAATAATCATTCAATCATATTATTTTATGAAATAATGTTAATCCTTCCAGCGTGGAATAACCAGTGATTTACACGCAGGGAAAATCAAGCAATTGATGTACGTGGCACAACAACTCAAGAGTTTATACAGCATAAACACTTTGCTAAAAGATTTGGGATTAAATTAACACAATAACATAAATCCTTAAGTACAAGAGTCAATAAGAATACCGTACTCCGTTGAGAGGTTTTCCCCTAACCCTAGCTTAGCCTTCTAGCCAGACATGATGAACTAAAAATAAAAAGATGGAAAAAAGAATAAATAAAATAAATCCTAATCTAATTTTTTTCTCTCAATAGATGAGAGCCCTTATTTATAGTAAAATAAATCCTAAGTACAGGTTGGAAGGAATTCCTTTCCCAAAAAGATGTCTTGTAAGGTTAAATCCCGTACATAAGTCTTGGGGTCCGCGGGTACAAAATCTGTCCAGACTTCGAGCTTGAATTTCACATATTGAGAGGCTGAATCACGAAATTTTCGTGAAATACACTTCTGTAGCCCTTGAAGTCTTCTTTCCAAAACCGCAAATATCAGGTCAATCCGATATCGGAGTCAAAAGTTATGACTGAAATACTGAAGACGTGTCAAATCCTTATCTTCTAGGAAACTTTCCTAATCCAACTTTAAATGAGTTTTCTTCTAACTTGGCCTCTTATAAGGATTAAATTGCTGATTTATCTTCAAGTCTTCCTATCCCAATCTTGACTCTTCAATCCTTATCAATTGTGATTCTTCCTCTAGTGATTGTTTCACTTGCATTATCCATTATTACTTTAAATCAACCAATTTACCTGCAAAATAAACCAAACAGCTAGAAAAAGTATCAAACTAGAAAATCAAGGAATTTAACACATTTAATCACAAATAATATGCAATTAACCAATTATTAAATATAATAAGATATCACTTTTGATGGTTAATCACACCCCCCAACCTGAATATTACTAGTCCCTAGTAATACATGAATCCTAAAATCTAAAAACTAAAAACAAAATATCCTAATAAAATAAAACACAAATCCACTTTCGTAGGTCTCACGATTGCATTTAGCATATGCAACAAGCCTTTAAACCCCTAGGTTCCCCCTAGTGGACGAGTATAGTCTCGTGAGGGTTTCCAGAGATGATACCCACAAACATCAACCTGTAATCAAATATCTAAATAATAATTTTATAACACAAATTACTACCACAATATAAAAATTCTAAGATGCAAACTTTTTTTATAAGCACATGCAAAGCAAAAATATAGAATTATACGCTATATAAATGTATGCACTTATCATGTTCCCATATAAAATCGTGTGTAGTGTGAATTAACTATACCAAGTCAATAACTTATTCGATAATCACCTCTACAACTATCAACTATTCATCTCAATGTCAAATCTCACTGGATAATTCACTCATTAAAGATTCTCTCATATTATAGTGACTATTCCCTCAAATATCACATGTGAGAAGAAGATATTTAAGTCAAAACAAAATAATGCTCACATGTTCCATTAAAATAATTGTAATCCAAAAGAAAAGGATTTGACATAATCTCATGAAAGAAAATCAACACACAATAAATAAATAATCACCATTCTCTTCCTTATTCACACAAGTCATGCATCCATCAATACACTCTTGAGATCAGTTAGGTCTTTATTTAAGGTTGTAATGAGGCCTTGGGATTAGGGTTTTGAAACGAAGGATATTCAGGAATTCAAAAGACTATACCGAGAGAACATGTACATTACACAACCAAACTTTTTTCCATAGTCTTTCACTCTCCATCCTTTAGAAGCACAATTTACATCACTTGCTCATATTTTTTTTCTTTTCAAACACATGCTTGCTATTTTTTTTTCTCTTTTTTTTTTCACGGCTAGACATATTGTCTTTCTTTTCTTTTTTTCAACTTTTTTTTTTCTTTTCTTTTTTTTTCAGCAAGACATCTAATGCAAATATTCACAAGTATGTAAAACTCTTTTTTTTTTTTTCTTTTCTTAACCAACATCTCCCAAATTACATAAACAATAAAAATTCAATCTCAGGATAACCAAGGGTAAAAGATATTATTTTTTTCATTGGCTTGGTTATTATATGTTGGGTATAAGAAATAAATTTTTGCTTCAAAGGCTCAATCATGGCTTCTAGGGATAATAATATTCAAAGAATATGGTTTAGGCTCAAATAATATCAAAGATGGCCTAAAATCATATCTCAAGAGCTTTTGATAACACACTTCCCATGCAAATAATTCAAAGTCAAGCAATCATTCACAATATTGGTATTAACCAAAACAAAAATAATGAGATTATTGAAGGAGATTAGCTGAATAAAAATATTTTTTATTGAGTAAATGTAAATAACCCTTCAAGAAAGATTGGATCAAAACTCACTAGGGTTTTTATGCATCTCCACTATATGTTTCAAGTTCTCAAGGTAAAATACCTAACAAATTTTCAACTTGGTAAAGTCTAAAGTGCACAAATTGTGAGTTTTTATAAGAACATGATATGAGATACAAAAATATAGAATAAAGTTCTATGTGATGCTTAAACAGTTACAAATTTAAAGTTAAGCAAATTATTTCTATATTGTGGTATTAAACTATGCATAAAAATGTTATTTAAATATTTAATAACCAACAATTTTTTTTTATATATTTTTTTTTTTTTTAGCAAAGTAAATAAACTAAAAAAAATAAACTAGGAATTTTCACAACACAAGGCATACTCATACCCCCCAACCTAAATCCAACATTGTCCTCAATGTAAAAATAAATATATTATTGCTCAATAAAAATAATGAATAAAGATAAAAAGGATAGGAATACCTGGTGCCGCAACAACGCTAAAATCTAAAAATAAAATACTCAACAAACAAAAAAACTATAAATTGAAACAAATAAAAATGAAACTGAAATTAAACAAAAAAAAATAAAATAAAATCTAACTACTATGTACAAATAAAAATAAAAGCTCACGTTCAATCCGGCTTAAAGTCATATTTGAATATGCGACCATTCAATTTTATTGGCTTAAAAATGTGGTGTCGAAGTAACTCCTTTAATCGAATTATCCACTCATATATCCAATATATATTTTGAACATGCAAGAAAAGGGAGATATATACATTTTTATGCAAATCTAATAATGAGATAGAAAATATATCTTTATCAATTATAGCACACAACTCAACTTTCATACCCTTACCAATATTAGATATGTGAATCTCATTACTACTTGTTGATAATGAAAGGTCTTTGGGCTCATAAACCTCTTGTGGAATAATAATGTCACTCAATTCTTCACTATCAATAGTATTAATGGATTCAAACTCAGTTTGTAGTTCAGGAAAAGAATCACTCTCACTATATTGACTATTTTTAACCTCTTGTTCTTGTACCAATATATTGAGCATGTCTTTTATCGCTTCACTATCTTGGCTTATTTGGGTATTGCAAGCTTGTAGGTTTTCATTGAAAGCTTGTTGATTTTCATTGAAAGTTAGAGTGCTTTGCATATATTCATTAAAAATATCTTCAAAATTCTTTTCTTGTGGGTCATGGTATGTTGGATATTGGGGAGGGTCTTGTGGTGATGTGGCATATATAGGTAACTGATAATGTTCATTCCCACAACCAAAATTAGGATAAAAAGTTTCAAAACAATGGTCGGGGTAAGGTTGAGAAGAATTAGGTAATACAATTGACTCATTCCTCAAAATTTGTCGAGCAGTTGGCATTAAAGGGCAAACCTCAATGGGATGCCCATATTCATCACAAAGCGCACAGAATTCCTCCATCGGGGAAAATCTTCACACCACATTAAAAGAAATATAAAATATAAAAATAAAAAAATATGAAATATCTAACCTGAGGAAAAATAAAACAAATAATTAACAAATTAAAAAAAGGACGAGATTACCGGATCTGTGACGAATCTCAAATCAAGCAAACCTCAATAGATGGCGATGTGTTCTTTGCCTTCAAACAATTCCCCGGCAACGGCGCCAAAAACTTGCTTCAACTTTAAAAGTGTAAACCCAAGCGCAGGTTGAGCAGAGTAATATATTCTCGGAAGTCCGAGGTCGATCCCACGAGGAATTGTAACAAGAAACAATCACACGAACAATAAAAGTAATTTGAAAGGAAAAAGAATTGTTTGGAAAGTTGTTGATTGGAGAAAAATGATTTTGGTAATTAAAACAGTAATAAATAAAATACTAGAGCATCAGGTACTCCCTCTCAACTTCATACAATAATAGTTAAAGACTCAAAGCTTGACTTGAAAGAGGAATTAAATGTCAGTTAACCCAATTAACAAATCAAGTGATAAATCCAATGGTTATAATCAAAAGATTACCAGGAACCTGAATAATCATTCAATCATATTATTTTATGAAATAATGTTAATCCTTCCAGCGTGGAATAACCAGTGATTTACACGCAGGGAAAATCAAGCAATTGATGTACGTGGCACAACAACTCAAGAGTTTATACAGCATAAACACTTTGCTAAAAGATTTGGGATTAAATTAACACAATAACATAAATCCTTAAGTACAAGAGTCAATAAGAATACCGTACTCCGTTGAGAGGTTTTCCCCTAACCCTAGCTTAGCCTTCTAGCCAGACATGATGAACTAAAAATAAAAAGATGGAAAAAAGAATAAATAAAATAAATCCTAATCTAATTTTTTTCTCTCAATAGATGAGAGCCCTTATTTATAGTAAAATAAATCCTAAGTACAGGTTGGAAGGAATTCCTTTCCCAAAAAGATGTCTTGTAAGGTTAAATCCCGTACATAAGTCTTGGGGTCCGCGGGTACAAAATCTGTCCAGACTTCGAGCTTGAATTTCACATATTGAGAGGCTGAATCACGAAATTTTCGTGAAATACACTTCTGTAGCCCTTGAAGTCTTCTTTCCAAAACCGCAAATATCAGGTCAATCCGATATCGGAGTCAAAAGTTATGACTGAAATACTGAAGACGTGTCAAATCCTTATCTTCTAGGAAACTTTCCTAATCCAACTTTAAATGAGTTTTCTTCTAACTTGGCCTCTTATAAGGATTAAATTGCTGATTTATCTTCAAGTCTTCCTATCCCAATCTTGACTCTTCAATCCTTATCAATTGTGATTCTTCCTCTAGTGATTGTTTCACTTGCATTATCCATTATTACTTTAAATCAACCAATTTACCTGCAAAATAAACCAAACAGCTAGAAAAAGTATCAAACTAGAAAATCAAGGAATTTAACACATTTAATCACAAATAATATGCAATTAACCAATTATTAAATACAATAAGATATCACTTTTGATGGTTAATCAGTAAACAATAAACATATTTGTATTCATATTCAAAATCAAATCACAAACATAGATAAGAGATAAATGAATTTAAACATCGATTGTAGTGAGATGAGAGGTGGTGGTGGTAGGAGACGGTGAAGGTTGTGGTAGGTGGCAATGACCGTGGTGGCAGCGGCGGCGGCGTTGGGGATGGCGGCGACGGTGGTGATAGTGGTGGTGGTGGTGGCGGCGGCGGCGATGGCGGTGGTGGCGGCAACGGCGACAGTGGTGGGGACGGCGGCAGCAACAACATCGGCGGTGGTGGCGGGTGGCGGCGGTGGTGGTGGCGGCGACGGTGGTGGTGACGGCGGCGGTGGCAGCGATGATGGTGGTTACGGCGGTGGTGGCAGTGGCGGTGGTGGTAGTGACGGTGGTAGAGGTAGTGGTGGAGCGATTTCAAACACTATTTTTTTTTTTAAAGTATTTATGAGAAATAATTTCTAGAAATGTTTATAAAAAGTCACTCCAAATATACTATTAGGACCCTATTTTTCCTATTAAATTTAGGGTGTTAATATTAGCCGCTAGATTAACTTTAAAGTAAAATTTAAAACGATCTGAACCGCGAAAAACAAAAGTCATTTTGTTTATCTTTTGAAATTTGAATTGTAAGCTACTTTATTATATAAATATATAGTTATTGTCTGTGCCTGAAGGCACAGTGTAATAAAAAATGGTAAACAATAAACATATTTGCATTCATATCCAAAATCAAATCACAAACATAGAGAATAGATAAAATAATTTAAGCATTGGTTTGTAGTGGGGGTGAGAGGTGGTGGGCGGCAGTGGTGGTGGTAGGAGACGGTGATGGTTGTGGTGGGTGGCAATAACAGTGGTGGCGGTGATGGCGGCGACGGTGGTAGTGGCAGCGCGATGGTGGTGGCGGTGACGGGATGGTGGCCGTGGTGGCGGCGACGACGACGATGGTGTTGGTGGTGGTGGTGGCGGCGACGGTGGTGGTGGTGGTAGCGATGGTGGTGGTGGTGGCGGCGACGGTGGTGGTGGTGGTGGCGATGGTGGTGGTGGTGGCGGCGACGGTTACAGTGGCGACGGTGGTGGTGGTAGAGGTAGTGGTGGGGCGGTTTCAAACACTATTATTTTTTTAAAGTACTTATGAGAAATAATTTTTAGAAATATTTTTAAAAAATCACTCAAAACACACCCTTATGAGCCTATTTTTCCTATTAAATTTAGGGTGTTAATGTTAGTCGTTAGATTAACTTTAAAGTAAAATTTAAAGTGATCTCAACCGCGAATAGCAAAAGTCATTTTATTTATCTTTTGAGATTTGAATTCTAAACTACTTTATTATATAGATATACTTTCTAATTATATCAAGAAGTACCTTGAAAATAGTTTTTGTCTCTCAACTCAATTTCACTCTCTCTTTAGTGTTTGAACTTTGAATACATTATTATTCTGTTTGAACTTTGAATACATTATTATTCTCCAATTTTTTAATTTGAACTTTGAATACATTATTATTCTCCAATTTTCTAATTCTTTGATGATATCAAGTTTAACACATGCTATCATTATTCAACAATGAAGTGCGACATGTGCCCTTTATACATCTCAAGGCTAATATGTCTATCAAATGCTGTTTAAGCAGTTATCATGTTGAATCAAATACGCCATGGGAACATAGCAAAAATGTCTTAATGGCAACGGTGATGCTCTTTCCCACTGTTCTCCACCCTTTTTCCAAACCTTACAGGATATGGGTGGTGGGTTGTTTTGTTTTGTGTGTGTGTGTGGGGGGGGGGGGGGGGGGGGGGGGGGGGGGGGGGTTTAAGGTAGAGAAAACAAATGCCATGCTAAAATGCATCTATCATTCAATTTGAAGTTTAACATTCTATCATTCAATTTGAAATTATCATGCATAAAGGGTATGTTTAATTTAGGTAATAAGAGATAAATTAGATTAATTTAATTCGATAATAATATAATATTAAATTTGGATAAAGTTATAGCGACTCAGTAATAATGGGGGAGTTGAATGGTTTACATTTCCAGATTTTATGATGTCACAACTTTTGCTTAGAACAAATTGAGTTTTTAGAGATTAAATTTAGAAGTTCTAAAGAGCATTACAATGTGGCCTGCAAAATCCATCAATTAAACTCCACCAATACTAAAACTTCTATGAGCAGCATAATCTACAAAGCTGTAGAGGGGTTCTGCTCTCTCACCATACTTCTCAAAACTATCCAACTCCCTCTTAGCCTGTGCTTTGAGATCCTCAGCCACCTCCATAGCCTTCTCCACCCCATACTTCCCCACATAACTCTTACCCTTTTTCTTCTTCTTCTCGTCTTTGTCCTCGCTCTTCAATTTCGCCTCCAACACATCATTAACCACTTGATACAATACTCCAACCGCTCGTCCATACCTTCTTAGCCGTTTAATCTCATCATCTGTAGCACCAGCTAATAGGCCTCCGCAAACAGCTGAGCACTCACCCATTTCACCATATTTCTTTTCTTGGACGAATTCAACTGCGTTGGGCCCACCCTCGAGGTCAACGAACTGGCCAGCAGCCATGCCAGTGGACCCCACGGCTCGGGCAATCTCAACAATGACACGAAGAAGTTGGGGCTCAGGTACAAGGTCCGAAGAGGTGTGGGAGACAATGTGGCGGAAGCCGAGTGGGAACAAAGCATCACCAGCAAGGATTGCCATGTCAACCCCAAATATTGTGTGGTTTGAAGGTTGGCCTCGTCGGAATGGATCATTGTCCATGCTTGGCAAGTCATCATGTATCAGTGAAGCAGCATGCACCTATCAAAATACACAGATGGGGAGTAAGAGATCATTATTCAGAAGTCCAGGTGCATCATTTAGTGTGGAACTGGAACATCATGCTGAGTCGAGCAAATTTGAACGATTTGTGTAATTCAAAAGCCTAGTAGTATGGCAAATTTTGAAATCTTGGTCGAGTAGTTTTCTATTCTCTGAACCCCCCCCCCCCCAGCCCCCAACCCCCGGCGAAAACACATACCCAAAATGGATAAAAATAAGATTAACCCCTTAATTCCGTATCCCAAATTCCAAGTCATGACTTCCTTTCTCAGCTCCATTACTGTATTCAGAGATTCATATCAGGTGCAGTGTGGTGTTGCACAAATTTGAGAAGTAGACTAGAGACATCATGAATTATGTTTGTTGTCTGAGTGGCGTATAACCCTTAACTGTAACATATTTGTATTCTCTAGGTTAGTTTTCCAATGCCCACAAACATCTCCAAGATAGGAGCTAATGTGCTCAAAAACTTCAAAATTTAACTATTTTACTCTTAAATTTCACTCCAACAGAACATTTAAAATAATATTTTACTATAGTGACACTCTAAATATAATAATATGTATAAGTACTTTATAATATTTTCTCCCTCCTCCTTTCCTTTCCTCCATTCTCTCTCTCTTTCCCTCTTACTACCCCTAAAGAAAAATAATACAAAAAGAATGAGAAATAATTTTTAAAGGAAATAGTTAAAAATATAAAAAAATGATAAGAGTGTATTAAAAAAGTGAATAACTAAAGTAAAAAATATTACTTTTTGAGTAATTAAACTTACTTTTGTTGTTGAAGATGCTCTAAGCAACCACGAATCCTTTCCAAATTCTGTAGTAGAAGGAAAAGAGAAATGGGATGAAAGAAAAAGATCTGAATCATTCTAATCTCGATGACTCATGATAAGTATCAGCCGTGTGGTGCCTATTCTTCATTTTCCCCTGTTTTTGGTTGCTTATGGCCTGCCCTGTTCTACATGTCCAAATTATTGGATGCATTGGATTCACACCCTCTCAAGTACACTTTTTGAAAAAAAAAAATGTACATTTTTTCTTCAATTCTCTTCTTATCACATCATTTATGCTCCGTTTGATAGAAAAGATGGAAAGTAAGAGGGATGAAAAATATGAGGGATACACTTTCTATCTTCCAAAGAAGGATTCCTTTGTGTTTAGTAGGATGAATGAAAAATAAAAATAATTATATATTTTATTATTGTATTTATATATGAAATTAATATATACATAATAATGTATATATCAAAGGATATATAAACAAATAAGATACATTTCAACACAAATAATTAACTTTCCATTCGTCCATCCTATTTTTCTTTCTTACCAAATATGATGTTTTATCTATTTCTTCAATTTTTTATCCTTCAATTTTTTTATCGTACCAAATGAAATATTATTATGTATTCAAGTGGAATTCATTGTATATGAATGCGTCATTTTTACTTATTAATAATGGATGATGTGTTAAAAAAAGAATCCGCCAAAAAGTGTAGTGAGAGGATCTCACTCCCAAAGTATTGAGACTTTTTCTTCTATCATCTGTAAGATATTTTTTCTTTCCCATGAAATTGAGAACAAAGATCAACTTCATCTAAGCCATAACTTAGAGGTTTGCTATCGTCATCCAATCAAAAAAATTCATGAATTATTCTTAAGACAGATTCTGAAATATTAATATCATTCATTGGTCATGTCCTAAATATATTACCTTATTTTTGGGGTAAGTTAATAAAAAAAATTATATTTTTGACTTCATGTTCTACTATTGTGTCACAGAGATTCTACAACTCAACATCAACCGAGAATCCGAACCCATTTAATTTGTGCTAATTCAAATAAAAAAATACCAAATATCTATAAAATAAAACATGATGAAATAATTTAGGGTTAATTGTACTAGAGGTCTCTAAAGTATAAGATTTATCTCATTTTGGTCCTTAATATTTTAATTTCATCATTTTGGTTTTTGAAGTATGAAATATGTTTTTATGTAATCCCTCATGCAAACAGTGTCTAAATTGCTAACGATTTTTGATTATAAACTTGTCGCATAATACCTAAATATGAACAAAAAAATAAATTGGGTAGCTCTTGAACAAATTTTTTTTCCAAATTTGGGTAGTTAAATTATTATTTTTTTTCCCATGGACAAGTTTATGATTAAAAATTATTAGCAATTTGCATGTTGTCTATTAAAGGAACCACATAAAAATATATTCAATAATTTAACGATTAAAATAATATAATTAAAATATTAAAGATTAAAATAAGATAAATTTTATATTTTAAGGAACTCTGGTGTAATTAATCCAATATTTAATGGAAATAAACATAGGGCTTAGATGGATAAAAAGGTCAAATATTAAGAAGTGAACGAACCATTTCGAGGGCGCAGGCGGTGGGGAAGGCGGCGAGGCGGTTGCCACCAAAGAGTTCGCAGGCGGCGACGCACATGACCGGCGGGGCCCTTTTGGCACCTTTAGCCAGAACAGAGTAACGCATGGCCTCATAGATCTGTTGTGGGTACTGAATTTGAATGGCTTCGTCAAGCTTGTGATTAATCTCCGCAATCAGCGTCGTCCAGTACTTTTTGAGATCGAACTGAATCGAAACTGGCGACGAAACAGAATTAGAAGAAGAGCGAGTTGTTCGTTGCAGAATCGTACGGCGGCTCTTTGGAATATAGAGGTGGGAAGATGACGATAGAATTG
Source organism: Ilex aquifolium (assembly GCA_951799425.1). NCBI lineage: Eukaryota > Viridiplantae > Streptophyta > Magnoliopsida > Aquifoliales > Aquifoliaceae > Ilex > Ilex aquifolium. Next base: position 42,981,615 of record OX637395.1, read on the forward strand.
TGGATAAAGCCATTACTCTTATCTTCCTTTCACTCTATATCTGTAATTCTATGTGATGTGTGTTTGAGTAAGTAGGACAACTGAAGTTGGGTTTGAAGGATTTAATGGCAGAAAATGTAAATTTATGTTAGTGGGATATAGGAAGAGGAGACGCTGAGACTGAGAGCATAGTGATATGGTGATGGGTAATCAACTTTCAATTAATATATTTTGAGATGTCCCTTTCGTTATTACTGTTCGGTCACTCGGTTGTTTTCTCGTTGCAAGATCAGAAGCAAAAAACACAATAGTTGGCTGACGAAATCATTTGATAAACCCAACAAACGTGTATAGACCGCCAACGTTACATGTTTGATTGGTCATCCGTGTTACATGTTGATTGTGCATCTACATTTTCTTTCTTTGCCTTGTTGGTCTCATTAAAGTGCATCAGATCAAGACAAAAGTGGTGGAATTGGGTTTGGTTTTGGAGGCTTTCCATTGGTCGTTGTGAGTGGAACCAGGCAGGCAGGCAGGCACTATCAGGAAACGTGTCCATTTTTCAATTGAGAACACACTAGATCAAATTTACAAGGGTCGTCACAAATTTAAGTCAAGAAAATTATTTTTTTCAGTTCTTGAGTAAAGTTATGGACATTCATCTCTTTTAGATCTCATAGTGATAAAAAGATGAATTCGCTGCTGATTGAGCACTGCTTCATTTTTGTTGATTCATAGAGTTTTAGCAAACCCACACCGCCTTAATCTTGTATGAAACACGTTCCAAGCCTGCGGATCTTGGGTTCCCATGGCCCATGAGCTGTTCCATCATCAATATTAAATTTAAGTTGGGGCTCAGATGCCGCCTCGTACCATGCAAATTGGAACATGCAATGAACTTGTGGATGGGATTGGGGTTAAAGTTTGAATTCTAGACTTCCACACAATGTGTTAAGCATGAGAATGTTGGTTTTGGTGTTCATACGTTGATGCCAACGTTATTACATAGACGGCTTTGTGAGTTTTCATGTGCAAACACTACTATGTGAATGTTTTGGCTATGCGAATAGTCTTTATTGGTTGTTAAACACGACAATCGCGAAAACAAAAGAGTTGTGTAATGACTTAAAAGCATGGTCCCGGACCTATTTCACTGGCTGTGCTCTGTCCAGAGTTTGAAGAATGATGGAGAAAAGCAAGTTAGTGTCAATGCAAATTTAAACCTCTTATATGCATTCTAACAGCTTTGGAAACTGGTGACAATTTTAATATATATGTTTTAGCTCTAACTACATTGGATAATCGTAAGACAGTGTGAAGTCTAACAATATTGAAAATCCGATCAATATGTATTGTGAATCTACAATAACGAATTTTTGGACCATAGTTTTGCAGAAGGTACAACAATGTGCTCAACAATTAGTAGTGACACAAAATTAGAATTAGAAACTAGAAAGGGTATTAATGTGTAATTTTATTGTCTTTGAATTATTGCATCCATTATTTCTCTTACTTGTGGACTTTGTTTCTTATATGGAGTGCAAAGTTCATTTTATCTCGTGTGACATACCCGTTTGGCACAACTTACTTCGTAGGAGTCAAATTTTGAGTATAATTCCTTCAAAAATTAGAGCATGTTGTTTTTGCAATGAACACACGGTGCTCATTAGTAAAACATGAAAGAATAGTTACGCAACTTATGTATCTCACTCCCTCGTGAGGACTTGTATAGTAGCTAGGGTAGTAGTTCGTTCGTTCTATCATTTACTTGATGTGGAACTAGTTCAACGTGGAATAATCTCATAATCTGTCGCACAAACACTTGAAAGCCGAATCCAAGAGCCTGTATCTGGCTGGAATAGATAATCTTGCCCAAGAGCCTTAAAGAATTTATGTTTGACTTCGTTTTAGAGTCCAAGCCTAGGATGTTTTGGGAAGGTTGAGGAATTGGGCCAACCGATTATCTTAACAACAAACATCCCCCAATCACTCTTCCCCCGGATATATATATACACATATATATGACTTTTTGGAGGCCGGTCCACAGTTGTAGACTTTTGAAAAAATGTATTTGGTTTAAATTTTCACATATATATTGATGATACACAAAATTGGATTTATGCACTAGCTGTCGAGTAATTAATATGAGTAATAAATGTAGTAAATATAAAGAAGAGATTAACACAAACAACACACATATATAAAGTGGTTCGGTCAACACTTTGAAGGCGACAACGGTGGTTGGAGGACTTTGTTGATAAGGTAGCAGGTGAGAGAGAGGGGGAGCAAAAGTAAGCTCTAAGTGTGGAAACGTATCTCTCATGTGTAGAGGGTTTACAATTTATAGGCACAGATCTTTAGTTGAGGCGGGTGGCGTGAAGTGATAGGTGATTAGTTCTTCGGAGTGGATAACTACGACTAAGGATAGGTACAATTAAAGATAGGTGTGATATTCGAGAGCGACTATACTAGTAATTACTCTTCACGTACGTTGATCTTTCTGAGCTCCTTGAGTTTTGGACTGGATCGAATCTATGAACTGGGATTAACCTGCGTTGTAACTACTTTCGGCTTATTCCATGAATTCGGCCTAGACTGAACTGAATTTGGGCTCATCATATATATCAATAATCACTAGGCCTAAAGGCCTAGACTTTTCATTGGGCTTTCCTTTTGTTGTTATGGGTCCTTATTAGTTTGATTTGTTTTCTACTAGTACTACCACAAACCCTATCAGAGATATCTATAATCTATAATATAAAATAGGTCAGATTTTAATAAATTCATCTAATGGTCTTAAATAAACTTATCAAACGGCTACCAATATCTCTCTCAAAACCATTTATATTGAATTTTACCTTCGTCTCCTCACTCTTCACTCTATCTCTCTCTCAGGGATCTCTACTCATTACTTCTCCAAATTAACCAGTTGTACTATGTCTTCAAGCACAAGTTACCCATAGTTAAAGAGGTACATTGTAAGAAAATTCACTTTTAGGCGCTAGACTTAGATTGCAGCTAAAATTGTTGTCACTGAATATATATGTTTAGTGACAAAAAAATATAATTGTCATTGAAGGTATGATGTAGAAATTATTTAGTGGCCATAGTTATTTGTCGCCACTAAAAATATATAATTAGTGGTGAAAAATTATTATTGCCACTGGAGATATGGTAGTGTATCCAGTTAGTGACAATTTGAATGTTGCGGCAAAAAACACATCATTAATTCACCACTAATTCCAAATATTTAGTGACAACAATTTAAATTTAGTCACTAATTAAATTTAAATTTTTAGTCAAAAAATAATTATTGTCACTATATGTAATATTATAAATTTAATGAGTGACAGTTTTATTGTCATGACTAAAAAGTTAACTATTCGTCATTAATTCTTGATGTAAAAATAATTTTGTGGCAACAATTTTTTTTTATCACTAATAATCTATATAAACAATTATTTTTAGTCACTACACTTTTTTTGCTGCGGCTGATTCTCATCACTCCCTATATAATCTCCATCTCTCTCTCTTTCCCGACCTTTCTTTCTCTCACACACTGGCCCCCTCTCTCTCTCTCACAACCTCACCATTAGTCTTAAGTCTCTCTCTCGCGACCTCTATCCCCCCCTCTCTCTCTCTCACTCTCTCGCGACCTCTATCCCCTCTCTCTCTCTCGCGACCTTTCTTTCTCTCACAAAGTCTTATCTCTCTCAACCTCTCGGTTATTACATAATAGATATGAAGAAGACGAAACTATTCAACAACTAATTTTCTTTGATTGTAATTTTTAGCTGATGTGTGGAGTAATGAGTTTTACGAATTGCCTTAGTAACCTCCTCTCTATACTCTCTGTCTTGCTTCTCTGTTCTCTATTGGGGATTGATTTGTGTTTGACAGATAATTCAGAAATTGCCTTTTATTCGAATTAAGTTTCTGCAACCAGATCCCTAAATTGCCTTTCCACGCCCTATCTTGTTTATTGAAACTGGTTGCTTGCGCTTCTAATTTTGGGAACTTCTCATCACTGGTCTATTCTCTCAGCTTGAATTGGACACTGAAAGTCGTTGCTGGGTGCAATATAAGGGATGATGTTTTTTGGGAGGTATGTATGCATGTTCATGCCATGAAAGACTCTTCCCCCGCTCTTCTATCATATTTTAATGTCTAGATGATAGATTTTTGGGCATTGGATCTTTACTTTGATTATCTAAGAAGTAAGTTGTACTTTCTTCTTCCAAAAAAAAATGAACTACAAAGGAACACTAATTGAGCTTAAGTAATGATTCTTGTCACTCTTAAGATGGCACATTTGGGTTCAGATCTCGGTAGGGAGACCTATTTTGTAAAAGCAACAAAAAGGAAAAAAGAAAAAAAAACAATGCAAAAGAAACATGGTGAATATCTTTAAGAAAATAAAGAAATTCAGATATATACGTGCATTTTGTGCATTTTGGTGCATTTTGGTGATGTTGACATTTTGTGCATTTTGGTGCAATTACATCAATTACTTTGGCTTGATATGGCTACTGATTTTGCTGCTGCATGTGTATACATATGCATATCTTCGTGGGCTTCCTTGATATAAATTACATGTTTTATAGGCCATAATTGATATAATGACGGCATTGTGGTGCTTATTCACCGAGCTATTCGCTCTTATGTTCTTTGCAGATTGATAAGGAGCGAGCTGGTGTGCTTGTTGGGTTAGGGTTGGGTGGCATTACAGTTTTTTCTGATAGTGTTCAGGCTCTCATAGAGAGAGGTTATAGGAAAATCACACCATTTTTCATACCTTATGTGTGACACCCCAAAATCGGAGGGTCCATTGATTACCCATCAACCCGCGAAATACTCGTGGATACCGAGTAACTCGATATCACACCGTCATGCCCCATTTACCGGGGTCCTTAATTTTAACGAAATTCGCGCAGAGTCTCCTTTGTACGGGGAGCTCTACCCAAAACACAACTTGTGCAGTATACATTAACATGACCCATCCGAGGCCCAATATAACACAATGACCACACATGGTCCATTTATAAGTAAAACTTGACCGCACCGGGTCCATTTATCAATACTTATATCAAAACATGCAAGATTAGTTTAACAATAGCCCATATAAGTTCTATTACATTTATTCATGAAAACTTTACAAGTCAAAACCATGTTAATCAAAAGGTTTACAAAATCATGCACTAAGACCACAGGTCGGCCTCCTTCACCTTTGATGCTCTACATGGGAGCCATCCGCCGGTGCAAATCCCACACCTGAAATTGTTTCCCGTATAGGGTGAGCCTCGCTCAGTAGAAAATTCCCTACAGAGGCTACTCCCCACCTAGATGCACATGTAATGCTCATATGCAATACTCAATTATCCACAACAATTCTAATCATGTTTATGCAACTCAGATATGGAATTTCTTATGACATGTCATGCAACGAGATGAGACTCATTCATGCATTCAATCCGAGCCCTTCCCGGCTCCCCAACACACGCAAGTGCCAATGTGTGAATCCGTCATTTATGTTACACATCAATGATATTTTACAAAATTAGGGTCTTTCTTGGGGTGGGCATTCATGGACTTACACCAACGGCACCTAACCGACACGGAATTTCAGGACTTCAACCCACGGTTCCGCGTATACTGACACACTTTATGGCCTTTTACACCAACGGAGTGCGAATCCTATCAACGAGTCTTTCACCCGAGGGATATTCTAGCCCTTCTTGCTAACCCCGACCCAATTTATCTCTCATGCAATTATGCGACTCAACGGGATCTTCGATCCCTTCCTTCCGAGTCCCTTGTCAAATACCAAGAGTGGCATTTGATTAACCATGCACACACACCCACACCCATGACTTACACCCATGAATGTGATGTCATGACCATGCCCAATATGCAATTGATGTCATATGAGCAATACAAACCATATATCATCATATTCTATGAAATTTTATATCACATGCATACAAATTTCATAATTCATCATGCTCAACATATCAACAACATATTCAAACATGTTATTCCAATGACATCAAACAACCATTTAAATCAAGCAAGGCATTTTATCAAACACCTTCAAGGCACAACTTATAAATCACATAGCAGGCCTCAAATTTCCCTAAGTTACAAGAACAATCACATGTAACTTCAATATATCGAAATCAAGCTAGAAGCTAGCCTAAGCCATTTCTATGCTCACTCTTCCACTTCCATACCATAGACATATGTATAGATCATATATATATGCATACATAACTCAAGAATTTCCTAGAAGCATTCTAGACTAGGAATCAACCCAAGTAGGAAACCCCTACCGTTTGAAGTGTGAGATGAAGACTAGAGCTTCAAAGCTTCAAGAACACCAACAAAGACCACAAAATCCTTGATTTCTCCAAAGACTCCACTTGAATCTTCGGTGAAATCCCTCGTTCTTGGTACGTACGCGTAGCCCTTGACGAGTAGAAGAACTTTAAGTCTTGGTCCGACGAATTCCGACCGACGGAACTTTCGAAATCGGAGCTGGAAGGTTGAAGAATTTTTTTTTTCTTTGGTCTTGGCCGGCTGCTTGCAGCTAAGGGGAGATATTTTTTTTGTCCAAAAAGCTGATTTAAGAGGATATTTATAGGCAAAAATGTGCGGTCCACATCGCACCGCATATTTTCGACTTCCGGATCCGTTTTTCGTCCCAAAACGATTCATTATACCTCAGATTAAGTTCAAATTAATTTTATTTGAACTTTAACTTAATTTTTAGGAGATTTTATAAAATCCATTATTGGGGACCTTTAAAATGTCATTCGCCACGCAGTCGCCTCGAACGACGTGTAAAAATCCGACTATCTCAGAATTCGACGAAATTTGACAGGGTGACTAGATTCGGCGATACGAATCCAACGGCGAACTCCGTTTCCTTATCCGAGGTCTAGAGTATGAGTATTTCAAATAAGCATTAGGATGACAAATGACCACTTTGCCCTTATTCACAAAAATTCAAATTTACCCGGGTTTCACATTCTTCCCCCCTTAAAAAAATTTCGTCCCCGAAATTAACACACACGCATACATGCAAGCCCATGCATATGCTACAGTCATGTAATAGTAAATGACTATAAAAATATACCTCTATTCTCAAACAAGAAAGGATAATTGGCACGTACGGTGTCCTCGCGCTCCCATGTCGCCTCTTCCATTTCTCGGTGCTGCCACAACACCTTCACTAGCCGCACGGTCTTGCCTCACAAAACCTGTTCCCGGCTATCCATGATGCGCACCGGTCCTTCCTCGAAGGTCCCATCCGCATCAATAGTCAACTCACCCCAATCCACCACATGTGTCGGATCTGGAGTATACTTCCGGAGCATAGAGACATGAAATACCGCATGAACACCTGATAGGTTTGGCGGTAACGCCAACCGATAAGCGATTGTACCCACCCTCTCGAGTATCTCGAAGGGCCTGATGTATCTTGGCGACAGTTTCCCCTGCTTACCAAACCGGACCACTCCTCTTTTAGGCATAACCTTCAAGAAGACATGATCTCCCACCTCAAACTCTAGAGGTCGTCGTCGTCTATCAGCATAACTCTTCTGTCGACTCTGAGCCGTGAGAAGACGCTTCCGAATCAAGTCCACCTTCTCCGAGGTGTCTTTTACCAATTCCGGACCCGTAGAAGACCTCTCTCCTACCTCCGTCCAACAGACCGGAGAACGACATGGCCTCCCGTACAATGCCTCATAGGGTGCTATCTGTATACTCACATGATAACTATTGTTATAGGCGAACTCCACCAAGGGCAAATGATCTTCCCAGCTACCCTTGAGATCTAGGACGCATGCCCGCAGCATGTCCTCTAAGGTCTGGATAGTCCTCTCAGACTGACCGTCCGTCTGGGGATGAAAAGCAGTGCTCATCATCAGCTGTGTCTCCATGGCTCGTTGGAAACTCTCCCAAAAATGAGCCGTAAACCTGGGATCCCGATCCGATACTATAGACACGGGTACCCCATGCAACCAGACAATCTCCCGTATATATAACTTGCAGAATTCCTCCAGTGTGAAGGTCATCCGCACCGCCAAAAAGTGTGCCGACTTAGTAAGCCGGTCCACTACCACCCATACCGCGTCATGTCCCCGCGATGTCCGTGGCAAGTGGGTCACAAAATCCATCGTGACATGCTCCCACTTCCACTCAGCTACCTCCAAGGGCTGGAGCAAACCTGCTGGTCTCTGGTGTTCAGCCTTAACCTGCTGACACGTGAGACATCGACTGACAAAGTCGCCAACTTGCCTCTTCATCCCATTCCAATGATACTGGCGATGAAGATCATGATACATCTTCGTGCCCCCTGGATGAACCGCAAAACGAGAGCAATGAAACTCCCTAAGGATCTCCTCTCTTAGATCCGCAGACTGGGGAACCACAATCCGTCCCTTGAATCGAAGACTACCATCTGTATGAATGGCCCAGCCTTCGTCACCCGTACCCAATCGTACTCGGTCCCTTATGGACACTAACTCAGTATCCTGTCCCTGGGACTCAATAACCCTGCTCAGTAGGGAAAGTGTAGCCACCAAGCTCCCCAAAGTACCCTGAATATAATCAGCGTAATGTAGCCCGAACTGTCCCACAGTCTCGAGCATCTGCCACTCTCGGGAAGCCACACTAGCCACAACTCCCCGTGACTTTCGGCTGAGTGCATCAACCACCACATTTGCCTTACCAGGATGGTAATGCAACGTGAAATCGTAGTCCTCGAGGTACTTCATCCACCTGTGTTGCCTCATGCTGAGGTCCCGCTGTGTGAAAATGTACTTCAGACTCTTATGGTCCGAAAATACTTCAAACTGCTCGTCATACAGGTAGTGACGTCAAGCCTTCAAGGCAAAGACAATGGCTGCCAATTCCATATCATGTGTGGGGTAATTCTGCTCGTGGTTCTTTAACTGCCGAGAACCATAAGCCACCACCCTCCCGAACTGCATCAAGACACATCCCAGTCCGTCCTTCGAGGCATCACAATAAACTGTATACCTCTGTCCCCTTTCCGGGACTATCAAGATAGGAGCTGAAGTAAGCCTTCTCTTTAACTCCTGGAATGCCTTCTCGCAAGAATCATTCCACTCGAACTTGACCTCTTTCCGAGTCAACCTAGTCATAGGTGCAGCCAGCCGAAAGAAATCCTCAATAAACCGCCGGTAATACCCTGCCAATCCCAAGAAACTGCGTATCTCGAAGACTGACTTCGGTCTCTCCCAATTCATAACTGCCTCGACCTTCTCCGGGTCCACAGATACACCCGAAGCCGACACTACATGCCTCAAGAATTTCACCTCAGTCAGCCAAAATTCACACTTGCTGAACTTGGCGTACAACTGGTGGTCTCTCAAGACCTGGAGAACAATCCTCAAGTGACCCTCATGCTCCTTCTCAGACTTGGAGTAGATTAAGATGTCGTCAACAAAAACCACGACGAAATGATCAAGGTAGGGTTGGAACACCCTATGCATGAGATCCATGAATGTTGCCGGGGCGTTTGTCAATCCGAATGGCATCACTATGAACTCGAAATGCCCATACCGCGTTCTGAACGCCGTCTTAGGGATATCTGCTTCCCTAACCCTCAACTGATGGTAACCGGTGCGGAGATCTATTTTGGAGTAGACCCGCGCCCCTCTCAGCTGATCAAACAAGTCATCAATCCTCGGCAAATGGTACCTATTCTTGATAGTAACCCTATTCAACTGCCGGTAATCTATGCATAGTCGAAGGGTTTTGTCCTTCTTCTTTGCAAATAACACCGGAGCGCCCCAAGGTGAGGTACTCGGTCTAATGAACCCCCTGTCCAACAATTCCTGCAATTGGACCTTGAGTTCTTGCAACTCAGCAGACGCCATCCTATGTGGAGTCATAGAAATGGGCGATGTACCGGGATGCAACTCTATAGTGAAGTCTACATCCCTATGTGGAGGTAATCCCGATAGTTCATCCGGAAAAACATCCTCATAATCACACACAACCCGAGGTAGACCCAACTCCTGTCTCACCTCGTCCTCCAGGGTAAGGCTTGCTAGCCAACCCATCAATTGCCCGTGCCATCTAGAGTCGTACACGGCTTGGGGTAAAGCATCGTGCTTATCCCCCTGAAACATGAAACAAACCCTATCTGGTGTGTAAGCAGTGACCCGCTTCCGATCACAATCAATGACGACTCGGTGTGCCACCAACCAATCCATCCCAAGGATTACATCGAACTTCGACATATCCATGACCCGAAGGTCCACGGTGAGTAGAATCCCTGAGATCTCTAACTCACACCCCCGACATATCTGATTAACCCTCACCCTAGCACCTAGGGGAGAACTTACGTGCAATAGCTCTTCTAAGGTTTCAACCTCTAAACCCAAGTCTTTCACACAAGATGTAGCAATAAATGAATGCGATGCACCAGAATCAAACAATACTCTAGCCCATAAGCGGGAAAGTAGAAATGTACCATGTATCACCGACGGATCTGCCGGCTCAGTCTGTGGTATCATGGCGTAGACACGCCCTTGAGTCCCTGAAGTCCCGGCTTGTGAGCCCTGGCCTCGTCCCCGACCCATGCCTTGGCCCATCTGGCCAGCTTGCGATGTCCCCGCACGTGAAGTGGTAGGGCCTTGTGCAGCACCCTGGTACTGATACTGACTCCCCTGACCCATGGTAGGGTAGTGAGGAGTATACTGGGTCTGTGGTTGCCCCACCGAAGTCTGGGACTGTGACGATCCGTAGCTTTGGGATCCTTGCCGCTGAGGACAATCCCGCTTCATGTGACCCGGCTGGCGGCAATGGAAACATGTTTTCTGCCCTGCCTGATATGTAGTTCCCGGGTTTCCCTTGCCTTGGGAGGATCGACCGTGGCCTTGGCCTTGATGGCTACGGTCTTGTCCTTGTTGCCCTTGTAGAGGAAAAGTCCTCTGCCTCTTTCCAGAACTAGAAGAAGAGGATTGACCCTCTTTCTTCTTGTCCTTCACACCCGCCTCCCGGATGTTTCTTGCATCATCCACTTCTCTCTCAATGGCCATGGCTGTCTGGACCATCAAGTCGAAGTCTTGTAGGAGAAGTCCCACAATCTTACCCCGGATGGATAACTTCAGCCCATCCTCAAACTTTCTGACTTTGGTCGTATATGTGGCCACGTAGTCATCGGCGAAACGTGCTAATTCGGTGAATTTAACAACGTACTCCATCACCGTCATGATGCCTTGTATCAAATCCAGGAATTCCCGGGCCTTTGCATGTTTTGCTGCGGCCGGAAAGCACTTTCCCATAAAGAGTTCCTTGAACTCAATCCAAGTCATAGCCTCCAAGTCCTTGGAGTCTTTCACCCAACCCCACCATACCAGGGATTCCCCCTCCAGCTGAAATGTAGCTAGAGTTATCTTGGTGGCGTCGGAGGTGATCTCCATAGCCCTCAAAATCCTATCCACTTGCCGGAACCAATGGTCCGCTACCATAGGGTCCGCTCCTCCCATGAAGATCGGAGGCTGATATGCCTTGAACTTCTGGAGATTACTGGAGCCTCCTTGGCCCCCACTTGCACCCGTCTGTGTGAGTGTGGCAACCACTGTACCAAGAGCCTCTATGAAGGCTTGTTGGTCAGTAGTAGGTGGTGGTGGGTTGTTCCGCCCACCGCCTCGGCCTCGACCGCGTCCTCATCCACTTGTTGCCATCTATACACACATAAGATAGCAATAGATCAATTACTTAATCTCCCAAGTTAAGGATCAAGTATTTCAACTTGGAGATTTTCCCCCTTGTTTCACTAGTCGTGCGTGTGCCACCTACTAGTAGACATTAACACATTTAACCATACCGTTCATCCCCTTTTCCAAACATACTTTGGGTTTTTTAACCCTAATGTTTTCATTCCATATACATGTTACTATGTATATCATCATGTGTATCATTCACATAGCATATAACATATAACATGTAACAATGTAAACACATAAGATAAGATGTGTAATGCATGCAATGGTCTAAACCCAATATCCACCAGGCCTTAGGTAATCGCATAACCTAGGCTCTGATACCAAGCTGTGACACCCCAAAATTGGAGGGTCCATTGATTACCCATCAACCCGCGGAATACTCGTGGATACCGAGTAACTCGATATCACACCGTCATGCCCCATTTACCGGGGTCCTTAATTTTAACGAAATTCGGGCAGAGTCTCCTTTGTACGGGGAGCTCTACCCAAAACACAACCTGTGCAGTATACATTAACATGACCCATCCGAGGCCCAATATAACATAATGACCACACAGGGTCCATTTATAAGTAAAACTTGACCGCACCGGGTCCATTTATTAATACTTATATCAAAACATGCAAGATTAGGTTAACAATAGCCCATATAAGTTCTATTACATTTATTCATGAAAACTTTACAAGTCAAAACCATGTTAATCAAAAGGTTTACAAAATCATGCACTAAGACCACAGGTCGGCCTCCTTCACCCTTGATGCTCTACATGGGAGCCATCCGCCGGTGCAAACCCCACACCTGAAATTGTTTCCCGTATAGGGTGAGCCTCGCTCAGTAGAAAATTCTCTACAGAGGCTACTCCCCACCTAGATGCACATGTAATGCTCATATGCAATACTCAATTATCCACAACAATTCTAATCATGTTTATGCAACTCAGATATGAAATTTCTTATGACATGTCATGCAACGAGGTGAGACTCATTCATGCACTCAATCCGAGCCCTTCCTGGCTCCCCAACACACGCAAGTGCCAATGTGTGAATCCGTCATTTATGTTACACATCAATGATATTTTACAAAACTAGGGTCTTTCTTGGGGTGGGCATTCATGGACTTACACCAACGGCACCCAACCGACACGGAATTTCAGGACTTCAACCCACGGTTCCGCGTATACCGACACACTTTATGGCCTTTTACACCAACAGAGTGCGAATCCTATCAATGAGTCTTTCACCCGAGGGATATTCTAGCCCTTCTTGCTAACCCCGACCCAATTTATCTCTCATGCAATTATGCGACTCAACGGGATCTTCAATCCCTTCCTTCCGAGTCCCTTGTCAAATACCAAGAGTGGCATTTGATTAACCATCACACACACCCACACCCATGACTTACACCCATGAATGTGATGTCATGACCATGTCCAATATGCAATTGATGCCATATGAGCAATACAAACCATATATCATCATATTCTATGAAACTTTATATCACATGCATATAAATTTCATAATTCATCATGCTCAACATATCAACAACATATTCAAACATGTTATTCCAATGGCATCAAACAACCATTTAAATCAAGCAAGTCATTTTATCAAACACCTTCAAGGCACAACTTATAAATCACATAGCATGTCTCAAATTTCCCTAAGTTACAAGAACAATCACATGTAACTTCAATATATCGAAATCAAGCTAGAAGCTAGCTTAAACCATTTCTATGCTCACTCTTCTACTTCCATACCATAGACATATGTATAGATCATATATATATGCATACATAACCCAAGCATTTCCTAGAAGCATTCTAGACTAGGAATCAACCCAAGTAGGAAACCCCTACCGTTTGAAGCGTGAGATGAAGACTAGAGCTTCAAAGCTTCAAGAACACCTTAAGAACACCAACAAAGACCACAAAATCCTTGATTTCTCCAAAGACTCCACTTGAATCTTTGGTGAAATCTCTCGTTCTTGGTACGTACGCGTAGCCCTTGAGGAGTAGAAGAGCTTTAAGTCTTGGTTCGACGAATTCCGACCAACGAAACTTCCGGAATCGGAGCGGGAAGGTTGAAGAAATTTTTTTTTTCTTTCTCTTTGGTCTTGGCCGGCTGCTTGCAGCTAAGGGGAGATTTTTTTTTTGTCCAAAAAGCTGATTTAAGAGGATATTTATAGGCAAAAATGTGCAGTCCACATCGTACCGCATATTTTCGACTTCCAGGTCCGTTTTTCGTCCCAAAACGATTCATTATACCTCAGATTAAGTTCAAATTAATTTTATTTGAACTTTAACTTAATTTTAAGGAGATTTTATTAAATCCATTATTGGGGACTTTTAAAATGTCATTCGCCACGCAGTGGCTTCGAACAACGTGTAAAAATCCGACTATCTCGGAATTCGACGAAATTTGACAGGGTGACTAGATTCGGCGATACGAATCCAACGGCGAACTAATTTCCTCATCCGAGGTCTAGAGTATGAGTATTTCAAATAAGCATTAGGATGACAAATGACCATTTTGCCCTTATTCACAAAAATTCAAATTTACCCGGGTTTCACATTATGCTATTACAAACATGGGTTCTGCCTTGCTTGCAATTGATATTGGTTTTATGGGACCAACCTATTCAATTTCAATTGCTTGTAATCCCATTTGAAAAGCATAGAGGACACCAAGAATAACATTGCAACAGGAAATAATAATTGTAGAAGCTCTTAGACATTGGGCAAATAATGAAAAGACATGCTGCGAGTGTATGTTGATGACATTAACTTTCAAAGATTAAGGTAGTCAATATAGTCCCAAGGTAGATATATGCTTAATTGTTCCTCTAACAACAACCAGATTCCTTTACCATTTGTCTAATTGTTTTGGGTAAATTAGCTAAACAAATGACTCTTTTGATGAAATCAGTTGAGAAGTTTGCTTTCAATTTGTGAGAATGCTGCTACTTTTTTGGAGTCTTGAATTTTTGCCCAACCATTTGAAAACTTTGCAGAAATGAGACAAAATATGTTTAAACTATTTTGATGTCTTTGAAATATGAACTGCTGATTGGGATTAGTGTCGTTCTATCCCTATATTTATGCATAACTTTTTTGGCCTAATATGTATGCATATTTGACAGGAAATTTACCAATTGGCGAACAAAAAGGCCAGTTCATACTAGAACCTTAGAAGTTAGAGCATAAGGTATGGATTTTTTTTTTTAATTATATTTTTGGTCTTTTATATGTGTTTACAAGTTGAATTGATTTTTTTGACTTGTCTTCTAGTCTCAGTGATACATGCTTAATTACAACTAAAAACTTCAAATAAGAACAACATATTACAATGTCATAGTGAGGAGGCCCTTATGTGGTTCTTTCTTCAATTTTGTTAATTTACTACAGGGATTCCTCTTATTCTTCGGGATAGGGTAGGGACACATGGATAAGACTTGGATGGGGATTAAGGATAGACGACGCCCTGGTTTGCTATCTTGGTTCTCCTGATTTAATATCAGCATTTGATCTGATAATTAAATATGCTCTATGCTCAGATTTTGTTAGCTCCTTTTGTTTTTATGGCCCACATGTTGATGGGTTGTGCATTATTGTCTAGATGTTAATTGTCGGCAACAATGCCCAACAATTAATCACTGAGTTGGGCATTATTGTCAGGCAGATGGCCCCACTTCAATTTCCCAAATGGAAGGCCATCCCAATTGATGATAAGAAGAAGATGTGGTATGCTTCGAAGGTAAGTAATTTAGATGATAAAGACACTATGTAATCTTGTGGTTTTTCATTGGCATTAGATCTTACATCATTTGTTTACTTTCTTATGTAATATTGTGGAGCAAAAGTTCACTCTCAAAGAAGACCCTTGCATTGAGGAAGCTATATGTCAGCAGCTAAATCGGCAATATAGGGACCATCGACACAGGCTGCATAAGAATTATTATTGTAAATATGCCACTGATGAGATTAGACTTCAAAATTGTCCGCCGGATGTGAGCCCGAATTGCTGGGCTACTCTTATTGGTTATTTTAGATCTGTGGACTTCAAGGTATGCACACTGAAACTAATTTAAATTAAGAAAAAATGAGTAGTGATCTCTCTCTCTCCACCCCAAATCGACTCTTTTCAACATTCTGAAAATTTTTCAAAAAGCAATGCAGTTTTTGTATATTTTACAACAACTTATTCTTTGATGCTTTGCCATCATTCTTAAGTTTTGATATCTGAAACATCTACATTTTAATTAGCATTATAATCTGCATACTTCTGTTGCTAGATTTTTTATTTTGTATGATTTCATTGTGTTGAGAGCCTTTCTGTGTTTGTTTCCGGAATCATGTTTTTGGGATCCCTGTTACTGTTTGGTTGGTTGGTTGGTTTTTTTTTTGGTGACTATTGTGGGCTTGTAATGGGTGGTGAGGAATTTGACTTGCATTCTAAGGTAATTTTCAAAGTGCAAAAGTGGTTAGGTAATTGGAATACTATTTTACATGGACACCTAAAAGATCTAGTCAAAGTAGCTCTGCTCAGATTGCTAAAGTTACATACATTGTTGTTGCATCATTGCATGGTTATCATCTTGACTCAAGAGACGTTCTAGCTACCCATGCGGTACTAATGTCATTTGACTGGGAACATTTAGATACCTATGTAATGTTCGTGATTTTGTTAACCACAGTTCCATTCGTTTTTTTTTTGGTCTTAAAGAACTATCTATTCTGTGTTGGACTGCTTGTGTATTAATTAATTATGGCTACTGTTATTTGAACAGGTATCTTGAAACTTGCTTTTAATTCTTGAATGCAGAAAATGAGTGAAAGAAACAAGGAGAACTGCAAAGGATGAGGAAGATGGTGAGTTCTGATTAAGGGCCAGAGACTGACCTTGAGGGTCAGCAAATGCAACAACTGTACAGGGAATTTTTTAGCAGCATTGATTGGTTCTTGTAATAGAATTCTGTTTTTCCTGTTAAAACAGTTACTGTTTTTTTATTCTTGTAAATTTTGAGATTTATTCAATAAATTTCTTCTATTTTAAAAAAAAAAAAAAAAAATTATGCGATAGGTTTCTTTGTTCATTTTAATGTATTAATTAGTAATGACAATAAGTTGTCAAAAAATCATGTTTTAAATTTTAGTGGTGATTTTAATTGTGGGTAAAATGTATACTTTTAGCCGCAATTAATTATTGTCACTAAAAGTTTGGTTTTAATCGAACTTTTAGTGGTGATATATTATATTTTAGTGGCTAAATTTAGTTTACTTACTACAATAATTATGGTGGCTAAAAATTTCACATTTAGTGGTTTTTTTCATGGTGCGGCTAAAAAATTTACTTTTAGTGGCAACAATTAAAAGTCATAGCTAAATGATTTAGCGACACACATATTGCCGCGGCCTAGTGGCAATAAAAATATTGTCACTAAAGTATATAGTGACAATTTTTATGCATTTAACAACAATAATTTTCGCGGCTAAAAGACCAATTTCTTGTAGTGGTAATAGAACAGTGAAGAGACATCACCCGAGGTATGTTGGACTAGCCAGGTACTGTTTGGCCTACGATTTGTAAAATATTGTTGACTGATGGTTCTGTTTGGATTCATAACTTCCCTAAACCTCCGTCCAAACTGGTTGTGACCTGTATTAATTTGACTTCTCGCCAACTGCCAATTGATGTTATTATTTTTGTAGTCAGCAAGCGATGTTGCAGTTGCAGTTCCAGTACCCAAGCTGCAAATTGCACCTTGTAAAGCTAAACATTCTTGGTGACTGATATCGAACTAGTACATTGAGTGGAGGGTAAAAAGAAACAACATTGACCAGTTAAATAGAATATGAAATCGTAACTTCCCAAGACAAATCCTACCACTAAATGCAAGAGTAATGAAATCTAGAAGAGAGAAATGCTATGCAAGTCAGGGATAAGCCTCGATAACGGATTGAACTGCTTGAATGTGCTTCACAGTGTGTCTGGTGAACCCAGCCTCCTTCAAAACATGTGCCCATTCCTTCAAAGTCCTCTCTTTCCCTTTGTTTGTATGAGCCAACATCACCATATCCAGCATCAACCTCACATCCTTAAACTTGTCTCCTTCCTCTTCTTCAATCACGGCCTCTACTATAATTACCTTCCCCGTGTTCGATGGGACAGCTTCTCTGCATTTCCTCAGGATATGAATGCATTCATCATCTCCCCAGTCATGCAGTACCCACTGCAATTCACAAAGATGCATAGATTAGATAAAAGATTTGTCATTTAATTACTGAGGTGTGAACCTCCCATAACGTTTGTTGATAATATTTCAGCTAATATACGCGCGCGTGTGTATCAAACGTAATACAAATAGGGGTGTTAATAAGTAAAGTTTGTGAAGGCTCAAGTTCGGGTCGATTATGGGTGGCCGAGTTCCACTGTTAAGCCTAAATTCCTGATCAAGCTCAGGTCGATGGAAGTTCACAAGCATTCAAACGACAACTGAACACCATTACTTAACAAAAATATTCAAAAATTAAACTCTAAAACGTAATAGCTAAACCAGAAAAATCAGTTTCTCTTTAAAACCTGGTGCTATTAGGAATAAGTTTTGGTTTATTCATCTCTCAAATAAGGATTGTTTGATTATTGAAATTAGCATTATTTATCTACTGGAGCCGAGAGACATGTAGCTCAAATTTGGTTCGTTGAAAACAAGCTTATAAATTTTATCAGATCCAGCTCATTTTCAACGAAAACAATCATGAACGAGCCAAAAACTAACCAACCTCAAAACGATCTTTGGCTACTTGGATCGTTTAGAGCCAGATATACAATAGTTGAAGTGATCGCTTTCTCTCCATTTCAGCTAGAAGGATGATGCTATGCATCCTTAGATCTTGTTATATTATTTTTTCTAGTCCAGCTTAAATATACTAACCTTGATGAATGCAGCATCGGCCTTTGGAACACTGTCAAACATGTTGCCTCCAACATGCTCAACACCGTCGCAAGGCATAGCAACAGACACAACATGTGGGAGATCAAAATTGATCCCTCGAATCCAAGGACAGGCCTTCACCAGAGTGCCAAGAGTTGTTCCGTCACCCCCGCCAACGTCCACCAACGAGCCAAGCCCCTCGAATACCTCTGGACAACCATCAATTATCGCAGGCACCGCCACCCCAGCATCACAAGCCATTGCATCATTGAAGAGCTTACTATGGGCCGGGTTTGTCATCGCGTAACTCCACAAATCCTCCCCGTGGGCAGCCTCAAATGCTGAAGTTCCGGTGGCTAAAACACGGGTTCTTAGGTTATGCCACGGTGCAAGCATCACAGGGCTGCTCTCTAGCAGCAACAATGGAGCCATGCTTTTTTCTCCATGTTTCATTAGAAGGCGAGAGAGTGGTGTCTGAACATAACCAACGGAACATTGGCCTGTTGAATTCTCTTTGAAAATGCCGCGATGAATCAAGAACCTCATGACGCGGTGGAGGGATGATGGGGAACATCCAAGTGTTGAAGATAGTTGAGAGAGAGGCATAGGGGCTTCATGGGTTTCCAGGACATCAGCTATCCCAAGCTCAATGGCACACTTCACAACTGCCATTTCAGTGAACCCAAGCACATATTTCCAAATATCCACTTGGGCTTGTGCGTCTTCTTCCTTTCCACTTGTTGCTTGTCTTTCTGTTCCCCCTTCCATCTCTGTGTGTGTGTGTGTGAAAATCAAGTGAATCTTTAGCTATCTTTTATAAGCTTTACGTGCCCTGTTGAAGTATTCAAGGCGAATTCAATTATGTAAGAAGAAATCAGTGCGACCAAGGAAAGTTGATCCTGCAAGTGGGAATTGATATTTTCTCTTTCTGGTCCAACTATCAACAACTGTCCATCAATTAGACAGGATAGTGCCTTCTCTGTCTTGTGACGACCCCACCCCATATAATAATAATTGATTAATCATTCACTTCTAATCTAGCCATATCTCACCGGAGACCAAGAAAACTCATATCATTGGTGACACTCAATGGAATTAACAATAAATTATTGAATTTGACATAATTTGGATAATGAGATGATCCAAATCCACTAAAAACAGCCATGCCATTGGAAGGCCTGATTTAGTCTAGATACAAATAGATATGGTTGTCGTCTTTAATATGTTTAGCGGATATGTTGTTCAGATTATATATAGATATAATGTTCTACATACCATCAGAAGAATAAAGTACGTGTTTCTACATAATCTGGTCCATCAAAATGCCAAAAACCAAACTATTTC
This sequence comes from Ilex aquifolium, assembly GCA_951799425.1. Classification (NCBI taxonomy): domain Eukaryota; kingdom Viridiplantae; phylum Streptophyta; class Magnoliopsida; order Aquifoliales; family Aquifoliaceae; genus Ilex; species Ilex aquifolium. The sequence continues at coordinate 43,001,631 of OX637395.1, forward strand.
AAAGTGCATTGGGAAGAGAGGCATGTTGTTAAGATAAATGGGGAGTGCTTAAATGATTGTAAGAAAGCAATAGAAGAAGATGTAGGACCAAGTAGATTAAACCCCGAATCCTTAAGTGAAGCACGTATTGACATAAAAGATGGTTTAATCATGTAAAAGCACCAATAAACAGTAATTCATGTAGAAGCTTTAGCAAGGTTGGAAGATCCACCACATGGTAAACCCATGTTTTGGTAAGTCCCTAATATTACATATTAGTTCTTTACAATTATTGCAGAAAACTTCCAAAACAAAAATGAGCCATTTTCATTTTCCGTTCATTACATTCATAAGCACTAAACACGGTATGGATTAGCTTTATGTACACAGGCATGTCCCTGGTTAAGCCATACTATTTTCACAAGAGGACTCTAGCTTTTCCACTTCACTCAAAAGCGAGGAATTCCCCTCACAAGCCTCTTTCAATAACTTGAATCTTTCTTCTAGTTGGGACATCTGCAGTGACAAAACTTCCTCTTGTCCAGACTTCTGAAATGTGGCGTCCGTCATGTACCGGATAAGATCCACCATCATGCACTGTCACATACAGAAATGAACAAGCATATGCCTTAATTAGATGGTGCTTTTTAGAAACAAGAGGGAAAAGGGGAAGGTTTTTTCATGCATAAGGAGGAAAGTCGATGACATAATGCTACAATACATTATTATTATCATGGATATCAACTAAGTATCTATCTGCTGTTAAATTACGTGGAGCAGTATTAAACAGTAGCTCTGCCAACTGCCCAGCCGGTGTCACGAATGACACTAGCAGGTTTCGAATAATCAAAAAGAACACTTTGATGGCTACATAATATAAATGCATGATTCATTTTCACAAACGTTATGCAACCATTTCCACAAATAAAAGGACTCATTATTGCTTGTACCTTCTAATTCACATACATGGAAGCAATATGCCATCAAAGAAAATTTTTAGACTTATTTGACAAGTAACCCACAAAGCTCAAGTTTTTTTACCTTGTGTTGCTGCTTACGTGAGTAATCTCGCAGGAGGGATTTGGCAAGCTTATTTCGCAGCAATATTTTATCACTAGTGTAATTGCCAAAAATAAAAGATGACCCGTGGTGCAGAACCAATGTGTATGCGACTGATCCTCGAGTTGCTGCTTTGTCAAGAGCACCAGAAACCCACGATTTCACATAAGCTTCCAAAACCCTCTCATCATCCTGCACGGAAACAGAATCTTCATTACTTCATATTCCAGTAAAGAAAAATTGTAGCCTTTAGAATATCCATGAATTACAGCGCATTAAACTCTTTTACTGTCCTCAATCTATCATATATGTTTTATACACACGACATATGTATGTATCCAAAAGAATAAAAATGGAAACCCCATTATTCCGTTGATGCCCATATTCTAACAGCAAGTTGCACTTGGGGTTACATATGCAAAGTGCAATGCAAGATTATGAGGCTTTCAAAATTGTGGCAACAAAAAATAGTTAGTCCGCAGTACCTCAACAGGTTCAAGGTACCCATCAATCTTGCCATCTTTACCCAAAGCTATCGACTTATAGAGTTATGAGTTTTCTTTTAACTTTTCTAGAAACCATTTCTTTTTTCTTTTTTTTGTGTGTGTTTGTATGTGTGTGGGTCTGGGTGGGTTGGGGGATGTGCAAAATCTCTAGAAACATTCAACAACAAAAAACATTGCGCATGAAGAATTGGTCTTTTAAACCACAACTCATTTCAAACATTCCAATTTGGAACAAAATATCCATTCAAAAACCCATGAAATACAATAGAAATTGTAACAGAAACATAAAAGCCTAATTTAACTGTATTAGTAAAGATTCCAATTTAACTGTGAAAAGTCTTATACACATAAACAGCAAATAAATTGAATTTAAGATCTTATTTGCACAGCAATAGAAACAACATAAACTTGGCTTTACTTGATGCAAGAATGGAAAGGGGGCAAAAGAAATCCTGTTCTAAAACTAAATAAAAAATAGAATTGACCAAGACTAATATGCAGAAGAAATCCCTTACGCGCATCTAGAAAACTGCATATGCCTTCCAGTTCTACTTCTAGAACCCGAAATTCGAATGAGAATTCTATATTCCATCAGAGAAAGAAACTATGTGTCAGGAAATAAAATATTGCAAAATTATCGTGAAAACAAATTTCGAACATTGGTCATGGACACAAAATAATGAAACACTGAATATGAACACACTTTAGGCTCAACCAAATTACCAAATGTCTAAACTGCAATCTTAATATACCCGTACTTTGCATAGATGCTCAACAAAGCATTATATGTATAAAGATTCTCGTGAAAACAAATTTCAATAAAGAGATAGAGAAAACTCAATTACATAAATTCAAATTGAAAATCAAAATTAATACGCTTGGAACTATATACATAATTAAAACCCGTAGTAGCGCCTAGAAAGATTTACTCAAAAGTCAATTCATAGGGATTTGCAAACCTATGACATTAAAAAAACTATCCATATATGAAGACACTATGTTATTCTAAACGAAAAAATTGCCAATATTTAATCAACAAAAATTTTCTAGCCTGCTCTCTTCAAAGCAAGAACATTGGCTTTGGCTTTGAAGCCAATATTTAAGTGCTACCACATTTAAGAGGAGCTTTGGCTTTTAATGTTTCTATCATTCTTTAGAATTCTAGTTATTTCATGAATCCTTGCCTCATAGACAGTAGATTTGGCTTTTTTTAATTCTTGTAGCAGCCACAATGCATTCTTGATACATGCCACCCAATCTTTTCTAATATGTACACGATGCACAATCTTTCACAACAAGTCCAATCTTTTACCTCTCACCTTTGCGTAAAAACAAAGACACGATTACCCATCCGAGTCTCTAAGCAATCACACTATAAAATTGAAGGAGTCAAGTTTTGAGTATAATTCCTTCAAAAATTAGAGCATGTTGCTTTTGCAATGAACACACGGTGCTCATTAGTAAAACATGAAAGAATAGTTACGCAACTTATGTACTTCTCACTCCCTCATGAGGACTTGTATAGTAGCTAGGGTGGTTCGTTCGTTCTATCATTTACCTGATGTGGAACTAGGTCAACGTGGGATAATCTCATAATCTATCGCACAAACACTTGAAAGCCGAATCCAAGAGCCTGTATCTGGCTGGAATAGGTAATCTTGCCCAAGAGTCTTATCCTCCGTTTGGTATGATGAAAAAATTGAAGGATAAAAAGTTGGAAGGATGGAAATTTGGAGAGATAAATAAAACATCATGTTTTGTAAAGAAGAAAAATAGGAAGAATGAAAAAATGGATGAATGGGCTTTTTTTCCAACTCACCAAATCAATCCCTCCAAAATTTGAAGGAAAATGGATGTAAAAGTAATTATTTGTGTTGAAATGTATCTTATTTGTCTATATATTCTCTGATATATACTTATCTTATATATCCATTAATTTCATATATAAATATAATGATAAAATATGTATTTATACTTTTTTTTAAAAAAAAAATTAAACTTTTTTTAAAAAAAAATTAAAAATTAAAAAATATTTTTTTCATCTACCAAACATAAAGGAAGGAAATCGAATCATTCATATTTTTCTATCTTAGAGGATAAAAGTGTATCCTTTCTATTTTCCATCATTCTTACCAAACGGAGTATTAAAGAATTTATGTTTGACTTCGTTTTAGAGTCCTAGCTTAGGATGTTTTGGGAAGGTTTAGGAATTGGGCCAACTGATGATCTTAAAAACAAACATCCCCCACTCACTCTTCCCCTGTGGACGAATATATATATATATATATTTGCACGGATGAATTCTTGCAATAAGTTGAGATAGTAACTCGTCGAATGATCCTGAGTGATGAACCTGCAACAACCAAAGGATTAAGAAAGGGGTCGGGCGTGTATCTAGCTAATCCCCTCCGAAACTCAAGTCAGTCGGCATTATAGTCACAATGCATAGTGTATTCTTCATTTGAGATTGCTTACCTTAGTTCGAATTTTCGAGGGGTATTTATACCTGAGTTTGCTATGATGGTCCTATCCTTGAGTCCCATCTTAGAGTTTAATGGTCTGTGCTCATCTTCCAACATAATGAGTGTCATCTTATCAAGTCTCATTAAGACTAGTTCTCCCGGGCAATTGGACCCTCACTCGGGAACCGTCGAGCATTCATGGGCCAATTCTCGATCATTAACTACCTAATATCGGCGCTTGGAATCTACGCCTGAGCTTTCATGAGGAGGAATAGACAGTCCTTGGGCTGCCCTGAGGTCTTCACGTCGACATGATGGTCATTAGTGCCTCCTAATGATGACTGTCTCTACATTCTTCGAAGATTTGGACATTCATTAATAGCTTTGCCAAACCACTCAACACCCACATTAATGAGTTGTCAGATCCTATTTAATGCTAGGTTCCGAGAGGTGTACTCGGCCCCATCTGACATAACTCCTCGACACCTCTTGCAAGCGTGTTTTGTGAATTTTGACGATTGTAATTACCCACGTGTCTGCTTTTTATTGGTGAGCCGCCTAATGTTCCGTTAATATCAATAATGACTAGGCCTAAAGGCATAAACTTTTCATTGGGCTTTCCTTCTGTCTGTTATGGGTTCTTATTAGCTTGATTTGTTTTCTACTTGTACTGCCACAAACCCTATCAGACTTCAATATAAAACAAATAAACTAATCAAACGGTCAGCAACATCTCTCTCAAAATAATTCATATTAAATTTTACTTTCCTATTCTCACTCTTTACTCTCTCTTTTTCTTTGGGATCTTCACTCATCAATTCTCCAAATTAACTAATTAGTTCACATTGCACTGTGTCTTCAGGCACAAGCTACCCCTAGTTAAAGAGGTAATAGAACAGTGAAGAGACATCACTACCCGAGGCATGTTGGACTAGCCAGGTACTGTTTGGCCTACGATTTGTAAAATATTGCTGACTGATGGTTCTGTTTGGATTCATAACTTGCCTAAACCTCCGTCCAAACTGGTTGTGACCTGTATTAATTTGACTTCTCGCCAACTGCTAATTGATGTTATTATTTTTGTAGTCAGCAAGCTATGTTGCAGCTACAGTACCAGTACCCAAGCTGCAAATTGCACCTTGTAAAGCTAAACATTCTTGGTGACTGATAGCGAACTAGTACATTGAGTGGAGGGTAAAAAGAAACAACATTGACGAGTGAAATAGAAGATGAAATCGTAACTTCCCAAGACAAATCCTACCACTAAATGCAAGAGTAATGAAATCCAGAAGAGAGAAATGCTATGCAAGTCAGGGATAAGCCTCGATAACGGATTGAACTGTTTGAATGTGCTTCACAGTGTGTCGGGTGAATCCAGCCTCCTTCAAAACCTGTGCCCATTCCTTCAAAGTCCTCTCTTTCCCTTTGTTTGTATGAGCCAACATCACCATATCCAGCATCAACCTCACATCCTTAAGCTTGTTTCCTTCCTCTTCTTCAATCACGGCCTCTACTATAATTACCTTCCCCGTGTTCGATGGGACAGCTTCTCTGCATTTCCTCAGGATATGAATGCATTCATCATCTCCCCAGTCATGCAGTACCCACTACAATTCACACAGATGCATAGATTAGATAAAAGATTTGTCATTTAATTACTGAGGTTTGAACCTCCCATAACGTTTGTTGATAATATTTCAGCTAATTTATGCGCGCGTGTGTGCATCAAACGTAACACAAATAGGGATGTTAATGAGTAAAGTTTGTGAAGACTCAAGTTCGGGTCGATTATGACTGGCTGAGTTCCACTGTTAAGCCTAAATTCCTGCTCAAACTCAGGTGGATGGAAGTTCACAAGCATTCAAACGACAACCGAACACAATTACTTAGCAAAAATATTAAAAAAATTAAACTCTAAAACGTAATAGCTAAACCAGAAAAATCAGTTTATCTTTAAAACCTGGTGCTATTAGGAATAAGTTTTGGTTTATTCATCTCTCAAATAAGGATTGTTTGATTATTGAAATTAGCATTATTTATCTACTGGAGCCGAGAGACATGTAGCTCAAATTTGGTTCGTTGAAAACAAGCTTATAAATTTTATCAGATCCAGCTCATTTTCAACGAAAACAATCATGAACGAGCCAAAAACTAACCAACCTCAAAACGATCTTTGGCTACTTGGATCGTTTAGAGCCACATATACAATAGTTGAAGTGATCGCTCTCTCTCCATTTCAGCTAGAAGGATGATGCTATGCATCCTTAGATCTTGTTATATTATTTTTTCTAGTCCAGCTTAAATATACTAACCTTGAGGAATGCAGCATCGGCCTTTGGAACACTGTCAAACATGTTGCCTCCAACATGCTCAACACCGTCGCAAGGCATAGCAACAGACACAACATGAGGGAGATCAAAATTGATCCCTCGAATCCAAGGACAGGCCTTCACCAGAATGCCAAGAGTTGTTCCGTCACCCCCGCCAACGTCCACCAACGAGCCAAGCCCCTCGAATACCTCTGGACAACCATCAATTATCACAGGCACCGCCACCCGAGCATCACAAGCCATTGCATCATTGAAGAGCTTACTATGGGCCGGGTTTGTCATCGCGTAATTCCACAAATCCTCCCCGTGGGCAGCCTCAAATGCTGAAGTTCCGGTGGCTAAAACACGGGTTCTTAGGTTATGCCACGGTGCAAGCATCACAGGGCTGCTCTCTAGCAGCAAGAATGGAGCCATGCTTTTTTCTCCATGTTTCATTAGAAGGCGAGAGAGTGGTGTCTGAACATAACCAACGGAACATTGGTCTGTTGAATTCTCTTTGAAAATGCCGCGATGAATCAAGAACCTCATGATGCGGTGGAGGGATGATGGGGAACATCCAAGTGTTGAAGATAGTTGAGAGAGAGGCATAGGGGCTTCATGGGTTTCCAGGACATCAGCTATCCCAAGCTCAATGGCACACTTCACAACTGCCATTTCAGTGAACCCAAACACATATTTCCAAATATCCACTTGGGCTTGTGCGTCTTCTTCCTTTCCACTTGTTGCATGTCTTTCTGTTTCCCCTTCCATCTCTGTGTGTGTGTCACTCTGTGTGTGTGGGTGTGTATGAAAATCAAGTGAATATTTAGCTATCTTTTATAAGCTTTACGTGCCCTGTTGAAGTATTCAAGGCGAATTCAATTATGTAAGAAGAAATCAGTGCGACCAAGGAAAGTGGATCCTGCAAGTGGGGGTTGATATTTTCTCTTTCTTGTCCAACTATCAACAACTGTCCAGCAATTAGACAGGATAGTTCCTTCTCTGTCTTGTGACGACCCCACCCCATATAATAATAGTTGATTAATCATTCACTTCTAAACTAGCCATATCTCACCGGATACCAAGAAAACCCATATCATTGGTGACACTCAATGGAATTGACAATAAATTATTGAATTTGACCTAATTTGGATAGTGAGATGATCCAAATCCACTAAAAACAGCCATGCCATTGGAAGGCCTGATTTCGTCTGGATACAAATAGATATGACTACTGTTTTCAATATGTTCAATGAATATGTTGTTCAAATTATATATAGATGTGATATTCTACGTATCTTCAGAAGAATAAATTACGTGTTTCTACATCAAGTCCATCAAAATGCCGAAAACCAAACTATTTGAAAGTGCATTGGGAAGAGAGGCATAACACAACTGCCATAAAATTGAGCTAGGTTGATGGAGGAGACAAGCACTTCACTAAAACTATCTTCTTGTTAAGATAAATGGGAAGTGCTTAAATAATTGTAAGAAAGCAATAGAAGAAGATGTTGGACCAAGTAGATTAAACCCCGAATCCTTAAGTGAAGCACGTATTGACATAAAAGATGGTTTAATCATGTGCAAGCACCAATAAATAGTAATTCATGTAGAAGCTGTAGCAAGGTTTTAAGATCCACCACATGGTAAACCCATGTTTTGTTAAGTCCCTAATATTACATATTAGTTCTTTACAATTACTGCGGAAAACTTCCAAAACAAAAATGAGACATTTTCATTTTCCGTTCATTAGATTCATAAGCACTAAACACGGTATGGATTAGCTTTATGTATACAGGCATGTCCCTGGTTAAGCCATACTATTTTTACAAGAGGACTCTAGCATTTCCACTTCACTCAAAAGCGAGGAATTCCCCTCACAAGCCTCTTTCAATAACTTGAATCTTTCTTCTAATTGGGACATCTGCAGTGACAAAACTACCTCTTGTCCAGACTTCTGAAATGTGGCGTCCATCTTGTATCGGATAAGATCCACCATCATGCACTGTCACATACAGAAATGAACAAGCATATGCCTTAATTAGATGGTGCTTTTTAGAAACAAGAGGGAAAAGGGGAAGGTTTTTTCATGCATAAGGAGGAAAGTCGATGACATATTGCTACAATACATTATTATTATCATGGATATCAACTAAGTATCTATCTGCTGTTAAATTACGTGGTGCAGTATTAAACAATAGCTCTGCCAACTGCCCAGCCGGTGTCACGAATGACACTAGCAGGTTTCGAATAATCAAAAAGAACACTTTGATGGCTACATAATATAAATGCATGATTCATTTTCACAAACGTTATGCAACCATTTCCACAAATAAAAGGACTCATTATTGCTTGTACCTTCTAATTCACATACATGGAAGCAATATGCCATCAAAGAAAATTTTTAGACTGATTTGACAAATAACCCACAAAGCTCAAGTTTTTTTACCTTGTGTTGCTGCTTACGAGAGTAATCTCGCAGGAGGGATTTGACAAGCTTATTTCGCAGCAATATTTTATCACTAGTGTAATTGCCAAAAATAAAAGATGACCCGTGGTGCAGAACCAATGTGTATGCGACTGATCCTCGAGTTGCTGCTTTGTCAAGAGCACCAGAAACCCACGATTTCACATAAGCTTCCAAAACCCTCTCATCATCCTGCACGGAAACAGAATCTTCATTACTTCATATTCCAGTAAAGAAAAATTGTAGCCTTTAGAATATCCATGAATTACAGCGCATTAAACTCTTTTACTGTCCTCAATCTATCATATATGTTTTATACACACGACATATGTATGTATCCAAAAGAATAAAAATGGAAACCCCATTATTCCGTTGATGCCCATATTCTAACAGCAAGTTGCACTTGGGGTTACATATGCAAAGTGCAATGCAAGATTATGAGGCTTTCAAAATTGTGGCAACAAAAAATAGTTAGTCCGCAGTACCTCAACAGGTTCAAGGTACCCATCAATCTTGCCATCTTTACCCAAAGCTATCGACTTATGGAGTTATGAGTTTTCTTTTAACTTTTCTAGAAACCATTTTTTTTTTTTTTTTGTGTGTGTATGTGTGTGGGTCTGGGTGGGTTGGGGGATGTGCAAAATCTCTAGAAACATTCAACAACAAAAAACATTACGCATGAAAAATTGGTCTATTAAACCACAACTCATTTCAAACATTCCAATTTGGAACAAAATATTCATTCAAAAACCCATGAAATACAACAGAAATTGTAAAAGAAACATAAAAGGCTAATTTAATTGTATTGGTAAAGATTCCAATTTAACTGTGAAAAGTCTTATACACATAAATAGCAAATAAATTGAATTTAAGATCTTATTTGCACAGCAATAGAAACAACATAAACTTGGCTTTACTTGATGCAAGAATGGAAATGGGGCAAAAGAAATCCTGTTCTAAAACTAAATAAAAAATAGAATTGACCAAGACTAATATGCAGAAGAAATCCCTTACGTGCATCTAGAAAACTGCATATGCCTTCCAGTTCTACTTCTAGAACCCGAAATTCGAATGAGAATTCTATATTCCATCAGAGAAAGAAACTATGAGTCTGGAAATAAAAAATTGCCAAAATTATCGTGAAAACAAATTTCGAACATCGGTCATAGACACAAAATAATGAAACACTGAATATGAACACACTTTAGGCTCAGCCAAATTACCAAATGTCTAAACTGCAATCTTAATACACCCGTACTTTGCATAGATGCTCAACAAAGCATTATATGTATAAAGATTCTCGTGAAAACAAATTTCAATAAATAGATAGAGAAAACTCAATTACATAAATTCAAATTGAAAATCAAAATTAATACGCTTGGAACTATATACATAATTAAAACCCGTAGTAGCGCCTAGAAAGATTTACTCAAAAGTCAATTCATTGGGATTTGCAAACCTATGACATTAAAAAAAATATCCATATATGAAGACACTATGTTATTCTAAACGAAAAAATTGCCAATATTTAATCAACAAAATTTTTCTAGCCTGCTCTCTTCAAAGCAAGAGCATTGGCTTTGGCTTTGAAGCCAATATTTAAGTGCTACCACATTTAAGAGGAGCTTTGGCTTTTAATGTTTCTATCATTCTTTAGAATTCTAGTTATTTCATGAATCCTTGCCTCATAGGCAGTATATTTGGCTTTTATTAATTCTTGTAGCAGCCACAATGCATTCTTGATACATGCCACCTAATCTTTTCTAATATGTACACGATGCACAATCTTTCACAACAAGTCCAATATTTTACCTCTCACCTTCGCGTAAAAACAAAGACACGACTACCCATCCGAGTCTCTAAGCAATCACACTATAAAATTGAAAGAGTCAAGTTCTGAGTATAATTCCTTCAAAAATTAGAGCATGTTGTTTTTGCAATGAACACACGGTGCTCATTAGTAAAACATGAAAGAATAGTTACGCAACTTATGTACTTCTCACTCCCTCATGAGGACTTGTATAGTAGCTAGGGTGGTTCGTTTGTTCTATCATTTACCTGATGAGGAACTAGGTCAACGTGGGATAATCTCATAATCTGTCGCACAAACACTTGAAAGCCAAATCCAAGAGCCTGTATCTGGCTGGAATAGGTAATCTTGCCCAAGAGTCTTATCCTCCGTTTGGTATGATAAAAAAATTGAAGGATAAAAAGTTGGAAGGATGGAAATTTGGATGGATAAATAAAACATCATGTTTGGTAAAGAAGAAAAATAGGAAGGATGGAAAAATGGATGAATGAGCTTTCTTTCCAACTCACCAAATCAATCCCTCCAAAATTAGAAGGAAAGTGGATGTAAAATTAATTATTTGTCTATATATTCTCTAATATATACTTATCTTATATATCCATTAATTTCATATATAAATATAATGATAAAATATGTATTTATACTTTTTCTTTTTTAAAAATTAAACTTTTTTTAAAAAAAATTAAAAATTAAAAAATATTTTTTTCATCTACCAAACATAAAGGAAGGAAATCGAATCATTCATATTTTTCTATCTTAGAGGATAAAAGTGTATCATTTCTACTTTCCATCATTCTTACCAAACGGAGCATTAAAGAATTTATGTTTGACTTCGTTTTAGAGTCCTAGCCTAGGATGTTTTGGGAAGGTTTAGGAATTGGGCCAACTGATGATCTTAAAAACAAACATCCCCCACTCACTCTTCCCCTGTGGACGAATATATATATATATATTTGCACGGATGAATTCTTGCAATAAGTTGAGATAGTGACTCGTCGAATGATCCTGAGTGATGAACCTGCAACAACCAAAGGATTAAGAAAGGGGTCGGGCATGTACCCAGCTAATCCCCTCCGAAGCTCAAGTCAGTCGGCATTATAGTCACAATGCATAGTGTATTCTTCATTTCAGATTGCTTACCTTAGTTCGACTTTTCGAGGGGTATTTATACCTGAGTTTGCTATGATGGTCCTATCCTTGAGTCCCATCTTAGAGTTTAATGGTATGTGCTTATCTTCCAACATAATGAGTGTCATCCTATCAAGTCTCATTAAGACTAGTTCTCCCGGGCAATTGGACCCTCACTTGGGAACCGTCGAGCATTCATGGGCCAATCCTCGATCATTAACTACCTAATATCGGTGCTTGGAATCTACGTCTGAGCTTTCATGAGGAGGAATAGACAGTCCTTGGGCTGCCCCGAGGTCTTCACGTCGACATGATGGTTATTAATGCCTCTTAATGATGACTGTCTCCACATTCTTCGAGGATTTGGACATTCATTAATGACTCTGCCAAACCACTCAAGACCCACATTAATGAGTTGTCAGATCCTATTTAATGCTAGGTTCCGAGAGGAGTACTCGGCCCCATCTGACATAACTCCTCGACACCTCTTGCAAGCGTGTTTTGTGAATTTTGACGACTGTAATTACCCACGTGTCTGCTTTTTATTGGTGAGCCACCTAATGTTCCGTCAATATCAATAATGACTAGGCCTAAAGGCCTGGACTTTTCATTGGGCTTTCCTTTTGTCTGTTATGGGTTCTTATTAGCTTGATTTGTTTTCTACTAGTACTGCCACAAACCCTATCAGACTTCAATATAAAACAAATAAACTAATCAAACGGTCACCAACATCTCTCTCAAAATAATTCATATTAAATTTTACTTTCCTATTCTCACTCTTTACTCTCTTTTTCTTTGGGATCTTCACTCATCACTTCTCCAAATTAACTAATTAGTTTATATTGCACTGTGTCTTCAAGCACAAACTACCCCTAGTTAAAGAGGTAATAGAACAGTGAAGAGACATCACTCACCCGAGGCATGTTGGACTAGCCAGGTACTGTTTGGCCTACGATTTGTAAAATATTGCTGACTGATGGTTCTGTTTGGATTCATAACTTCCCTAAACCTCCGTCCAAACTGGTTGTGACCTGTATTAATTTGACTTCTCGCCAACTGCCAATTGATGTTATTATTTTTGTAGTCAGCAAGCTATGTTGCAGTTGCAGTTCCAGTACCCAAGCTGCAAATTGCACCTTGTAAAGCTAAACATTCTTGGTGACTGATATCGAACTAGTACATTGAGTGGAGGGTAAAAAGAAACAACATTGACCAGTTAAATAGAATATGAAATCGTAACTTCCCAAGACAAATCCTACCACTAAATGCAAGAGTAATGAAATCCAGAAGAGAGAAATGCTATGCAAGTCGGGGATAAGCCTCGATAACGGATTGAACTGCTTGAATGTGCTTCACAGTGTGTCGGGTGAACCCAGCCTCCTTCAAAACATGTGCCCATTCCTTCAAAGTCCTCTCTTTCCCTTTGTTTGTATGAGCCAACATCACCATATCCAGCATCAACCTCACATCCTTAAGCTTGTCTCCTTCCTCTTCTTCAATCACGGCCTCTACTATAATTACCTTCCCCGTGTTCGATGGGACAGCTTCTCTGCATTTCCTCAGGATATGAATGCATTCATCATCTCCCCAGTCATGCAGTACCCACTACAATTCACACAGATGCATAGATTAGATAAAAGATTTGTCATTTAATTACTGAGGTTTGAACCACCCATAACGTTTGTTGATAATATTTCAGCTAATTTATGCGCGCGTGTGTGCATCAAACGTAATACAAATAGGGATGTTAATGAGTAAAGTTTGTGAAGACTCAAGTTCGGGTCGATTATGACTGGTTGAGTTCCACTGTTAAGCCTAAAATCCTGCTCAAACTCAGGTGGATGGAAGTTCACAAGCATTCAAACGACAACCGAACACCATTACTTAGCAAAAATATTAAAAAAATTAAACTCTAAAACGTAATAGCTAAACCAGAAAAATCAGTTTATCTTTAAAACCTGGTGCTATTAGGAATAAGTTTTGGTTTATTCATCTCTCAAATAAGGATTGTTTGATTATTGAAATTAGCATTATTTATCTACTGGAGCCGAGAGACATGTAGCTCAAATTTGGTTCGTTGAAAACAAGCTTATAAATTTTATCAGATCCAGCTCATTTTCAACGAAAACAATCATGAACGAGCCAAAAACTAACCAACCTCAAAACGATCTTTGGCTACTTGGATCGTTTAGAGCCAGATATACAATAGTTGAAGTGATCGCTCTCTCTCCATTTCAGCTAGAAGGATGATGCTATGCATCCTTAGATCTTGTTATATTATTTTTTCTAGTCCAGCTTAAATATACTAACCTTGAGGAATGCAGCATCGGCCTTTGGAACACTGTCAAACATGTTGCCTCCAACATGCTCAACACCGTCGCAAGGCATAGCAACAGACACAACATGAGGGAGATCAAAATTGATCCCTCGAATCCAAGGACAGGCCTTCACCAGAATGCCAAGAGTTGTTCCGTCACCCCCGCCAACGTCCACCAACGAACCAAGCCCCTCGAATACCTCTGGACAACCATCAATTATCACAGGCACCGCCACCCGAGCATCACAAGCCATTGCATCATTGATGAGCTTACTATGGGCCGGGTTTGTCATCGCGTAACTCCACACATCCTCCCCGTGGGCAGCCTCAAATGCTGAAGTTCCGGTGGCTAAAACACGGGTTCTTAGGTTATGCCACGGTGCAAGCATCACAGGGCTGCTCTCTAGCAGCAACAATGGAGCCATGCTTTTTTCTCCATGTTTCATTAGAAGGCGAGAGAGTGGTGTCTGAACATAACCAACGGAACATTGGCCTGTTGAATTCTCTTTGAAAATGCCGCGATGAATCAAGAACCTCATGATGCGGTGGAGGGATGATGGGGAACATCCAAGTGTTGAAGATAGTTGAGAGAGAGGCATAGGGGCTTCATGGGTTTCCAGGACATCAGCTATCCCAAGCTCAATGGCACACTTCACAACTGCCATTTCAGTGAACCCAAACACATATTTCCAAATATCCACTTGGGCTTGTGCGCCTTCTTCCTTTCCACTTGTTGCTTGCCTTTCTTTTCCCCCTTCCATCTCTGTGTGTGTGTCACTGTGTGTGCGTGTGTGTGAAAATCAAGTGAATCTTTAGCGATCTTTTATAAGCTTTACGTGCCCTGTTGAAGTATTCAAGGCGAATTCAATTATGTAAGAAGAAATCAGTGCGACAAAGGAAAGTGGATCCTGCAAGTGGGAGTTAAAAATTGTGAAATTGGCGAATGATATTTTCTCTTTCTGGTCCAATTATCAACAACTGTCCAGCAATTAGACAGGAGTTTGTTTTTTATTTTTATTTTAATCTTTTTGATTAATCATTCACTTCTAAATTAGCCATATCTCACCGGATACCAAGAAAACCCATATCATTGGTGACACTCTCAATGGAATTAACAATAAATTATTGAATTTGACATAATTTGGAAAATGAGATGATCCAAATCCACTAAAAACAGCTATGCCATTGGAAGGCCTGATTTAGTCTAGATACAGATAGATATGGCTGTCGTCTTCAATATGCTCAGCAGATATGTTGTTCAGATTATATATAGATGTGATGTTTTACGTACCTTCAGAAGAATAAATTACGTGTTTCTACATAATTTGGTCCATCAAAATGCCAAAAACCAAACTATTTCAAAGGGCATTGGGAAGAGAGGCATAACACAACTGCCATAAAATTGAGCTAGGTTGATGGAGGAGACAAGCACTTCACTAAAACTATCTTCTTGTTAAGATAAATGGGAAGTGCTTAACTAATTGTAAGAAAGCAATAGAAGAAGATGTAAGACCAAGTAGATTAAACCCCGAATCCTTAAGTGAAGCACGTATTAACATAAAAGATGGTTTAATCATGTACAAGCACCAATAAACAGTAATTCATGTAGAAGCTTTAGCAGGGTTGGAAGATCCATCACATGGTAAACCCATGTTTTGTTAAGTCCCTAATATTACATATTAGTTCTTTACAATTACTGCGGAAAACTTCCAAAACAAAAATGAGATATTTTCATTTTCCGTTCATTAGATTCATAAGCACTAAACACAGTATGGATTAGCTTTATGTATACAGGCATGTCCCTGGTTAAGCCATACTATTTTTACAAGAGGACTCTAGCTTTTCCACTTCACTCAAAAGCGAGGAATTCTCCTCACAAGCCTCTTTCAATAACTTGAATCTTTCTTCTAATTGGGACATCTGCAGTGACAAAACTTCCTCTTGTCCAGACTTCTGAAATGTGGCGTCCGTCTTGTATCGGATAAGATCCACCATCATGCACTGTCACATACAGAAATGAACAAGCATATGCCTTAATTAGATGGTGCTTTTTAGAAACAAGAGGGAAAAGGGGAAGGTTTTTTCTTGCATAAGGAGGAAAGTCGATGACATAATGCTACAATACATTATTATTATCATGGATATCAACTAAGTATCTATCTGCTGTTAAATTACGTGGAGCAGTATTAAACAGTAGCTCTGCCAACTGCCCAGCCGGTGTCACGAATGACACTAGCAGGTTTCGAATAATCAAAAAGAACACTTTGATGGCTACATAATATAAATGCATGATTCATTTTCACAAACGTTATGCAACCATTTCCACAAATAAAAGGACTCATTATTGCTTGTACCTTCTAATTCACATACATGGAAGCAATATGCCATCAAAGAAAATTTTTAGACTTATTTGACAAGTAACCCACAAAGCTCAAGTTTTTTTACCTTGTGTTGCTGCTTACGAGAGTAATCTCGCAGGAGGGATTTGGCAAGCTTATTTCGCAGCAATATTTTATCACTAGTGTAATTGCCAAAAATAAAAGATGACCCGTGGTGCAGAACCAATGTGTATGCGACTGATCCTCGAGTTGCTGCTTTGTCAAGAGCACCAGAAACCCACGATTTCACATAAGCTTCCAAAACCCTCTCATCATCCTGCACGGAAACAGAATCTTCATTACTTCATATTCCAGTAAAGAAAATTGTAGCCTTTAGAATATCCATGAATTACAGCGCATTAAACTCTTTTACTGTCCTCAATCTAACATATATGTTTTATACACACGACATATATATGTATCCGAAAGGGTAAAAATGGAAACCCCATTATTCCGTTGATGCCCATATTCTAACAGCAAGTTGCACTTGGGGTTCCATATGCAAAGTGCAATGCAACATTATGAGGCTTTCAAAATTGTGGCAACAAAAAATAGTTAGTCCGCAGTACCTCAACAGGTTCAAGGTACCCTTCAACCTTGCCAATGCATTTGTCTAAAGGAGGCAAAAGTTCAAGAGCACGAGCATTAAATAAAGCATTCCAAGTGGATAGTCGTACAGAAGATTTGACGCAGCGTTGTAGATAGATTGCAACTTGCCGTCCATATATCATGTCACCATAAGATACTGCAGCAAACTGTTCCACAAGAGTTTCCATAAATGTGGAGTAATTCTCATGTATCTCTGATTGAAAATTCAGGAACTCCACTCTATATTTTTCTCCAGTTTCTGGCAACCTTGAGTTATCAAGAATCTGCCCATAGACCTCTTGCAGTGTTTCAAGTACATCCCTACTCTTCTCCTCTTGGAGAACTCCCATTCCGCCAAGGAAAATTACAGATAAAGCATGCAATTTCCAAATCACTGGTACCCTCTGAACAGAGGAGTGGAACTCAGAAGGAAGGACAGTAGAAATTGCTTCAATGCCTAAAAGAAAGAACAGCCCAGCTTTAGCAACTTCCTGAAAATCAGCAGGGTTGATGGTTGAGATTGGGCTGAGAAACCAATGTGTGGGCAGCGGCAGTCTCTGATGAGCCCACTCCACCACCAAAGAAGTTGAACAATGCCCTTGATTGGTCATAGTTGATACTTCCACGTCCTCTTGAATGGTGTCCAGGGAAACACTGCCATTAAAAGTTTTGTGGTCAACACACCGATTCTTACCCTCAGCTTTGACCTTATTCTTTACAGACAGCCACCTATTTCTGAAATGTGAAGCTAAAATAGTGCTAAAGTGGAGGTAGTCCTCTTCTTTATATTCCCATTCAAATAACTTGAATCCTGCATTAAGACGGAGAAAACGACGAATAGAAATATCAAGATACTTTAGAACAGGGACTTGGATCAAGATATCCAACACCTTATCCATTATAAATTTCTCCCTTGGTCCCACAATTAAACATACTTCCAAGGCCGAACATATCCTTTCCGTTACAAATCTCATCTCTTCAACAGCAGACAAACCTTTTGCAGGAAAAAACTTACTAACTTCAAGCAAGTGAATGAACAAACTTGCATCCATTTGAGCCAACAAAATAGTTGTGGACCAAAACCCTCCACCGGATGCACCCCAACCCACACCGACCCCTGGAGCAGGGCCACCTCTCCCGTACATCTCAATGGACTGCACATGCTGCCACTCAGAAGCAATTAAACTCGTGAAAGTAGTGACCACATTTCCCAATTCAGGAAGAGAGGACTCGAGTATTCCATTGGAAAGTATTTTATCTTCTGTTGGGATGTGACAATGGGAAGGTGTATGAGTCTGCGTGTTAGCTAGCCGAATCAACTCGTCAACAGAAACAACCACCTGGACTAACCCATGAAGACAACATACAGAAGCTATAGAGGTTTCATGTTCCCTTTGATGTCTCAAATCACACAAATACTCAAGGAAAGAGGCACCGCCAGCAAAATCCTTACTATGTTCTGTACCATTTACCCCTGAGAAGCTAAAAAATCCATTCTTAATAATTTGAAGTCCAATCTTAGGGACAAAGTCTGGTAGCCATGGCACATGCCCACCATGTAGGGTGGAGATATCCTCAGGGATCACAATTTTGAGCAAACTGGAAAGCATGTGCATGACTGCAGAAAGCACCCATAATAAGGAATTTAAAGCTAAATCCTGCACTACAGACTTGCTGTTAATGACTTTTTGCCAGCCAATGAATTTTGATATGTACGGATCACTATTCAATGCTGTCCACTTTAGAGCTAAATCAACAATCGGTCCGACATGGCCCCAACACCAAGTCTCCTGATCTATACCGGGAACCTCAGCTGTTTGACTTCTCAGATTGATATGTGAATAGAAGTTTGGAAGTCTTCTAGTTAAAGCCTCCAGAACAAGGTATGCTTCCTTGGTGATAGCAGCAAATTCATTAAGGATGTTATATTCAATGAGTTTTTCAAATGAAGGCAAATCCAGCCAAATGCTGAGAGCAGGGAATAGATCTGAGAAGTAAGACACACAATGCCCATACTGAATGCAGACCTTCCAAAAACGTAATTGTTCAACCAGCAAAGCCGACGAAAGTTTACAATTTTCCCTTCCCAACTTTACCCAGTGATCAGGGGAGAATGCATATCGGTACAAATGCCATGTCACCTTCTGAAAAATCCCATTATCTACAAACTCCATAAGATTCTTCTTCTCAGACCGAGCCAACACCTGTTGGATATTAAAAACGAATATAAAATATTTACCTTGTGCTAAGTGCAAATATAATTGACCATATTAAGTAGAAGAAGATAAGAGACACGAATGTAAGATGGAATGTTGAAAGCAAGACAAAGAAAATGCTTACTTTTAAAAGTGTCACTGACTTTATCTTAGAAAGATAAAATTCCATTTGGTCTGTCATAGTAAACCTGTCAACAATTGTTTGAACAAGCCTTTGGCAATTCATGATTGCCTCTGAGCATGTCGGGGAATGCCTTGCTATCGCAATCAGGATAGAAATAATGCTTTCTTCCAAAGCTGCCGAAGGGTCTGTCTGGAGCAAAACCATCAGCAAGTGTAACATTGTGGTGAACATATCAAACAGCACAGAGCATTATTGTGAACATGTCAAATGAGGAAAGTTCAATAGTAAGAAAAATCCCATTTTCCTACAAATTTTGAGCACAGGTCTTAATATCATCAGATTCTCGGTTGCAATTCTTCCAACTAGTGAAAAATTGTAAAATATGTAACATGTACCCAAAGAAACAACATAAAAAACATGCAAGTTTTATGCTTTTTGACATGAATCCTACATTCAAAGGGATCCAAATTCCATTTATTTAGAGACTCCCACAAGAATCATCTTACCTACTGAGAGAGATGCAAAGAAGAACAAGTATACCATCTCTTTGCAAAATGTTTAATGGTGTTACCGCTGGCCTTGACGAGTCAATAAGGTTGCTCCATTGTGACCTGAGTTTGGGTGACACTGGTTCGAATCACATAAATAGCCTCACCGCATGTGGAATAAGATCGCATACGGAGCCTCATGTGCTTGACTGTTCTTTTTTCTATAATCTAAGATGCAGTTATTATCAGAACAAAAGGAAAATATACATCCCGATTGAAGGTACCGGCTAGCTTTTAAATAGAATATCTAGGTTGTTGTATTGGAACACAATGCACATCTGCCCTACATCAGTGTTCAAGACTTTTTCTTGGTGTGGGACACCTAAAAGGACACAGCACATCAAATCCTAGACTTTAAGGGTGTGTGCAAAAGGACCAGGCCACAATCTTCTATCTAAGTTTATTGGCAAAGTGCAATATATTTCATTATAGAACACACCAGGTATATTCAGTCAACTCTAAAAGGGTTGCAAACTTTTTACCATTATGTACCTGTAACAGAGGCAGCGAAACAATGTTAACCTCATGTGTTGCTTAAGCAAATACAAGATGTAACTAATTCAAAAAAAGAAAAACCGAGGCACATGTGCCTACTGAATGCACTTTTGGAACACATACAAAATTCATCTTCAATCTTTAAAGGTCAGACCTAAAATATCTAACTAGGAAGTTCTGCAAAACATAATAGTATCCTTTTCTCAGAATCTCACGGAGCAACAATATTATACATTGTTATCTTCTTGTTCTTCTGTGTTCTTTTATTTATTCATACATTGTAAGCTTTTGTAAAAATCAAGAGGGAAAAGTACCAACTTGCCCTTGGGTATGAACATAAAAATGGATGTGAACAGCTTTCAAAGTAAGGGGAATTTTGAGTAGTGAAGCAGTTAATCAAACAGTACGATTAGGGAGAGAAAATAGACAAAAGGGTTTTAAGTTTCAAATTACACCAGTTTTAAAAGTTCATGACGTTCAGCAATTTTCTCAAACTAACACAGAAATCAAAGAAACACCACCACCAAAATTGTCCTTACCTCCAACAGATAGCAAATTCTTGGAAGAATTCCCATCCTAACCAAACCTGCAGCAATATCCTGTCCAGCAACAACAATATCATCCTGAATAGTGTGTTCACCTTCAGCATTGTCATCTGAGGCATCCTCACCAAAAGGAAATATATTGGAAGGTTTAGCGTTGTACTTCCAAAATCCACCTTGAAGGAAGCCAACATCAATCTCCGGTCTACTTCTAAATATGGGAGCAGTGCAGACATCTTTCTGATAAGTTGCTATTTTCTGGAAGCACAAGGTAATAAACATGAACTTAAGAACATTTATGACAGACTTAACGAAGAAATCCACACCAAGAATGCAACTCTACCTCTGAGATATCAAAGAAGTGCTCATTGATGTCACAGCCCAGTATGCACTGAATGACTTTGACACAAGCTAAAACCACAGAATTGTGGTTATCATCTAGGGACATCCTACAAGTGAAACCATTTCCGAATTTACACATAAAAACAAAGGTGGTAAAGAACTAAAATGACAGATTGCTGTTGCCTATAAGTATTATGATTATCAAATAATTTGCATATCATTGAGCAATAAATATTGTAATTTTCTGTACAAAATATGAAAGCCACCGGTAAACTGGGACAAGGATGAAATTGTTAGGCATGGTATTTAAGTCTTAAAAGTTCTTGATCAAATATTTTGAGTGAGCCCGATACACGCATCTACACTGGAGGACACCAGTGTAAACAGGTGAAAGGATAAGGTTGTTGAGATAATGACAAACACTTTAACCCAAACAAAAGTACGAGTATTTGTTCAAAAAAAAAAGTATGAGTAATAGATGTTAATCATAAAGGTGATCCAATCATCTAAAACACAACTGTTATCATACATCATCACATAAATCAGTTTTTTGTCTGTGGTGTTATTTATATTCAGCTATGTACAATACAAATTTTCAGAAGAAATTACTAGAATAGTTGCATCAACGATGTTCAGGTTCGTTACATCTATGTCACTCCCAATTTGTTTGGTGAGAACAAGTATGATGGTAAGGTTGGTCAAAGTTAGGAAGCTCAATTTGGTTAAACTAGTGTCCCAACCTGAAAGAGGTGATAAGCAGTCTAGATTACAATCAAAAGATCTACTTTTCTGCATGTTCTGATTTACAAGTACACCCTCATTTCAATATATCGAAGACATCTTTATTTCCTATTTTGTCTGATCTATATTTACCTCGGCCTTGATCTGTCCCTTTTTCTCTTTCAAAATTCTAACGTTCTGTTTTTAATTATTTTCGCTATGGATTCCAATAAATGAAGATAGTGGGAAGGGGGAGAGGGGCAATAAGGTGAGGATATGTGCTTTCCATTGGTGATAAGGAGAAAAATGAAGAATCAGATAGAGAACAAAGAGCCAAGAGATTCGCAGGAAGACTCATATCAACAGTTGATTTACAACTACAAGGATTTCAAAATTCAACAGGCCTCACTGAACCAACCAAGAAACTTGTTAACATCATTCCAGTTAAAGCCCGAACACGAATTACTTTTGTATCCTCTTTTAGTCTCATAACAATAAAAAACATTTTGAGCATTTTGGCATCAATTTTAATCAAAATCTAGGTATAGGCTGTAAAATATGATGTGACTTTCAGTTTTTATCTTCAGTGTGCGAAGAATTTACAGATCAATGCCCTTTTCTAACGTTTAATGAGTCCTATCCACAATGATTGAGATTTGCTTGCCAAATTTGCTTGGCTATTTATTGGTTTAGTATGGAACTGCATCGAGGGGTCTAAGACTGCATCAGGCGGGAGTCTAACCCAAACCAACCTGAATCTTTGGCAGGCTTGAGCTAGTATCTTTTGATTGGGGACATCAAGGGAAGAATGGTCAACACTTGCATATCCAAGCTGATAATTCGCCTAAATCTGACTCCTATCGGACAGAAATATGATAAGCTCCACAACAGATATAGATTCACTAATCAAGATATAAATTATTAGATCTAGAGATAAGCCGTCAAACCTCAATGATAAAGCAAGCTCAGGTTCTGGGCCTAGTGCAAAAGCCCATATAGCCTTCCAATCAATAGAACTCACATCAATAGAAGTGCCAGTGTCAGCATATCTCAGGGTATATCCAACTGGATTTTGGCAAATGTTGCATAATGCCTTATCAAGCACGGATGCAAGAAGATGCAATGCAAGGGCCCGTTGCCCAGGAACCTGAAATTTTAATTCCAAAAGAAGGTCAAAAAGTATCTAACAATTTGATTACATCACATATAATTTACTAGTAAGATACATAAGTTTGATAATTACTTATGTCTTATATTGTAGGTGTTAAAGAAGTCAGTGTAAATATAATGATTAAGCACTAATATATAGTATTAACTAACCACGCTCCTAGTGAGAGCTACTGCCTCTTTGATAGTGTAACCAGCAGCACCAGGGTCGCCTTCAGTTCGAAGGAAATCGCGCTCAGAAACATTACCAGTACTATACCCACTGCAAGCAGATATACTACCTACAACATGATAAGGTCGAGTGTTAACCATTATCAATTCATGCATATGAGAGAGAGAGGCATTTGCTTCCATATCACCAACGAACTCCAAAATTTCAAACATGGCATGAGTCTGCCCAATTCAATCCTCCAGAAAATGTGACCACCCAAACAGAGCAATTTCATCAATAATCATGTTTTTGTTGCCCTGTGTTTCAAATGAAAGAATATAATCTGCAAAACTCATTTTCAATCAACAACTTTTTACCTTCATAATTTATTGTACACAGATTTATATATTGCACTGGCTTTCTTCAACAGAAAACAGCAACCAAACATTATATCTAACACATTTCAACCATTGTGTTGCCCAGCATCAATGAGACTTGTTCTCTGGGAAATAAAGTCACCATCATGTGTAATTAGAGACCTTGATAATATAAATACTTATATAATCAAGGTCTATCATTTTATACCCTGTGTATACACTCCCTATCACAATTAGCGTTTCAAATGCAAAAACTCCACAATAGTCTCAATTCTCAAGTAGAAGGCCAATGAAACTGTCTTGCCGAAAGAAATGACCATAGAATGATACAATGGTTCATACCGAAAGAAATGCGCATTTTTTCTGCTTAAGGAAGAATATCATTGTGTCAGCTGAATAAGTACAATAATATAAAAGAACCAGCAAAATCAGGCAGATGAAATTGAGTGTGCTAAAATCCAAAGTTTAGACTCAAAACACATGAGTATATAAACAATGGACGCGAGAGATATCAACAAAGTTTGAAAAAACAACATCCACATCAATAAAAGAAATCGCCGAAATATCAATAACAATTGCAGACTTGCAGCAAAACCAATGAGTAGAATAGTGACAATCATAGCTAAGCCTTACCAGTCTTTGATACCTGAGAGAAATCACTTCGAATGACATCCCCATCCAGGGAAAACCTTAATTCCCTGACAGCCTCAACTCTTCTACTCCAAGCATCCCACGAACTGCTACTACCTGTGCTCGATTTCTGCACAATGTTCTTTTCTAATTCCCTCTGTGTATCTTTTGTGTCAGATGTTGTCACCTTAAGAGGCGTACCGCTCTTTGAAACTATGGATGCATTAGTCAAATTTTGATCATTCTGCAACATATCACCTCCAACACTTGTAGCCATCTCTGAACTGGAGCATTTTTGCTTTCTCATTTTTTCTTGCCCCCGCCTTTTTAATGCCATTACCAGTGCAGGATTCATCTTCTTCATAATCTCATCCCGAGCTTCTGCAATCTTATCAGTTGACATTCTCTCCAATCGAGCACTATTCTCAGCATCAATTTGACTCTCCAGACTCATGGCTCCTGGTTCATCTATCAGGTTGCCAAAACTAGGACTTGAAGTTGTATGGGATGTTGGCATGTGTTGCTTCTCTGTGCCCACTAGCATTTCTTTTCTTGACTCCTCCAGCAATCCAAATTCCATCTCCTCCATAATCTCTTTTTGCGTTTTGGCAATCCCATTTTTTAAGTTACTTTTATCACCATCAATGGCCATATCTGAAATGTCTTGCTCATGCTTTTGTACCCCTTCCAAAGTTGCAAGGCCTATGCCGTCCACTTTCACAGCCTGTGTTCTTGCATCATCATTAGGTGACCTTCTCTGTGATTGGACACCATTTTCGGAGCCAATATGCAGGTTTGTGTTTCTTATAATTTCAGTTGCTTCACTAACTACATGTTGCCTTTTGGATTCTGGTAATTGCCTATTTTCTCTTTCTTTGTGAGACATGGAAGTATTATCACTTGTCATTAGGTCTCTCCACCTTCCAAAGTCCAAACCTTTCTTTTCTTTCCTTTGTACTGGATTAGCAAAAGCCGCAACTGGGTCAATATCCGTGAAGTGTTCATCTTCGCCATCATCTACATCTTCATCATGACCAACACTAGAATAGTTTCCCTTTGGAGTCCAATGCTGTAAAGTAAAGTGTTCCATCACATAATGCATCTACAAATACCGTATATCTCAACCCCCAGGCAAATCCCAATCCCCCAAAAAAGCCCACGGAGGTATAATCGAAAAAGAAAATGCTTTTTATTTGGTTTCCTATAGAAGACTTTCAAACATAATCTTCACGTTTGTACTTCCTAAGTATTTTACACACCCAAGATAATTCACGACAGACGACTCACAACCAGCACAGAATAAAAAACGAAAATCTCTAGTAGCTAAGGAAAAAGATGTAGGAAACCAAACCCATTTTTGATATTCAGTTGCTCAGAATAAGTGTAGTGGATGGAGATTACATCTTGAACCGTATATTACATCAATTTAATGATTTGGGACGATATTTGTACGAGCTGAGCCAATCACTGCTAGTTAACAAATTCGATGTAACTTTTTCTCCATTCTTTTGGACACGAAAAGAACGTACGACACTCAAAATCTGAGTTTTCTCCCTCTTTCTTTTCTTTTCTTGGTGGAGGGTTTTAAAGAACTAAATCCCAATTGCAATAGTTTGTGATTCTTATCCAACCAATAGAGTTGCAAAGAAAAAACTTACCGGGCCGTGAGAGCGGTGACGGGCCACCGGAAACGGAAGAACGGTGGGGTTAGGGGCTGAATAAGGACCAACAGGCCTGTTCTGAGGTTGTTCTGAGAAGCCCTTTTCGACTATCCCACCGACTAGGCGTGACGCATCGTCTGGGGTGAGTTGAAGCGTGTTGGTTCCGAAAATCTTCCGAGGAGAGGGCTTTGGTGGTGCGTTCTTGTCAATGGCCTCCTTCATCATCAGTACTTTCTGCTTGATCGAATGCTATTCTGGTAGAGGAAAGGGGTGCTGATTGTTGAAAGGTGATCGCCCGGCGGAGTGTTTCTACAGTTCGAAGTTTCGAGCAACGACGAGACGATGACTAGCCAGCGTATTTATATTTGGGCCCGAAGTAACAAAGGCCAAAAATTCCTGATGAGTCGTTGTAGTGGGTGTCCTCTTCGACAGATGTCAATCAAAGCATAGAGAGAGATGATTCATAGATGTCCAAAGACCCGGAGGCCACCCACCCCAATCGTGCAGTCATCTCTCACTGCAGAAGGATTATGGACTTGAAAAGCATTCCCATAATCCACACCCTTAGGGAGGGTAATCAATGTGCAGATTTTTTGGCAAATCTTGGTGTCCAGCAGCTGGATGCACTTGTGGAGTTTGATTCTCCCCCGCCTCAGATGGCTAATTTTTTGTTAGCAGACTTGTCTAGTGCTGCCTTTTCTAGAAAGTCCATTTAGCTCTTTTGTCTTGTTTTCTTTCCGATGTACCAAAAAAAAAAATCAAAGCAGGTTGTCGTCTATTTGGGTGGGCTGAAGGCCTAATTTGACTGAAACAAGGGCTGTTTGATCCATATTTATCTAGGGGCTCGATTTTTTGGGCTGATCCATTATACTGAGGAAACCTACCCCACTTAACTCTGGCCCAATATTTCACACAGCCCACACAATAGTCCATTAGTAGGCAAACAATTTATTTTAATTTTTTTAGTTAATTGCACTAGAGATCCCTAAAGTATAGAGTTTGTCTCATTTTAGTTCTTAATATTTTAATTATATCATTTTAGTCCCTAAAGTATTGAATGTATTTCTATGTGGTCCCTCAACCAAATAATGTCCAGATTGTTAACGATTTTTTATTATAAACTTGTCACGTGTTATACTCAAATTTTAGTCAAAAAACTATCCAAATTACACAGTTTTGGTAAGCTATCCAAATTTTGGTCGAGAGTTATCAAAATTATATATTTTTTATCAAAAATTATCTAAATTATTTTTTTGTTCATATTTAAGTATCTGACTAATTTATAATAAAAAATTATTAATAATTTAGATGTTGTCAGACCACATATAAACATACTAGTTATTGTCTGTGCCTGAATGCACAATGTAATAAAAAATGGTAAACAATAAAACATATTTGTATTTATATCAAAAATCAAATCACAAACATAGATAAGAGATAAAAGAATTTAAGCATTTGTTCGTAGTGGGGATGAAAGATGGTGGGCGGCAGTGGTGGTGGTAGGAGATGGTGATGGTTGTGGTGGGTGGCAATGACCGTGGTGGCGGTGGCGGCAGCGATGGTGGTGGTGGCGGTGGTGACGGTGACGGTGACGGTGGTAGCGGTGGTGGTGGTGGGGGGTGGTCGTGGCCATGGTGGTTGTGGGGGTGATGGTGACGATGATGGCGACGACGGCAGTGGGGGTGGTAAATGTAGTGGTGGGGCGATTTCAAACACTATTATTATTTTTAAAGTATTTATGATAAATAATTTTTAGAAAATACTTTTAAAAAATCACTCAAAACACACCCTTATGAGCCTATTTTTCCTATTAAATTTAGGGTGTTAATATTAGCCGTTAGATTAATTTTAAAGTAAAATTTAAAGCGATCTCAACCGCAAATAGCAAAAGTCATTTTGTTTATCTTTTGAGAGTTGAATTGTAAGTTACTTTATTATATAAACTTAATACTTTAAAGATTAAAATAATATAATTAAAATATTAAACATTAAAATAAGATAAACTCTATATTTAGACCTCTATTACAATTAATCCTAATTTTTTTTTAAAGGAGTTTTACATATTACTTTAACCGCCTCCAACATCCTATAAACGATTTCCCCAAATTTCCAGATCACCACGCTTTCGTTCGTTCTCGCAAGTGCTGCCGTGAGAGAGAAGCATAAACATGCCGAAGAAGATGGGCGTGAACAGCAAAGCCGAAGAGGCTAGGGCTCGGAAGATCGCCACCGAAGCCGAGCAGAAAGAGCGTGATGCCCGCCAGAAAGAAGATCAGTACTGGCGCGAAGCCGAGGGCAACAAGTCGCGCGCCGCAAAGAAACGAGAAGAAGAGTCTGAGAAGCGAGCCGAGGCCGCCGCTCGCAAAGCCGAAGTGCGCCGGCTAGCCGAACAAGAGGAGAAAGAGATCGAAAAGACTATGAGGAAGCCGGATAAGAAGGTCAATCGAGTTTCGATTCCGGTACCCAAGGTCACCGAGGCGGAGCTCCAGCGGCGAAGGGAGGAAGAGCAGGCTGCAATTCTGAAAAGGTCTGAGGAGGCAAAGAAGCGGCAGAACAGGACCGCGGCGGAGGAAGAGTATGAGAGAATGGTTCTTGTGGCGAATACGAATCGCGATGATTCGATTATTGACGCACATACGGTCGAAGATGCGATTTCACAGATGGCGGTGACCGATACCTTGCCGGTTGATAAGCATCCTGAAAGGAGGCTTAAAGCGTCATTCAAGGTGAATATTTATACATTTAGATTATTTTGCTTTGAAATAGTTTCGTAATTTGGCCGATTTTTATTTATAGGGTATGTGTGAATCGGTTGCTTGAAGGGTTTTTTTTTTGCGGTCAACTGTTGCTTGAAGTTTATTTGTGCTGATTGGGGCCGACATATTGTCTAGTTCTATTGAAAGACCGGTCCAAAGGTGTATTTGTTGTGCACCGTCTAAAAATCGAATTTCAGTTTATTGTAAGAAGTAAGGACGAACATTTCATGGAGAACTGAATCTGCTATTTTTATACTTTGAAATGGAAGATACAAGTTGTATATTTTTTATTGGTTCTTTTCATAGCGACACAGATCGCTGACACCTTTGTGCTATGTGAGTATGAGGGCAAGGCAGATCTTGTTTTACCTTGAGGACCCATACAGTATGTTACTGCAGTTTTTATCCGCTTTGTCTTGCTGATGTGTGGAATTTATATATTTGTAGGCTTTTGAAGAAGCCGAGCTTCCCAAGCTGAAGGAAGAGAAACCAGGCCTTACTCACACTCAATATAAGGACATGATATGGAAGCTATGGAAGAAATCTCCAGACAATCCTCTCAACCAGGTAAACTTCTGAACCTTCTTCTTAACAGTTGCCTTTATAAGGTCTTTGAATGTTAGGTCATTGTTGTACTTATCATCTCTTGATAGCATATCTTGAAATATTCATGGTCTTCCCTTCTCCTCGTCCTTCCTTTTTGTCAGTTTCACCATTTAACAGGGTGAATCCTTATGGTCCAGTCAACTTTACTAGATTGTTTGGTGTTTTTATAGTCTAGAATCTACATGGTTTTGCACCTTCATTCCTAGTATTGGTCATAAAGTCATACTAACTAAACTTTTTTGGAGGGTTCCCTTCTGTTATTTATTTAGTTATTTTTTCTGTCGAGATTTCGTGACGCGTGCTCTTCCTGGGAGCATGACTAATTCTCGCAAATTTTAGAATGTCCTAACATTTTTTAATCTGTTATTGGGGTTTTGAGGCCGTCTTGGGCAACCAGACCTACTTGAACAAGAACTCTAATGACTTATGTGCCAGCATTTGCAAAAGGGTAGTTATGTAACTTACTACACAAGCGTGAATAACTCTATCCATTGCTGGCATCGAACAATAGGCCTGCTCTGTTGCTTTGCCATGTGGCATGCTGTTGTACAGTGAAGTTTTGGCATAAGCTCAGTGATTTTTTTCCTGGCGAATGATTGATGGTCTTACAATATATCATTTTTTATGGATATATAGGAAACATTTTGCAGATAAAGAGAAGCTTGCGGATATTGATTTGTGATGTTTTTCTTTTGGGGAGTTCGTTGGAAATTATATTTTGTTGAAGATTACTTATTATTGTTCGAATGTGATTTGAGTTGAGTAAAAATGATAGAATACGAAATGACCGTATTATAGGAATGATAGGAGTAACAACAATTGAGGATAAGTTGAGAGAGAATAGATTAAAATGGTTTTTTTCATATTCAACGGAGGCCGATAGAGACACCGATTAGAAAAAGTGATAGAATTTCTCTTAATTAACATTGAACAAAATAATAAGAAAATATATGAAGAAATTACACTTAAATGAGTGTATAGCACATGACTGAAATGAATGACGAAGACGGACTCGTATAGTCGACCCCAAATGATTGGAACATAGGCTTAGTTTGGTTGGTTGATTTGAGTTGAGATAGATCTCTTCCCAATCAAGGTTTTAACTCCACCAAATAGCTGAAGAAAACTCCATAATGTATTTGAAGATACATCAAGGCATACCCCTTGTTGTGTATGTTCAGCCTGCCAATGACTTGCCTTATGTACTCTTCCAGTAGAGAAGATTCATTTCGGCTTGGATTGAAACCACCTTTTGCAGATGTTATAGGCTTGGACATAAAATATATGCATCACAATTGTCTTCTTAATATGGCGATTCATTATTGTGTGCTGTGTGTATAAGTGAACAAATTGGCCTCCACTGTCAAAGTTAATTGTTATGTTTCGATTCTTATTTTTATCTATAAATGGGTCTAGTTATGTTCCTCAATAGTACAATAGGGGTGAATTCGCTACTATGCGTCACACTTGTGGAATAGACCATTCCTGTGTGTAATGTTTATTTATGTGATTTTTGACACAAGGTATTTAAGTTGGCATGTCGGTTCGGAGTCTTTCAAATTGTTTTTATACAGGAAAAATCTGCACCTGGCAGGATGGAGGGCTGTACTCCAAATTTCTGGAAACATGCAAAACAAACAAACTCTCATGGATCGTGGAGAACCAACCGGAGACACTTTTTGATGCTTAAGTTAGTAAGAGTCACAAGAGAATAGAGGGAAATCACTTCAGTTTATATGCACCTGAGTTCTTAAGACTTATCGGTATTTAGAGGGAATATATTCTCATCAAAGTAGGAATTAGGTTCCAAGTTTCATCGAGAGTCATGCGGTAGTGGTACACACTGAATTTGACCAAAGGTTTCCCAGCTTCTATTAGACCATCTCAGGCCATTGCCCTCAGTAGCTAGTCTATTTGGTCAAACGTCTCTGTTCATCAATCCGGATAAACTCTGGCTTATCTAGTTCATTGAGTCTCATAAGTCTCATTTTGTTATTGGCTAACGTCTTTGATAAAATAGTCATTTGACAGAGTTTGGATAAGTTATGCTTACCTGATCTAATGACCTTCTTAGATCTTGTCTTCTGATTGACTGGCCTCTTAGGCCTGGTATGTATTTGGATTAGCCTTGACTTATCCGTTCTTAGGGATGGCCTTCTTAGGTCGTCTCGAATAATCTCTTCGGTAGACGGAATCTTATCCCACCTATCGTTATACTAGTAGAAATCCCAATTAATCTGGCGTTCCTTATCTTGTCGTAAGGGAAGTCTATCACTTAGTTGGCTGCTCGATATTTGTAGCCTGGTGTATCAAATCATGAGTCAAGTTGATCGGGACTCGTATTGACCTGCTGGGTCAGACCCTTGACCTTCATGGGCAGGTATGAGTCTGTTCAGTCTCACAAACCCTGCCATGCTTGTTGGGTACTCGGGGCTCGTCCCAACTTGGTCAGAGGTGCTCTGGTCAATCATTTCTGTTCATTGTCCCTAGTCTAGGCTAGCTCACGTAGTTGAAGACAGATGTCACTCTTTTATAGGGTGTAATATTGCTCCCTTCAGTTATCATCTCTGTCAAGTGTGGGATATAAGCAAAACTAATCAGATGAAACAAAGATTTTGTCCCAATTATTTGAGAGCAACAGCATGATTTTTTTCTCCATCCTGCATCATCAGGTACTAAATGTTCTTTGGAATAGCAAGCAACCACAACCTTTTTCACTATCTCACTCCATATTCGTTTTGGTTCTCCCTTTCCCATGAATTGTCCTCTACGATTTTAATATGACATGATCACTCTTTCTGATAATCCCCCACCAACTCCAATAGCATTTGAGCTTATATATAGAAATCTGTGAATGAGAACAAGCAGGATGCACTAATAGCTTAAAATTGTGCATTTTCTGTTTCCTCAACAATTGGGTTATCGTTTGAAACTGGACCAGATTGTCGTTTATAGAGGAGGAGGAGGACAGGATAACTGGTGCCAGGATCATTTGAGGAGTTTAGCCTTTTGGTTGCCTTTTGCTGTGATTTGTTGAGCTGGATATGTTTTGTTTTCTCCTTTCTGACTTGCCATCCTGATTTGTCTGCCCAGGTTGCTGACAAGTGAAGAGTGGATATCTGACTGAGAAGCATGGCAAATTTTCCTTCGGATTAATCGTGAAAGTCCTGCAGTTTCACGTAGATTTGCATATATATTTTTAATGGCCTATTAGTGGTTGCTGTGCCTATTTGCAGTATGAGTTTGCACTGTCTTTTTGATGTGGATAGAATCTGAATAATCTGATTGGAGTAATAATGCTTGTTCTATATATTTACCTCAATGTATTTGTACAATGTCTGTGGTAATAGCTATTCTCTGTCCCCTTCTTTTTTGGCCTTGAACAAATGGATAAAAGAATAATTTGCTATTTACTACCATTGCGGAAGCTTTTGGGCATAACTTTCATTGTTACAGATCTTTTTTGACTTGCCATGTATTGCCTTCAATTGCTGTGAAGGAAATATATAAGAATTATTTGTGTGGGATCCCGAGGACCATGATAACAGGTTTATGCAACCCTTAGGTGGCTTCTGGTGTATTTTGATAGCTTATTGAATGGCCTCAGCTGGTAGGTTGAATGTATGTTGGGTAATTTAGCTGTTAGATCTGTATGCACAGTTCTATGGACTAGAGGGAATTGCATGAAATGGTGGCAAAAGTTTCAATCAGGACTTTTTGGGACTGAATGGGTTTTGGTGGAGGTTGCTAATTCCAGAATGCAGCGGGCCTTTTGAATTTCTAAAAGGTCTTACTGCTTTGAGTATGGCTTTTGAAGGATGACTGATGGGAAAACTGCTCTCAATGTCAGCACTTGGTATTCAGAAGATCATCCACATAGTGCTAAAGGCAGTTACAGGAAGGACCCTTAGCAGCCATTGCATTTGTTTCGCTCGGTGATTAGTTTTCATCTGTGAAATGCTTCTGTTTGTACAGTGGTCCAATCCTTCCTGCCAAACTTCCAGTCCACAAATAGCTCAATGACTGTTGTTTGTGTTACACAAATGATACAAGAATACCGTAGAATTTGGTAACCTCAGCATTGCAGAACAATGGCAGTGCCACTCATGATATGGGGGAGTAGCCATGGGTTTGTCAAGTTGATGAAGGAAAATGAACAAGAGGATTCAATTGGATCTTGTCAAAAGGGACCAATTTTAATTGCCCTATATATTAAGCGCCTTTTTGGACCTGTCAAGGTCTCGTGATCCCACATTTTAAGTACCAAAATATGCCATTTTCCGTAAGGGGGGACTGCCTAATTGCTTTAGTGCGATAGTAATATGCAAATCTAGTGAGATAGCTACGTGGTTGGGGTCATTAATTGAGCACTACACTACTAAGGAGACGGTCCATTTGAGAGTGGGTGACCCAGCAGTACCACTGGGTGGTCCTCCTTATAATGACCTCCTTCAGTAAGCTGACCTACTTCTTCCAATTATTGGGACAAAAACAACACTTACTAGTTCTCATTTGTCATATTTCTTTTCTTTTCTTTCTTTGTTTTTTTTTTCTTTTTAATTCATCCGACCATCCATGTGCTATTAATGGTAGATGTTCACCACATACAACAGAAAAGTATAACCTCGCATCTCACTCACAATAATCCTTTAGGAGCCTGATTTCATTTATACCTTTATACTATGAAACGTAAGGGCAGTATATTTATACTCAGAAGAGAAGCAATTCATTGGAGATGATCCAGGCAGTGTATTGGTTCGTGTAGAGAAATAGCCTCTAATTTGCTCACAGTAAGTTCAGCAATGGCGACTCCTGTAACCTGTAATTTACTTCATTGAAGAGAAGAACGGATGGTGATTCTCCTTATAATATAATAGGAAAAAGGTTAAAAACAAAAATACAGGAGAATCTTCTGCAGTTCAAATATTTCAATGCAAGAACATGCACTTCACTGGTGAATTGTGTCGGCGTTGTTGAATAGATTTTGATCTTGTTATAAATACCCTACCAACCATCAATAAGTGCCCAGCTCATCAGTTAGCTACAGAGGGTCCACAACACAATAAATCAAGTACTACCTATTGCAGTAAGATCTGCCAGATTCTCTAGGTGATGACAAAATCTTCAGAGGGCATAAAAGAACCTGGAAATTTCAAAAACAACGACATTTCCTCAATATCAAATGGATAATGCTTAAAGGTTGAAAATCATACTGTCAATGATGGTTGGAAGCCTGAGGAGCAATGGAAGAATCTTATCACTGCTAAGGAGCAGGACAGTGAAGAAAAGAACAATCATTGTTGGGCTGAAATCCGATAATTACAGCAGAGAAATACTGCTCCGTTTGCTTACTTTGTTTGTTAAGCCGGGAGACAATGTGCTGGCTGTTCATGTGCAGGAACCAAATGATGCATTTGATCCAAATACCTTTCACATCCATGAAGATCTCTGCAAGTCCAAGCATGTTAGAACATTTTCACCTTATCATTGATTTGAATAAGATGACTAGAGTTCTTGAAAATGATGGATTAACTTATTGGCTTGTTGATGGATTCCTTCTTCAGGTGGATTTCCAGGTCAAGGTTTGCATAGGGAATTCCTACATAATCGAATTGAGCAGTCAAGTACGAATAAACTTTGCGACGGTACTTGCACTTGGATGCAGCAATCCATGGTATGATCACAAAAATGTTCTCTCTCTCTCTCTCTCTCTCTCTCTCTCTCTCATGGGGTTTGTTATGCAGGCCAAAAGATTCAACAGTTTCCAAATGCCTGAAAGCATTGCCTCCCACGTGCTCCCTTTTGGTAATGGATAATGGAGGAAGAATCCTTGTTCAGAAACAAGGAATTTCCCAACAAGGGTCTGCAAATCCAGACCTTCAATCTTCCCAGTCCTCTTCACCACCACAAGGCTCTGGTATTAAAGTCCTCCAATCTTCTGTGTCATCTATACCTAAATCCACTAGTTATGACAGATCAGGAACTGGACGTCAGATCCAAAAATCGTTGACTATGCCATCTCCCTCAACATCTTCATCACTACAACCAACTGAAAAAATGATACTGCAGAGTGTGACGAAGACATTGCAGCTTCCTGATTTTGCAACTCACAAACTGTTTCAGAAATTGGCTACTTTAGAAGCAAAGGGGTGTGGAAGGCGCTTCACCACAGAAGAACTTAAATCTGCAACTAATAATTTCAGCCCAGAAATGTTGATTGGAGAGGGGGGGCACAGCAAGGTATACCGGGGCAACCTTGATGATGATCAGGCTGCAGCAGTGAAGGTCCTCAAGCCCACAAGGTCTTCAGAAGAGGACCTTTTTCGAGAAGTTGAAATGTTGAGTGGTTTGAAGCATGAAAACATAGTGCACTTCATTGGTTACTGTTGCAGCAAAGATTTGCATGTAGTTGTCTACAATCTACGAAAGGAAAGCTTGAAGCAAAATTTGAAACAGGTCAGTTGGAGTGAGAGAATGAAGGTTGCGATTGGTGTGGCAAAAGCACTGGAGTACCTCCATTCTCGCTCCCCTCCCATCATTCACAGAGATGTGAAGTCATCTAACATTCTTCTCTCGGACAATTGCGAACCTCAAGTAAGTTCTTTTTCGGTTTCCTTCCTAATATTGAATGACTCATCAATAGTTTCAAATATGGAGAACTACTAAAAAGCAATTTCTCTCTTTCCCCTTGTAGCACCTTGTTGCTATTAATCTCCCAAAGCTTAGTACAAAGACTTTGTTCATGAAAAATGATTTGAGCAGTGTGTAGCAGCTATTTGTTGTAGGGGCTGAAATCCCAATCTCCTTCGCGTAAATAATAGTTCTTCACACAATCACACCACCAAACCAAGATCTATTTGTTAGCCTAAATTTGAAGAATTATTAACACTTTCTTGTTCAAAGTAATAATTTCATGTAGAATTCATCAAATTCAGACCAATTCATATGCATATATACCATCATTAATTGGCCTAAATTTAATGAGCCTACCATCATCAATTGCAATGTGATATAATGTAATCTAAAAAATGAAATAACACTTTTTCCACCATCAAATAGCACTTTTTTTTTTTGTGTGAATCCCAAGCTGTCAGATTTTGGAGCTGCAATGGTTCATCAGCAAACTCAGCAAGTTTCACCATATACAAAACCGATTCATGTTGTTGGGACCTTTGGATACTTGGCCCCAGAGTACATGATGTACGGCAAAGTTGATGAGAAGATAGATGTGTATTCATATGGGGTCGTGTTGCTGGAACTGATCACAGGGAAAGAGGCTATCCATACCAACCAGTCATTTAATCATGAAAGCTTAGTTCTTTGGGTAGGAATTACAAAGCAAATTTTTATTACAACACAAAATAGAAGTCTGTCTAATCTCAAAGTTGAAGCATCTGCGCCCATTGAATTGCAGGCAAGGTCTCTACTCAGCTGTGGCCTGTGTGAGCGTCTAATTGATCCTCACCTGAACGAAGACTACAACAAGGATGAGATGAAGACAATGATGATCACAGCACGCCTTTGCCTCTTGCATTCATCCTCGAGGAGACCATCGATGAAAACAGTATGTTTTTAACTCTCAACAGCTTGATAATAATCATCTCATTTTAATTCTACAAGTTGTGATTCATTTTACTGTCCCATTCACGAGCTACCTGCCTATAATCTTTGGCCAAGAATTCAACCGAGAAAAATCTAGTTTGTCATCACGACGAGTAAATTTCTGCCCTCAGGGAACTTTTACTTTTGTAGTCCAATAGAAGAATTCTGTACTAGCCTTTCCTGTCACTACAGTGCTTTTCATGCAAGATATAGCAGTTAGAACTTAATCTTCCAACATCTTAAACTAAAAATAAAAAATGGTTTAAGTGACAAGGTTCACAGAGTTGTCCTGTTTTGCAGATTTTGAGACTGTTTGAGGAGCCAGAGCACTGGCTAAATGTGCAGAGGAAGAGAGAAGAGCTCGTAAACAGTATCAGTTCCAAAGGTGAAAGAGGGTTGTGTAGATATGACGACTCAGACTGCAGTGGTACTTCTATTATAGATGATAACTAGTCATGTGTTGTCAACTTATCAGATGTCACGATGCAATGATATGTAAATTGCTTGATTTGTTGGAATGCAGCCTCTAAAGTAGAACGCCCATTAAAGTTGCTGCATAGGTTTAACTTCATGAATTGAAAAAGTTTGTAAAAAGCTGTTGAAATGAGGTCCAAATTCTCCTGTCTTTGTATTATGTTATCCTGCAATGTAAATATGTCAAACATATGCCAAATAAGATGTTTCTGTAATTGATTCGTCCTCATTTTCGAAATAAATAGAAAATATTTCTCATCTTCCGTTTTCATGAATAAATCTTCTATATTTATCATGG
The DNA here is from genome assembly GCA_951799425.1 of Ilex aquifolium. Classification (NCBI taxonomy): domain Eukaryota; kingdom Viridiplantae; phylum Streptophyta; class Magnoliopsida; order Aquifoliales; family Aquifoliaceae; genus Ilex; species Ilex aquifolium. The sequence continues at coordinate 43,039,343 of OX637395.1, forward strand.
TTTGCTGTATGTACTTTTCTTCTTTCAAAATTAAATACTCTCATGGATGATGTATCTGTTATGTTCATCAAAGGGACCGTCTATTTTAGTCCATTTCAAGATTCAATGAAGTTCTCAGCTGTGAAATGCCTAAACAATTGAGTGAATTTCAAACAAAGAAAGATCTTACACAGGATTTTTCCATAATCTTGGCAATAAAAAATGGAATCGAGTCATTCCGATAAATATAAGACGAAATCATAGATCGACTTATTGGCATACAATTTTTTGAAATAAAGAAGGATTCATCAGTAAGGTTAGTTGTAGGCTAATTATCCTCAGCCAACTGAGCAAAGTTAATGGGGGAGACGAATCTTGGTCCACCACCGTAAAGTGTTATGGCTGCCAGACGAGAGGCAGCTTGAGTAGGGTGATACAGATCCCAGAATAGGTAATCCCGGCGAGTTGAACAAAGATTGGCTGTTGCATTACAAGGTTGTTCTGCATTCAGTGTTCCGAATCCACAATATGCCGTGTCCACGTTCTTAAATTCTGAATAATTTAAAAGACATTGAAAATATTAGGATTATACCCTTATTTATAATTCTTGTATTAACCAAGTAAAATGCTATATATGGAGCTGGTTCAATTAAAGTCCATGTGAAATGTTGTCAACAGAATGAGTTACTTACGGAAAGAAGAAGGGTTCTGCATAACATTTCATATGTATTTCCAAGTGAATACTTCATCCCTGGAAGCTCTGTGCTGATTTTGCACAAGAGGGAGTCAAGTGCTGAATAGAAAGCTCTAGAAAAGTCATTCATGGCCTACAAACAACCACCAGTGGAATTGAAAATTCTTTGGGCTGGACAGCACCCTATTGGTGGCACACTTATAATGCCAAACTTCCTTGCTCCCAGGCTGTATAAGCTCTGTTATAACAGTATAGCTTGAGTTTCAGTTAAAACTTATATGGATTTCTCTGAAAACCAACCCAAAATAACATAAGCATAGAGATGAGAAATGTTACATTGATGTGAAGTTCATATGCGTTCACGAGAATGGTTATAAACTCTTCCTTAGGCACAGTACTATTGGTCAGGAAATAGCCAAAAATGTCATTGCTTCCTATGCTGATGCAGAACACAGATCTAGAAAGCATTTTTTCAGTTGATGCCGGACCCCTTAAAGCGGTAAGATTGTGGCGGACTGTGGCAAATTGCTTGATCTGCTCTGATAATGGCACAACCTTCTGTTGGTTATTCCAAGTGCAATACACATGAGAAGGGATGGTGAGAGCTTGGACAGGATAAATGTTTTGTAGTTGAGAATTAAAGATATTAAGACATAGGGGTCTTACCAGCGTTTGTCCAGTTATACCAAGAACCTCCTGAGGCAAAGTTTACGCCTTGACAGAGATGGTTTGGGAGACCAGACTTGAGGCTCAGAAGAAATAAAAATGGCTGTGGGCTTCTCTTGAACCCCATTAGCTTGGCTGACCAATGAACCGATACAAAACCAATGTTAGCTTGATGCAAATAATATTAGCCCCTGCCCCCCTGGTATGTGTCACACATGCAGATGATTCATGTAATAATTAATGAATGCTCAAAACAATTTGCAAGACTATTATCTAAGTGTTATACTGCTAACCAAGAAAATCAGCACTGTTGAATCCATTACTGAACCTCCCCGTTGGCCTGGAGTGGGGAAAGTCGATGCCGTTGAAAGGAAAGTCAGCTCTTGCCAGGCTATCGGGCAAGAAAGAGTTCCAAGATCTGCAGTTGAGTCTCCTAGTATGAAAATGGCTGGAACTGTGGCATTAGCCAAGTGCGGAACAAAAATGGCTAAGGAAAGAATTAGAAAAAGGTATGTTCCTTCATCTCTCTTTGCCATGAGGGCTGTTAATTTAGTTTCTTACTCTCAATTCTATTTTGTGCTGTTCGATGCAAGAGTTATCTTTAGGTAGAGATTTATAGGTCATACGTGCACAGGCAGCATCACCAAAGTACATGCTGGTACTGGTAAAGGGATCATTTTCTGATGCAAGGGGACATTGTTACAACAGCTAAGCGGGTGAACGGGCGGATTATATATATATATATAACATCAAATATAAAAAAATTATAGCATAATAATCTCACTCCGAGGCTTGACTAACTGAAGATTTTGGTTAAAATAATTGTAATGAAATAAGGTACCCTATGTGAATTATTAGGAAAAGTTCATTGCAAATTAAGCCAATCCAATCATCCGAGAAGTACGATTCAATCAAAAGTTTATGCATTGTTCTCAGATCGAATATGAGGACATGATTATGTATCAAGGCGCCTTACGTGGGTAATGAGTTTATTACATGAACTATCAGCTTTAAAATTCTTGGGTTTAGGTTCATATTTAGCAATTATTTGCTTGTAATCTCTGTGATATTGCATGGAAGTTCACTAAGGCGGCAAAGTTTGTGTGAATAAAATACAGAAAAACGGATGATTTTGATATTAAATAACATGAGAAAAACGAAGTTGCCGTCCTGAGTTATAAAACAGAGATTTCTGTGTATCTTATAACCTAGACAGCAGGAAGAATCCGTAATATTTCCATGATTCACGATAGAAACAAGGAAGATCTTCGTAATATTTCTAATATAACCACGTGCTTTTTCTTTTTTTTGTTGTAACTTTTGCAACTTATAGTAAAAATCACTCGTGCTTCACCATCACTAATTTGGTGGTTCAGTGATGGCTGAATTGAAAGAAGTGCACATTTTCAAAGCATTGCTCCTTGTGACATTGACGCATGTGCTCGTTAGGTCTGTGGTCGATGGAAACTTGTTTGCAAGAAAGAAAAAAAAAAAGGGAAATGTTCATGACTAGATAAAAGACATTCAAGTTGAGGTCTAATAGTTCCTTCAGATGAAATGATATTTAAATACTTTTGAGGTAAGTTACCGCCAGTATACAGTGCAGACGCAGTGAGATAGTTCAATTTATTGTGATTAAGATACATGCCTTAAAATTAACACAAAATTCAATCTTCTGTGACAAAGAAAATGACCATGAGTTGGGGTCATTGTGTCTTGGTAATTAGTCTCCTCATCCTCTTCGGCAGCTTGTTTACATGGGCCGTGTGGTTCTACCAATAGCCCTGCCACAGAGCAGGGCATTCTTTGGAATGGGGTATTCATCCCTTATTGATTGAACAGGTGTATAAACTCGCAAGTATAATTGTTGTCCAAGGTATTGCCGTGCCCAAAACTCAGTTCTCAGGTTCCACATTCCCACGTTATCAAGTGGTATGTACACTGCAGTCCAAGACTGGGGATAAACCTGCAACAATATCAACAATAAGTTCCATTCTCTTCTGTTTTTCCTTTTGCCATAAGCACAGGGAAGCTAGGTAAGAATGTTCTCAGAGGGAAGCATCTAACCTGTGTGGTGCAACGTGAAACTGCATCTCTAAGATTGTACTGTTTTCTACTAGCAGGAGTCCACAAGCCTCTATCCATTCTGCAATATAGAAATATTCTTTCTCACTTTAGGACATCTGTGTGCTAGAGCTTGTTTGAACTATGGTTGTAATTGAAATTCCTAGCCTAGAGGCTAGAAATGGTGCAATAAATCAGCTTAAACCCACCCCCACCCGAAAACAGGAGAGGCATGTAAATGGCAGTTTCAAATTTAGCACTTTTATATGTAGGCCTTAATATTGGAAGTTGGACTAATCATGAAAAATCCAGTGTAAGATTGGTGTCAGCTTGCTCTTACCCGACCACAAAGAAAGAATATCCATCAAGGTGCCAGCTCTGCATGATGCTCTCATGGTTCACAAACACAATCTCAACAAATGCTCTGTAGTCAGCTCCCAAGACAGATGTGTCAAGGTGAATTCGTTGACCCGTGGCCTTATCAGGGATGCTTCCAACATGGAAAACTCCTCCAATTTTGAAATAGTCCGCAAGTTTGAGTGGTGTGTCAGCTGGGGTAAAGGATACACTGTTTACTGCATATCGTTGTTTGCCGTTAACTTGACCTGCTGAATTAGCTAGTTTTATGCTTCTGGTGATGTTGATGAGACCATAGTGGTAAGAGCCTTGAGGGTTTGGTCTAGGTCCACTTGCAGTGAGGTTAGTCCTGAAGAGCACAGAAAGAGGTAGTCTACTTAAATTGATGGACCAAAAAACAAAAATCAGAAGCCTTGTTGTCATCTAGATGCATCATATTTTGAGCATTTTTAACATGGATAGAGAATTTAAATTCTGTCCTGTCATACAAAACTGTCCATTAAATGTGCTGCAAGTATAAAGAACACAATCGAGTTTGTGCCTGTTGAGCACAACTGTTAGAACAAAATTAGAGCAACTGGATACAAAACTACCTGATGGAACGAGCCTGATTCAGTGACCAAGCAATGTCGTTTGGGGGTCCATTGGGGGGATGCCCAGACACTGGCTTGTTGGAGTATCTGTAGTGAAGAATAGCAGTGGTGTTCAGAACCTGGCTGGTGAAGTGAGTGGAAACTGCAATATAGTAGTCCTGAGCAGGCTGATCTGCAGTAACTAAAAAAGAGCAGGATTGACCAGCATGGATATCCAGAGAAGAAAATGTGGTTTGAACAGTGTGAGTCCCTTCGACTTCAACCAATTTCATCTTGTGGCCCTGAATGCGAAAGTTGAGTGAACTTTGCAGTCCCACATTTGATACCCTAAACCTGTAAGTCTTTCCTGCAAAACCATATCAGAATTTTCATTACCACCTTCACTGGGACGATATGGAGGTTTTCTTAGATATTAGTTACTGTAGCTACCTTTTTCAACTGTGAAAGATGCACCATTTGGTCCACGACCATTGATCAAAATGCCATCAGGGAATTTTAGTTTCTTACCACGATCTAAAATTGTCTTCAATATCTGCAAAATAGTTCCTATCATGCATGAAAGTCTAATCTTGATGTGAAAATGTAAGCACAGATATCTGTAATCGACTTTTCCTTCATCAATGTGGTAGCGTTTTATGATGCATTATGGTGGTTTAGTTACCTTGTGATTTGTTTTGTACCAATCTCCAATAAGAACAGTGAAATCGCCTGCAGGTTCAGGGAATGGAACAGGAATGAGAGACCTGCTGAGGATCCTAATCCCCCCAAAGCCGCCTGCTGCCTTGTGGAAGGCAAGAGAAGGGAAATAAAAGAAGCTGCCAATTTGATCTTTGACCTGCATAATATAAGTGAAGTTCTTGCCAGGAGGGATGGGGCATGTGGTTCCATAAACTCCATCTTGATACGAATTTCTCCTCTGTTGAATCCCACTCCTGTATTGATGGCATAAAAATATCCATCTATTAACAATCTATTGAAATACACATACGAATGGACAGTGTGTTATCATAGCTCAAGTGACAAAGTTGTATATCCTACATTTCTTTTTTTTTTTTCTTTAAAAATCTCAAGACGTGGGGGTTGCTAGGATGTGGAAATCTTCCAATTTTTATTTGCTCCTTACTATGTACTTTTTATTTTCCGTTATGTTCGGTACTACTTTTCAAAGGTTTAATTTTGGACGAGTGTTTTTTTAAAACTGAGATTTGTATGTATTAATTACACATACAAATGTATACAAATATGAATAAACTCGATATGACTAAGAAAAAGACAATAATAAAAATTATGAATATTCATTAAGCTTCTTTAAAAAAAGGTGTGCGTCAAAAGTCAGTATATTACAATTATATCTTCCGTTAAAGCTTGCATCTTTGGTTTGTTTTACAAAGTCAAAACCTTCAGATATATCCTATTGTGTGTGTGTGTGTGTGATTGCGGGTGTTTGAGAGAGAAATGACCTACCATGAGAGGAGAAACGGCTCCGGCAAGTCGTTATGCACATTGATAATGAGGTTGTCGTTGGTTACGGAATATATATCAGGACCAGGAAATTGGCCATTAATAAGAATTCCCTGCAGTGCAGTGCAGTGCACCCAAGATTAATAATTAAATTAATCTTTCAATACCAGTATAGTAACATGGGGGGTCAAGTTTAATTTTAGCCTTTCAAGTTGTCAATGAGTTCATGATGATAGAGTTTATATTGGTGCACTCTGTGTGTGCAACTGTGCATGCACAAAGCACAGTACATATGGAATATGGTGTACAGACCTGTTGGCGAACACCCAGAGGATAAATATCACCGTAGGTGATTTTCCAAGTCAAGAACCTGTAAGGATCCTCAGCACCAACAATGGTAATAAGAGCAACAACGCCACAGAGATACCACATACCACCTCCCCCTATATTTGGCAGCATCATTACAACCGGCGAGCGATCGATCGACGTTGGAGAGAAAGAGAAAGAGAAAGAGAGAGAGAGAGAGAGAGAAAGAGGGCGGAGGGTGATGAGTCTGATGATGGTCTTTAACTAGACTTTTTAAATAATGAAGATGGAGTTACAAACGGGACACAACTTTAAATATGTGTGCAAGTGATGAACTGGTAACAGATTGGCATAACTTTTACATGGTTTTTAGTCATCAAGCACATATGAACCAAAAAGCCGCCGAGTAAGAGCTGTGCCGTTGAGACTACCCTCTTAACTCTTTGCGTAGTGGGTGGGGTACTCCAAAGAGGTGGTGGATGGGACCTACACATTAGCAGTATTCTTAGCTCATACTTGGGGTAAGCCTCCATTTTTTCATTGGTCAAAATATACATTTGGATATTTTAACACCTAGCCATGGTAGTGGATCGAAGTGGGGACGGGGGTTGTAGTCTCTATCCCCGTAATCGCTTAAAAAAACTTCATTCATCCTCGGTCCACCCCCGTTAACGGGTATAGTTTTCATCTCCATTCCCGTTCGAGGGTAAATTCGTAATCCCTGCCCCCCACCCTCGCACAGCTTACCCGCTCTAGCCCAAACCAACATAATCTAAAATTCTAAATAAATTTAATATTCTAAATAATTCAACATAATTATAGAATATCATAACATAATTAAAAACTTGTCATCTACAGCATAATCTAACATAATATAATTAAAAATTTGTTTTCCATGCAAATCCAACACAACATAATGTAACATAACATAATCCAATATAAAAAATAAAAATAAAAACACAAAGATCTACACTTTTACAAGCCAAAAATATGAAAAAAGAAATCAAAAAATAAAACAATTTGCAAAAGAAAAAATTATTTAATAATATGTAGATTTGTATTCATAGCAATATATATATATATATATATATATATATATATATATATATATATATATATATATATATATAAAATAACGGGTAAAGCGGGGCGGGGCGAGGGTATGTGTCAGTTCATCCTTATCTTCATCTTCGCACGAGTTTATACATGTATCCCCGTATACGTCCACCGTCTAATACATATAATCCATCTCTGGTCCAAATAAAACGAATTTGAACGAATATCCATTTGTACTCGGTCCACTGTCATCCTTAGTAACACCCTGCTAGAATTATGAACAAACGAAACAATAACAATGCCAAAATACAAGGTAGAGGAAAACAAAATTTTCTCATAAAACGCGTAGAGGGGGTTTTGGAAGTGTCTTTTTCTCTTTGTTGGAAAATTGACATGTCCGTGATTATTGACGCGACACACGGAATGTCCATGTTCTATGTAATACTACTGCCAACCCTACCATTGCCTTTTACAGTTTTCTGTTTTCTCTTGATCACACTGCTGATCTGATCTGAAAAGGTAGAAGAAGGTTCTCAGTCAGACGGTTGTTTTCTTTGGGGCCCAACTGCAAAATAGATGGTGAGGATGGAAAATAACCCCCCAATTCCCAAGTCTAATAAAGATTAAATTGCAATAAATTGATGATGTATTGACCAAAAAATACGCGGTTTATTACATTCGGAGTAACATACGCTAGCTGTAGCTGTTGATATGACAGATTTCTTGACTTTCTTTGTTTCCTCAACTTGCCTTCATGTAGCACTTCTGGATTCTGTTGGATTTCCTGTTAACACACTTTCTTTTTTTTAATATAATATCATTTATCATGCCTTAATTGCTATTTAGAAATTCATGGCAGCAGTATCATTTATAGTTACATGATGGGATTTTTCTATCATCTTAAATTTAAGTGAGACGTATTACATGAGTAAGTTTTTCATAAATATGGCATGTTCAAATCTTAGATGGTCGATGATCAGTGGTTGATCTAATGACCACCGCAATTCACCATTGAATCGATAGGTCGTGAGTTCGAATCTCATTGCCTTTCTTTTTTAAAAATTCAAAAATAGTGACCCAAAAAAAAAAAAAAACTTTAGGTGATCCGAGAAGCTCGCCTACGGCCCCCACTCCTCTAGGTCCTATATAGTTGTCAAATCTATCCATTGGTAACAGGTTTTGGGGCCCCAGCTACGATATTTGTAATTGGCATCAAGAATTATTGGGTCGATTTTATCTATAAATGATATACTACTGAGTAAAATTAAAATAAAGTGTATTGAAAAAGAAGTTATATTTGTATGTTGGACCATGTCAATTAGAAGAGATGGATTGATGGCAACCAGAATATATTTATGAAGGCATAATCCAAGAATTAGGAAGGGAAATTTGTGTGGCCATTATTGACATGCATGTTGCCTTCTTACATGTCTTCTTTCCATATTTATGTTGATCCTGATTTGATCAACAAGTTTGAGAAAGCTGATCAGATGGGGAGGCAAAGTGTTACCAACGTGGTTTTTTTTGGCCCGCCACGTAAATGAAGGAAATTGATGTAGACTTTATTCATTTTCACAAAACGTTTATTGGTGTGTTAATGTTTTGATTTTGTTTCCTAATCTGGTTAATTCATTCAATAATCATATATTAAAGATATTGTGACGTTAAATGAGGGATTGCATTTTAGGGTTTTCTAAATTGGTTTATTGCATTAATTATTGTGCTTAGAGGATAGTTCAGACCTTTTGCTTCAAAATGAACTTTGGTCCAAAATATTTTTCTTGGTGAATTTTTACCCTAATAAGTTCTATTAAGTGTACCAACTTTCGTTTTTTTGGTTATTCATTTTAATCCGATGGCAAAAGTCACAAACTTTTCTCCTTGTTTTCAAAATAGTGCTTGTCAATGGGAAAACTTGTTGGGCCGCTCGGATGGCAGTAATTTTGGTTGGGAATGAAAATCTCATTCCCAAATTCTATATTACCATTTTTGAATAATCAACTATTTAGTAATTTAACTCGGGAATAAGATTACTATCATAATTCAATTCTCAATAATGATTGGTCTCTTAAACCCATGGCCAATTGTGATAATCTCATACCTACATTGATTGAACATTCTATAAAAGGAATAAAAATCTCAAAATAAAGTTCCTTCCTGAAATTAATTTCATTTTAAAAATTAAGTTCTCTTCCTAAAATTAATCTCGTTTTTAAAATTAAGGTTTTTCCTAAAAAATTCAGTAATGACATTAATTTCCATACTATATTACTGATTATAACCAAATACTAAATATGAGATTACTATGATAATGGAAATCAGGGTATCTTATTACTAAGAATGAGATACTCATTTTTAATTAAGATTACTATCATCCAAACGTGTTTTTTATAACTTTTTTCCTTGCTTTTTGTTTTTCAATATTCTCTGGTGATCTGTTTGGTTTGTGGGTTTGGGTTATGCAAAATAAGGCCAACGAACCTGCTTTTTACATTGTTTGGTTCTATCTATCAGGGTTTTGAGATAATGGCTTCCATTTCCAAGGCCCAATCTAAACTTTTAAATGAAACCCACATCTATGGGCTTCAGGAAATCCAATGGGGTGGGTGGGTTACGAAAGACAACCATCCAACACAACTCTACGCTCTCATTTGTTCGGTCGGTGCAAACAAGAGGAGGAGGAGGAGGAAAACTTCTCAATCAGGGGCATGTTAACAAAATTAACCATGGATCAAAAATTAAATATGACGGTGATATTACATCATTATCGACACATGATATTATCAGTCAATCCAAACTTAATAAATGAATAAAGTAGACCCCACCTTTTAACATAGATAATTATGATATTAAATGAATAAAATAGTTATTGAATTACGTAAAGTTCTTTGCTCATTTGTTAATTTTATATTAATGTCACCGCGTGACGGTGTTAATATAGTGTTACCGTTGCAATAAATATTTTCTCCACTGACATGTACATCCATCATAAATTCGAGATAGGAAATTCCCATCCTATCTGATGTCCTCCTGCGAACCAAAATAAAAATGCAGTCTTTCTATGACAGCTCTATTCAATTTCTTCTTGGTTTTTTTTTTTTTTTTTAATTTTCTGAAAATTAGTTTAGTTAATGATTGAAAATGCTCAAAATGCTTGCGAAGTGCGAACAATTGGATTCCAATATAATTTTGGAAAGTAGCAATCCTTCTGTTGTACATGACCCATGGGCTACACTTACACATGGCACTTGGGCTATAAAGTTCTGGATCATGCCCTTTTATCTCTCTCACCCTCACCTGACACGTTTGGGCCATCTAGAAATTATCATCATATCACATCTTCAAATTAAATATCTTTATCAAAATCTCATGTGCCCACAAGTAAGTCACAAAGAGAATTCAGTCCCTAAATCGAAATGAGATAGAAAATAAGGGTGAAAGAAAGTGGTAATAAAATGGCAATGTACAACTAGACCTAGTAGTGCCCTGTGACTTTGAAAGTCGGAAAGAAAATAGAAAGTAAAAAGCGTGAACAATACGCATCAAATAAATAATTACTGGCTAGGTAGGGTAGGAGATAGATGCTCTGTGTTGCACCGGATTGCCCCCCCAGAAATTTGATAACACATCAGTGGGAAGCAGTGCAGAGCAGATACTGATCCGTCGCATTCAAATATGAAAATCAAAGGAAACCAAACCATTTCAGAATCCGAATACCGCGTCTCGTGAGCGTCACTTTAAAAAAACCTCCTCCCTCCCTCCTTCCTACTGCAATCTTTGCAGTCTTTCCAACTTTGCTTTCACCTTCCTTTTCCAACCCCCAAAAACCCTAATTAATCTCTCTCTCTCTCTCTCTGTTATCTATGTGTTCATACGGCGTACATGTTATTTTGTAACAGTTGAGTTTCTTTGTAGAAAAACGAACTAATTAATCGATGGGTGTGACAATGCATGTCAAATCGGACTCGGAGGTGACGAGCATAGACGCATCATCTCCACCAAGATCGCCGCGGAGGCCACTGTACTACGTGCAGAGTCCATCACAGCATGATTTAGAGAAGATGTCATATGGGTCCAGCCCATTTGGATCGCCTCATCACTACCATTGTTCTCCCATTCACCACTCACGTGAGTCTTCCACCTCCCGTTTCTCTGCCTCCCTCAAGAACACCGCTAGAAACCTTCCGGCGTGGAAGAGGATAAACAGAAGTCATGAGGAGGACGGCGATGAAGAGGAGGACGATGACGGAGATGGTGAAGAGTCGGCGGGTCACGTGAGGTTCTATGTGTTGTGCTTTGTGTTCTCGTTTGTGGTGCTGTTTACCATCTTTTCGTTTATTCTTTGGGCTGCCAGTGTTCCCTACAAGCCCAAAATCTTTGTCAAGGTGAGTTTTGGCTTTCTTGGTTTTCAGAACATTTGTTGCATGTTTTTCCAACTAGGAAACTCTCCGAGTCAACTCAGTATTTGTTTGTGCGTCCTCGTAATGTTTGGGGCCATAGCTAAAGGCTTTTGTCAATTTGCCTTCTTTCCCTGAATCGTTTATCTTCGAGTCGAACCAGTAGCTTTGTCACGTGACGTGGGAATTACGCTACCTTGGTTTGGGTAAGGATTACCGTAATTCAAGATGGGTTGACCATAAGGATGCACAACAACAAATCTTTGTCTCTGTAAGCCGAGCCACCTGGATGATTAAAAAATAATAAAACCCGAGCCAACTCAGTGACTCAGTCACGTGACTTATTGGACCACGTCCAGTTGTCCACACACAGCTGGGGAATTGAGGATTTCTATGCAAGGTCTTTATTTGGTTGGATAATTACTCCTAGTAGAACGATAAAGCTTTTGTCAGAGTTTTTTAATTGAACTAGTGCTTTGATGGGATGCTATGCAGAATATGGTGATCGAGAGCTTCATTGTACAAGCAGGGATGGATAGGACAGGAGTACCAACGGATATGTTGACTTTAAATTCGACGGTCAAGATTTTTTATCGCAATCCTGCCACATTCTTCGGTGTTCATGTCACTGCTACTCCTCTTGAGCTTTACTACTATGAGCTCAAGGTTGCCTCTGGCCATGTAAGTTTCGGTTTAAAACTTATTTATTTTCCTATCCCTCTATTTCATTTCATAAAACTCTATTTTTAAGTTTGTGCCCTTTACCATTGGTATTCCTAGCCTTTATTATTGGTAAATATGACGCAAAAGATGCGTTCCTATTGTGTGAACAATTCAAAGTTCGATTCTTGTTCACTTTATTAAAAAAATTGATTGGTCAGTTTTTGATGGGTTAATAAAAGATCATGTAATAGGATTTTTCTCTAAAAGTCTTGGATTGAACATTTAAAAGAAATAGTCTTTTTTTTTTTTTTTTGAACATGTAAAAGAAATGTAAGTCTACTGTGGATGTATAAAAGGGCGAGTTGGTAGTATTCGAGGATTGCTGGTACTATATGTGAGCATGGACCATATTATCGTATTGGGTTGTGTGATTTCACAGGCTTGTGAGGATTAGTGGGGCCTACTTGACTGCATGCTACTTGTCTCGTAGACAAATATGAAGGCAGCTTAACTTTATGCAGGGTGTTTGGTTGGCGTATTGGTTGTCAAGTTTCCTTAAATTGGTCAAACCTCCAGTATGAAATGATGGAAATTCATCATGGGAATCTGATACATATGTTTGGTTGGTTGTATTCAAATTCATATAATTCAGCTTGGTGCATTTTTGGTCAGCAAAATCAAGATAATATTAGGTTACAGTAATACCCTTTTGAGTTTCAATGAAACTATGCAACACTCTAAAGTCTAAAACTTTGAGATATCTACTAATATTCCCCTTTCATATATCCTATTTCTTTCTTCCCGGTCTACGCTTGTCTCATGCACACAAATCACTTATCAAGTCGTAATTTTGATATAATACCAAAAACTAATCTTTAGGTAGCATAAGGGGGATTGTGTGTTTCTCTACCTTGGCATGTAACACGATAACATTATCTATAGTGAAATTATCCAGCTGTTATGGTAGTGAAAAATCTAGAATTCTCTCTATTCTTTGTAGAATAAGATTGTTCTATTCTATGTTCGTTAGAATGGCCAAACACTTCAAGCTGGACCCCAAAGATTCTTGCGGTGCCTTATTTCCTTATTTTTGTCTGTTTTTCAAAATTTCTTTCTTTCTTGGAGCTACACATAATATTCAAAATGCACCATGTTATCCCTCTCCAAAAGCCATGGCCTTCAGGGAAAAAGCGCTTATTCCAACAGGATAGGATTAATCTTGTTCTGTTCTTTCCTTATAATCCACCTGCATCTCAATATATAATCTAATATAGATCTTCTTCTTTTTTTTGTCCATCACTGAATTGCACAGATAAAGAAATTCTACCAGTCGAGGAAGAGTCAGAGGACAATAATAGCAGTGGTTCTTGCAGATCAGGTGCCACTGTATGGCGGAGTGCCGGTCCTTAGTGGTGCCCAAGGTCACCTTGAGAGTGCATCAGTTCCACTGAACCTGACTTTTGTGATGAGGTCAAGGGCCTACATCCTTGGGAGGCTGGTGAAGCCCAAGTTCTACAGGAGCATTACATGTGAAGTCACTCTAAAAGGCAACCGACTAGGCAAGCCCATGAATTTGACCAATTCTTGTGTTTATCACTTTAAATGATTCATTTCCTTTTGGATACTTGAAAAAATATTTAGGCATCCTTTGAAGGGCATAGTAAGCATGTTAGGTTTTGTGACTTTTGATTTAGTTGCAGGCATCTGCATAAATTTCAGGTGCCCATTAATGCATTTGATATAATCGGAAACATGAACTCTTTGCATCTTAGCTGTGTCTAATCATATGTACTTTTGTTGATATGCAGCCTAGTTCCTATAAAGTAATTGAATTGTTCAGACAATTTTGTCAAAATGGGATTTTTTTACTGTTCTTTTGTCTGAAATAATGCCAATCTAGTAGAAATTCCGGCCTGTGCATCAGCTCTATTTTCTGTCAAAAGAAGGTTGATGTGAGTACCACCATTAACACACTCGGCCAAACAACTTCCATTTGTGTAATATTGGCAACATATATTCCTAAAGTTATCTGCTGCTGGGTTTTATCACTGTCACATAAATTTTTTTTTTTGGGGGGTGGGGGAGGAGTAATTTCTCCACCAAGACATTTGGTTTGTTAACATGAACTAGTGGGTGTTGATGATTTAACACCACTTACTTAGACATTTGTGTTTGTAATGAATTATTGTTTTGCACGTTTACATATGTGACTTACTCTATGGCATAGGTGCACAAAGCGAGTGAGAGAGAGGATTCCATGAAATAATCTACGGTTATTGATCTATTTCAATGGGTATGTTGGAAAAATATATACTTATTCTGTATGTCAACCAAAATAATATAACCTTATAAAGAAATCAAAAAAATATATAGTATAGGGGAAGTTACTAGCTCTCTCCTTTTCAATTGTAGCACTTCAATTTCTTTGTGAATTTTCGTTGGAGAAGATCACTTACATGATGGTTCACTTCCTACTTTTATGGCTTGAAGAAGTTGGCATCTAAGCCTTTGATAACTAAACTCCACACTGCCGCAACAACTACCGAAATACTCAATACTATGCCAAAATAACCTAGCACCAAGTTAAGCCACCACATCGTACCATTTTTGTGGGGTTTCTTGATCGCGATCCACATGAAACATGGATAAGCAAATGTCAGAGGTATCATGATCCCTCCAATGAGAGCTGCCAGGCTTCCCAAGAAAGGCAGGGCCACTGATATAAAGAAAGTCAATCCTCCAAAGAAGACTCGAAAACCTAAGCGTAACCATCTCGGGCACCTCTTCTTTTTCTTGCTGATGTAAATGGATTCCAAGTTGTCCAAGATTGGCATGGCAAAAATTTGGAACGTGCATAAGCAGTTGATCAGTATTATTATGTAGATCAAACCTATCACAAATCTCGGGGTGTTGTGTCCATGAAACATTGAAAATGCACTCAAGATTCCTTCAACAGCTATCTGGCATGGGTCAAGCCACAACATCAACATCCAAGGCAATTCATATTAGCTTTTGCAAATGGCCACTTACTATAATATGAATCTTGGGAGAAAATAAAATTCAAATTTATGTAAGTGTATGGTACCATGTTACCATAAGCCCAATATCCACCTATTGCAAGGGGAAATAAACACATTGGGATGAGTAGATATGAGATTGTCACTGCTCTCCACATTGGCTCATGACTTGGATGTATTGCACTTGAAGGCATAGTCCCCTGCATCAATAAGTTATCTAGTGAAGAAATGGACATCTTTACATTGCTGCAATTGTCATAGGCTCTATGAGCCTCAAAGTTCTATCCAGTTTTCTAGAATTTTGAAATTTTTGATAGACAAAAGAAAGATATTGTCTTGGTTCTCTTTAGTGTGTATTTCAATTTTAAATTCTCTGGAACGGACAAAATTTTTTGGGTAGTTCAGTTGAGTGCAGAAAGTTTGGCCAACCGACAAAGTTGGGTGGCGCACCTTTTGGTTGCACTAACATGGAGTCAATTTAAGAATCCTTGAAGAAAGTGTGCCACCAAAGTCATTTCAAATGTTCAGAAAGTGACATGAGCCCAAAGAGTTTATGAAAATTTTGGTATTTAATGATGCATCTCATATTTGGAACATTCACCTGAATCTCAAGGACAAGGTTATGACCTCTGAAAGCAAGAGCAATGATCCCAATCGCATTCAATATGCTCCGAATTCTATCCATTTCCGATGCTGCCGCCTCAGATGGCTCATAAGATACACCGTCAGGCTTACCCTTGGAGACAGAGAGAACCCATATTATTGTGCAGTAGCCAACAGCAGTGATTGCGCCGATGAGTGAGACACCAGCCAAGGAATTCAAGTTTGGACAGAATAGAGCCACAAATATGGCCAAAAATATGAAAACCAAATACCACTCTGCACCACTTAATGCCTTGGCACTGCATGTGGCCTCGTTCCCACACATGACTTGATAGAAATGTTCCGTGGTTCCTCCTCCGGTGATTATCAGCATCACACATGTGGCCCCTGATAAATACATTACCGGGAATATGCCAAGCAATTTCCCCAATTTTCGACCTGAAATGATCGACACATTATAGCATTCGTTTCCACCCATATATGTACCACTGCACTTGGTCCAAAAGGATCACAAAGTTGATTCTTTCATATTATGAGAAAATGCCAGAGAAAAAGAAAAAGGAACAAATTGAATAAAGCATTGGGCCATTCGAATGATTTATCAAGGAGGATTGTAATAACCAAAGGCTGCCATGGATAGGTGGAGGTATCTGCTGAAGCGCATTCCAGGGACTGATTCGTGAAGATGGACAAGAAGCCATATGGTGTAGAGCTGCCATAGAAATGCCATGGACAAGCATAGGATACCCCAAAACCTGCGAGGTGCAAACAACCTAAAGATTTGAATAAAAACGTGGATTTGGATTAGTTAAGGGATCTTGTCTCAAGAAGGTTACAAGTTTAGTTTTTTTTTTTTTTTTTTGACGAAGACAAAATATTCTTGGAGCAAGAACCAGGTGTCTCATGAACCCATTAATCTTGAAGTTGTGCTAATTTTTTAGAGAACGAACCATTAACCACCCATCAACTGCATACCCAATTCTCACTTGACAGTAATGATTGGATATAAATATACTTCAATGTACTGGCAGCACCGGAAAGAATAAATAAAATTATCTAATTACCATCCAAGAGCGACGAATGCGACGGGAAGTACAAGGGCTTGAATTCCGATCCCAGAACATAGTAGATGAAATGCTGAGGTGAAGGCATTGCCCTTTCTGGACTCGGTGATAGGAAGCCAAGCATCTTGTGGGTTGAGCTCTCCTTCTTCCTCTCCCTCTCTGTCATGTTCTGAACCACCTTCCGAGTAGCTCTGCCTCTGCTCATGCATGCTTGTGGAATTATTATTGTCTCCGATCAATGGCCTCTCTTGGACTGCTGTGATTATTTGCAGGGACTGTTTTTGGGTTTTGGCAATAGCAGAGGTTTGGTGGTGGTGGTGGTGGTTAATTCTTCCCATTACTGTTGATGTTGGTGGCTCTGCAAATACTTCAGCCGCCTCTTCCATGGGTGCTCTCTCTTTCTCTCTCCCTTGTTCCCCTCTTCTCTCCTTTCTCTCGGTAAATGAAGGTGATTTAAGCAGTGTGACGTTTGTCCAATAAAATAACCTTACGGCAGACTTTCTTTTTTTTTTTTCTAAAAAAAGAAAGTCAGAAAGCCATGGAAGCAGAAAGGATACTATAATGCAATCGGTTTAATCTATAGCCGGCTATGAAGTGGTGGTTGAAAACCTAGCCATTTTGTTTTAAGTGGATCATGTGATTGGACTAGAATTATATAATTAAAGATTAATGGAACGTTGACGTTACATTCAAATTATATAACACCACATCGGGGTAAAACATTTCATCAGCTACAATTCTCAGCTAAATTATGAATCAAAAGTGACCCCCAGAAAGTCTTGGTATTGCACTCCCAAAAGGTTGTTGCGCACCCTTTGTCTTTTCTTTTCTGGTGGGCAACAATCAGTGTGATTGGTGTCCCATTACGCCACTTAGCTGTAAATACCGTCGTTCACCACCACAGATTATCGGTTTGCATTAAATCATGTTGTGTTGTCTAATCCACTACTACATATTTACAGTACAAATCAAATATAGTTTTACTCATAATTATCATTTTCTATTGTTGCTTCCATTTGATTTTGATAAGTATTTGTTAGATTTTGGATTTATATATAAATTGCATTTAAAAATTTAAGCTCTAGCTCTCTAGCTACTTTCACCTACTCAGATTTTAGATGTATTCAGAGATGGCCATATCTAGCTACTACTTGTTTGATTTAGGACATATATACCACTTACTAGTTACTTTTTTCTTTTTCTTTTTCTTTTTTCTTGATTCTAAATTTAAACTTTGTATGCTAAGCCACATCTTTTTCACTGGGCAGTGGATGTGGAATGCTTTTTCATCTCTGAAGCGTTGGTCCAAGTTTGAACACCATTGTCTTCAATTAATGGTGGATGTGATGACTTCCTTCACAATATAAGAAGTCAAGACGAGCTAATTATACAAGGACTTGACTACGGTATAGGGAGGTTATTTGCCTTATCCTTTTCAATTGTAGGACTTTAATTTCTTTGTGAATTTTTGATGGAGAAGATGATAAATTACATGATCGTTAACTTCAAGTTTTATGGCTTGAAGAAATTGGCATCTAAGCCTTTGTAAACTAGACTCCACACTGCTGCAACAACTAACAAAATACTCAACACTATGCCTAAACAACCGAGCACCAAGTTAAGCCACCACATCATATCATTTGTGCGGGGTTTCTTGATCGCGATCCACATGAAACATGGATAAGCAAAAGTCAGAGGTAGCGTGATCCCTCCGAGGAGAGCTGCCAGGCTTCCCAAGAAAGGCAAGGCCACTGATATAAAGAAAGTCAATCCTCCAAAGAAGACTCGAAAACCTGAGCGTAACCATCTCGGACACCTCTTCTTTTTCTTGCTGGTGTACCTGAATTCCAAGTTGTCGAAGACTGGCATGGCGAAAATTTGGAATGTGCATAAGCAGTTGATCAGTATTATTAGGTAGATCATGCCTATCACAAATCTCGGGGAGTTGTGTCCATGAAACATTGAAAATGCACTCAAGATTCCTCCATCAGCTATCTGATACGGGTCAAGCCACAACATCAACATCCAAGGCAATTAATGTTAGCTTTTGCAAATGGCCACTTACTAAAATACTAATCTTGGGAGATAATAAAATTGAGTACCATGTTGCCATAAGCCCAATATCCACCTATTGCAAGGGGAAATAAACACAGTGGGATGAGTAGATATGAGATTTTTACTGCTCTCCACATTGGCTCATGGCATGGGTGTTTTGCACTTGAAGGCATAGTCCCCTGCATCAATAAATCATCAAGTGAAGACATGGACATCTCTCCATTACTGCACTTGGCATAGGCTGTATGAGCCTCAAAGTTATAATCCAGTTTTCTAGAATTTTGAAATTTATTGATAGACAAAAGAAAGATATTGTCTTGGTCCTCTTTAGTGTATATTTCAATTTTAAATTCTATGGAACGGACAAATTTTTTTGGGTAGTTCAGTTGAGTGTAGAAAGTTTGGCCAACCGACAGAATTGGGTGGAGCACCTTTTGGTTGCGCTAACATGGAGTCAATTTAAGAATTTTTGAATAAAGTGTGCCACCAAAATCATTTCAAATGTTCAGAAAGTGACATGAGCCCAAAGAGTTTATGAAAATTTTGGTATGCAGTGATGCATCTCATATTTGGAACATTAACCTGAATCTCAAGGACAACGTTGTGACCTCTGAAAGCAAGAGCAATGATCCCAATCGCATTCAATATGCGCCGAATTCTATCCATTTCAGATGCTGCCACCTTAGAAGGCTCGTAAGATACACCGTCAGGCTTACCCTTGGAGATAGAGAGAACCCATATTATTGTGCAGTAGCCAACAGCAGTGATTGCGCCGATGAGTGAGATACCAGCCAAAGAATTCAAGTTTGGACAGAAAAGAGCCACAAATATGGCCAAAAATATGAAAACCAAATACCACTCTGCACCACTTAATGCCTTGGCACTGCAAGTGGCCTCATTCCCGCACATGATTTTATAGAATTGTTCCATGGTCCCTCCTCCGGTGATTATCAGCATCACACATGTGGCCCCTGATAAATACATTACCGGGAATATGCCAAGCAATTTCCCCAATTTTTGACCTGAAATGATTGAGACATTATATCATTCATTTCCACCCATATATGTACCACAGCACTTGGTCCAAAAGGACCACAAAGTTGAGTCTTTCCTGTATGAGAAAATGCAAGAGAAAAAGAAAAGGGAACAAATTGAATAAAGCATTGGGTCATTCTAATGATTTATGAAGGAGGATTGTAATAACCAAAGGCTGCTATGGATAGGTGGAGGTATCTGCTGAAGCGCGTTCCAGGGACTGATTCGTGAAGATGGATGAGAAGCCATATAGTGTAGAGCTGCCACAGAAATGCCATGAACAAGCATAGGATACCCCAAAACCTGCGAGGTGCAAACAACAAATGTTGACCTAAAGATTTGAATAAAAAGGTGGATTTTGGATTCAGTTAAGGGATCTTGTCCTAAGGAAGCTACTTCATAGTGACTAAAAGATAAATATTTTTTTTTTTACTAAAACATAATCTTCTCTGATCAATAACCAGGTATGTCTCCTGATCAAGACAGTTTGCTATTGAAACAGAACTGCTGCTCATGCATAAACTGGGATCACCTGGAAAAATATATTTTTTGTTATTGGGTTTGGGGGAGTGCCAACTTTATGTATTATTAGAGACGAATCTCAACTCAACTCAATAAAACTTTGTCACAATACTTTTGGGTCAACAAATGGTTCCGCTGGTGGTCTTTTGAAAAAAATCGTTGAGAAGTGTTCACACTGATTCCTCAAGACTGCAATTGATTGACTAGGCCCCCCATTTTCGTCACTACAAGTTATTTTATCGACCGTACTCAGCCTATAGCCCCTAAAAATATATTCGTAGGACTAGGAAAGTCTAAGTCTAAATTCTAATTTAGAAAAGAATCCCATTCCCACCTAAAAATTTGTGTAGGCAAGCAATTATATATGACCCAATTGCATATATGCTGATCGTTGACTGTAGAGAGTATGTAACACCGGAAAGAATAAATAGAATTAGGTAATTTACCATCCGAGGGCGGCGAATGCGACAGGAAGTAAAAGGGCTTGAATTCCGATTCCAGAACAAAGTAGATGCAATGCTGAGGTATGGGCATTGCCTTTTCTGGACTCGGTGATAGGAAGCCAAGCATCTTGTGGGTTAAGCTCTCCCTGTCCCTCTCTGTCATGTTCTGAACCACCTTCTGAGTAGCTCTGCCTCTGCCCATGTACGATTGTAGAGTTGTTATCGTTTCCGTTCATTGGCCTCTCTGGGACTACTGTGATTATTTGCAGGAACTGTTTTTGGATTTTGGCAATAGCAGAGGTTTGGTGGTGGTGGTTAATTCGTCCTATTGCTGTTGATGTCGGTGGCTCTGCAAATACTTCAACCACCTCTTCCATGGCTGTTCTCTATACTCTCTCTCTCTCTCTCTTGGTAAATGAGTGTTGGTGGTATATACTATATGGAGAAGAGAAAGTGCAGATTGTTACGGAAGGTGAAAGTGCAGATTGTTATATAGATAGAGATAGTGCTGAATGAATGTGACCTCCTGAAAATATTGAAGGATAAATTACATTTAGACCTCTTGAACTTTGTCACTGAAACACATAGACCCCCTCAGGTATGACATATTACATTGACACCCCCTATCAGTAACAGTCGACTAACACGCATAACAAAAGTTCTAAAATGACTATTTTACCCTTATTTAAAATAAATAAAACCAGCCTAAGCCAACCCATATGCTTCTCCATCACTTCTAGACTTCTAGTGATGCCTCCAAAATGCACATAACATCTCTTCTCTCTTTCTCCACTGCCCACCACCGACCCCCTCCACTCACAACACCTTACTTAGGGGTGCAACTCGGGCGGGTTGGGCGGGTTAGACGGTCCACCCTAGTCCAACCCTGGGTATAAAATCTTCAACCCTAACCCTACCTCTACCTCTACCTCGGGTTGAGAAACTCAACACGAGCACTGCCCGAGTTTAATTCGGGCGGGCTCGGGTTGAATTCGGGTTCACTGCAAGAGAGACAGAGAGAGGGGGGAATAATTACAAATTCATAAAACAATCAATATATTTCATTCATAACAGTGTACGATTATTGATATTCTGCTTTCACACAAAAAAGCTAGTGATCTCAAAGCACAATCCCAGAAAACATAGAAATTAGACCCATAAAAACATTAAACTTAAAACATCACACTATCACCACTAATCACGCATAACAGAGTAGCAAGCAACAAGAAACAGAGGACGATGGAGTAAAAATGAAAAAAAGTGCTAATGCTTTATATATATATATGTGTGTGTGTGTGTGTGTGTGTATATATATATATATATATAATTTTTTTTTAATTTGTCGGGTTCGGGTTGGGCTCGGGTTCGGAATGCCTCAACCCGAGCCCAACCCAAATTGAATTCGAGTTGGAGTTTTTTGACCCAAGCCCAACCCAAGTATTAAAAACCCTAGCCCAAACCCTAATTTTTTCGGGTTGGGCTCGGGTTGAAATCGGGTTGCCTAACCCAAGTTGCACCCCTAACCTTACTTCCCATACCGGTCACCATTATCCTCCACACCTAAGCCTATAACTCACCCACACCCATATATTTTCCTATTATCCTCATCTTTCTCTCTTTCTCTATGTGTTCTATTGCTAATCGCCGCTGCACCACCATGGCCACCATTAAACCCACCATTACACCATAAAATCCATATCACCGAACAACAATGGCTACAACCAGACCCACCACCTACACAACCAGACCAATTAAAGCCCAATTTGTGTGCATTCCATGGCGGTGATGACAAAAATTTAGCAAGGAGAGGGAGAGAGAGACAAAGAAAAATTGAAGTGGATTAGCCCCTTAACAATGTCCTTCTCCTTGAATTTCAAGGTATCAATTTTGCCACTCTTTTCCCTGTCAAATCTGTCAAATATAGCCTTCCAATTCTGTAAACTATAAAAAATTGAAGTGAATTCCGTATGGTGCTGACGGAGGATGATACCCAAAAGCCGATAACGATGGTGGTGGAGCACCATATATGGTGGAAGGTTTGTTTTCCTTTGGGGATTTATTCGGATTCCCACCGTATGAGATTGAGGGGGTAGCATATGGGGTGGGGTGGTGGGGTGGTGTATGGTTGATGTGAGAAAAGAGAGAAGGGCATAGGGTATAGAATTAAGTGGGTTGGTTTAAATTATTTCTATAAGGGTATTTGGGAATTAAATTCTTAAAATACGGTAATTTAATCAAAGTTTGACAGTGTTTCAAACAATTTTTAACGGTAGGGATCTATGTGTTACATGCGTATAAACTTTGAGGGTATCAGTGTAATATATCATACTTGAGGGGATCTGTGTTTTTTAATGACAAAATTTAGGAGGTCTTGATGTAATTTACCCAAGATCTAAATAAACAAAAATGGAAGCATCAGTGACAACTGCCAAGTACCAAACACTACTTAGGTGTTGACAAATAAACGTAGCCTATGGGCCTTAAGGATGCTTGTCACTTCAAGGACATCATAGTCATTTTATATATATTGAAGTTATAGAAAAAGTTTCCAACTTAAATGACAGCCCCCCTGAGGTATATCAGTGATTTAAGCAGTGTGACGTCATGTCTTAGAAAATACCCTTTCGGCAGACTTTTCGTTTTTTCAAAAAAAAAAAAAATTCAGAAAGCCACGAGAAAGGAGTGGTGGTTGAAAACCTAAATATTTGTTTTAAGTGGTCCAGGTGATTTGAGTATTATTATATATCTAAGTATTAATTTTGAGGGGTGGATAGTGTGCAAACATGACTTCTATTAATTTGAAAGTCTCATGTTTAATATTTTTTATAAATTTAAAGGTCAATCTCTCTTATTTATTAGATGACATGTTTTAAATTCGTTAAGATTACGATGATTAATATTTGAATTCGAATGAATAATTGGCACAAACTTAAATACTCAATATTCAAATTCGATGAAAAATCTCAAATTATATTCAAATTAAACAACGCCACGTTAGGTGTAAAAAATCTCATCACCTACCATTATCAGCCAAATTATGAATCAATATTGACCTCTATAAAGTCTTCGTATTGCACTCCCAATCGGTTGTTTCACTTTCACAACTGTTGCCTTTTCTTTGGTGGTGTGCTACCTTCAGTGTAGTTAGTGGACGAAAATCATTCAATTTTAAGACTTTTATTTGGGATTTATTTATTTTTTTACAG
Source organism: Ilex aquifolium (assembly GCA_951799425.1). NCBI lineage: Eukaryota > Viridiplantae > Streptophyta > Magnoliopsida > Aquifoliales > Aquifoliaceae > Ilex > Ilex aquifolium. Next base: position 43,063,524 of record OX637395.1, read on the forward strand.
CATTCTGTTTCCCATTACGTCACTTAGCTGCTATTTGTTTGATTTTGGGCTTATATACCACTTACTAGATACCATTTTTTTTTCCTTTTTTTGTTGAGGAGAGTAGATTCTAAAAAAGATTGACGTATCCAATCAAATTGTATTCCCTATCAAATATAGGAGAATAATTGAAGCTTACCGGAGAAAATAGATAGTCTGATAATAGTAAACTAGCTACAATGACGACTGCCCACCACTTCTTGCCTACCAATATAAAGTTTTTATATATTTATTATTTTATTTTATTTTGCTATTTTCATGATTAACGGTTGTAAATAAATCAATACATGATTTAAGGCTCACAACAAATTTCATTACGGTACCAAAGTGGTACCTGGTGCTATCCCTAGAAAAAGCTCTCTTGCTCAAGGCCTTCTAGTTTTCCTGTAGGCACAATTATATAAGGGCTAAATATTGTATAAAAAATCACTTTTTAGTATTGTATCTTTTCTTTTTGTATAATAAAAAACTGACGGGCGTCATTTTTTTATTTTATGATTTCATTTTACTTTATTCTTTTTATACTCAATGACTATGAATGAATCAAACTAAGATCTATGATTATTAATCAATTTTGATAAATATCATTTTTTGGGGAGATACCATAACCTATCCATCCAGTGCATCGATTCGTTAGAGGCATTGATGATGAAGCAGCGATGCTTTCACGAAACTAGTAGACTAGATTTGAGAGGATCCTCATAGCATCTCTTTTTCGTCCCGCTCTCCCTTTCTCTCCAATTTAGAAATATGAAAGTTGTTCCTTATTTTAGACCGACGGTTTAGAGTTGGTTTTACATCGAAATTTGGAGCTTTACTCCACCATTTCCCTGAATCCGGAGCGACCCGAATTCTAAGCATCTAATTTCTTTGCCCTCACCCTATTTAATTTCCTTTTTTTCCCTTTATTTTTTTAAAATTATAAAACAACGGTAAAATAAATATTTTCATCAATATATGCTGCAAAAACAAGATTAGTGTCCACTCAGTTGTCATTAAGATACAAAGTGAGAGTAAATTCACCTATTAAAAAGGGGAACAAAAAGGTGAAAGCACTGTCCACTAACTCGTTCCAGCCCACAAAATACAAATACCATAGGCACATAAGAATATCTCCCCAACCCCTAGGTCATCCCCTCTTCAAGTTTTCTTTCTGTTTCTAAAATTTCTCTTCAATCAACATTATGATGATATAATACCATAATCGGATGATCTTTTTGATTTTTCCTCTATATTGTAGCAAAGGTCAGAGGCAAAACTTGTGACGGGTCGTATAATAATTTGTCATTAATACGCTAATTAGATCATCAATAATTATTTTATATAATTAAGGCTTATTTTTAAATTTTAAATAAATAAATGGACTTCCAATATGAATTTCGTACAACGAGAAATATAACTTATATTTCTTGTTAAAATAATAAATAAAAGACGTAATGTCCAAATAATGTAGTAAATTGGTAAAATAATATATATATATATATATAAAATTAAGCATGTGACAAATGAGTGAGAATTATAAGAGTGACAAGTGTAAAATTAAAAAAAAAAAAAAAAGATGTGGACAAAAGGATAGACAAATGCCCGTGATGACATAAGGAGAATACCTCACAAGTGATGTGAGGAGCCTGGCTTTGGGCTATAAATAGCTCACTTCGACAGTGAGCAAAGCAGGAGGAAAAAAAAAAAGAAGAGAGAGAGAGAGAAATTTATGAGATTTTAGGGTCAAAAATTAAGCGATAATTTTTAAGTATTTGATTCTTGATATTTCGAATTTAATATCTATCGGAGTCATTGATGAATTTGAGGTACGGGATAGTATATAATATGCTCCTGTATTTTAATTTTTTTTACAAAGAGGGTCATTTGATTATCTAATATTTGTATTCCTATTGATTATTCTGACTGATTCGAAATTTTGACAATTTTATCGGTTGACATGTACGTTGGACTAAATACTTTGGAATTAATTGGTACATGTACGAAGTGTACTTGGGGCATAATTGGTGAAATGTGATTATAGCCCTGCGGGGTGCGCTTGTGATTACAGCCCTTCGGGGTGTAATTAGTTATTATGTGTATGAATTTATATGTCCAGGTATCACTTGTCATGTCACCAAGAGGAATCGAGTATGATACTATGTTTGATAGCAGTTGAGCTATGTAGCCAGTCGAATGTAATTCTTGATTTCGTTATACATGATTCTTATCATCTGAATTATTTGGTATTTGATTATTCATATTTTTCTCGTTGAGCATATTATTTTTCCTGTCATATTGTATACTTTATTTTTTTCAAGATAATCTCGGAGGGAATAACCAAAGTTGATATTTGAGAAATCGAAGATGGACGAGTCTTGGTATAATTTTTAACTTTGTGGGTTTATTGGAGTGATGTATAATTTAAACAGATTTGTTTTTATATTGAAGAGATTATTTTTATTGTTATTTAGAGATTAAAATTGTGATTATAAATTTATTGAGGTAATTAAAACTCTATCCCTGTTGATGATGCACAATTTTGACCTTGCACACCACTAGTCAAGTAATTTACATAATAAAGTAATAATCAAAGTAAAGGGAGACGGAATTTATAGTGGTTCGGTCAATTCGACCTACGTCCACTTTGGAATGGCAGAGAGTTGCCGGTATTTTATTGATTCCGGTGAATGGAGTGTTACAAATTGGAGAGGAAGAGGAGTTTTATGCTCTGTAGAAGGTGATGCCCCCCAAGTGTTGGTGGAGCTTACCTTTAATAGTCATTCTCCAACAGAGTGGAGCTATTAAGCGGCAACTATCTGGCTATCCTGGTGGAACTTGCAGATTCTCCTCAACGGGTGTGACCGTTGAGGAGCTCCCCACAAGACTCGGTCCAAGTTGACTGCTTCCAAGGTGGTAGAGAGGGTAAGGGTGCTCTCTGGATCTTTGTAGCTAAGCCGAGGCAGCTCTATGGTGCACTTAATTGACCTTGAATCTTATTGGGCCTGAGTCTTCATAAGTTTGGGCTTTTAATTGCAACTGGACTTCAATATGATTTTGGGCCTTTTGGGCCTGGCCCATCATTTGCCCCCCAATGCCCCGTGTTCCAGGAAACTTGGTGAATGGGGCCTTTATTTGAATCTTGAGTTCTTGGTAGTGGAGTCTTCCTCTGCTAGACGATTCTTTTCCCCCAAGGTATTTTTAGCTTCACTGAACATCTCAACTCTTTCTATTTTTTACCTGGGTTTCTAAGAGAACCCTTGGTTCTTGATTTGGGGCTTTTTCCTCTTTTGTAAACCCTAGGTATAAATAGAAACTTCCTTTCTTTCCCAACCCATTTCTTCCATCTTGAAAACAAGAGCCCATTCTTGAATCTTTTCCCCTTTTCCATAGAAGCTTTGAAAGAGAGCTTTTAGGTGTAGCATTCAAGGGGACCATGCCGAATGAGGAAGATGGTGGGCAAAGCTCTATTGGAATGGTGGAGAAAAGAGGTTATGGAGGTCACGGAGCTGCGAGCATTGAAGGAGCAGGTGCCCCGCTGGCCGCCGCTGCCATAGGCGCGCAAGAAGGGGGCGGGCAGACCCCAGACGCTGCTGCCCACGCAGCGGGCGAGCAGCTCATGCGGGCTGCTCCGTCTGAAGATGTCGTGGGTGCCATGGGGAAGAAGGGAGGCGCCATTTTGGGCGCTGAAATGGCTGTCCAAGACAGCTTGGGCGTGCAGCAGTGGGCGGACAGCCCCATGGGCGCGCAGCAGTGGCAGGCGAGCAGGGAGATCTTCTGGGCGAGCTGGGCAGTGGCCTGGGCGCCCCTATGGGCTGCCTGGGCGTCGAAGACTGTGCAGGCGCTGATCTGCGCGCCACTTTGGGCGTTGATCTGCGCGCCAGAGGCGCTGTTTTCGCGCGGGACAGCCACATTTCTTCAGTTGGAGGTGTCAGGGAGCGGCCTGGAGGGCTGGGCAGCAGCATGGGCGCCCCTGGGGGCTGCCTGGGAGCCGAAGACGGTGCAGGGGCAGATCTGAGCACTGCTCCAGGCGCTGATCTGTGCGCCAAAAGTGCTGTTTTGCACCACATTGAAGGGCTAAGCACCTCTCCAATCGCTGGGCTGCCTCGTTTGGGCGAACAAAAAGTGTCAGGCACCTCTCTAAGTGTTGGGTCGCCTCGTTTAGGCAAACAAAAAGTGTCAGGCACCTCTCCAAGTGATGGGTCGAAAACTGCAGGCGACAAGGAAGTTTTAGGAGCAGCTTTTGGTGATCACAGTTTGATTCCACCAAGTGTGTCTGGAGACCTCTCAGGTGTTGACTCAGGCCAATCCTTACGGCCACGAAAAGAGAAACGCAAAGACATAGTGGAAGCTGATGCTGGCGGGTCCAAGGTAAATACACTTCTTAGTCTGTTCAAATCGAGTGAGGATATTTCGAGACTTGCTTCTGTTTATCATATTCCTCCGACTGTGTTGTGTCGCCGGGCTGAGACGGGTGAGCTTGCTTGCGATGACTCCTCTGGTCATATTGTTGTTTATGAGGAGATGCTTGAGGCTGGGCTTAGATTCCAGATGTCATCTCCTATTTGCGGTATTTTACATTATTTTTCCTTGACCCCGGGACGGTTAGCTCCTAATGGTTGGAGAGTCTTGTTGGGCTTTCTTGCATTGTGGAGGAAGGTGCACTGTGAAGAAGCTTCTCCTGCGGAGTTCTATGCAGCTTATAACTTGAGCGAGACCCCTGTTCCGAATAGAGGGTGGTATTATTTTACCACGAGAAGTGGTACGGTGCTTACGGGTTTACGCTCCAATTGCCACAGCTGGAAGTCTCGTTTCTTCTTTGTTGGTGGAGAGTGGGCTGCTGAGGCCGACAGGGCCTTGGTACCAATACGATGGGGTGCAGCTATAAGACCTGGTACGTCGTGCATTTACTTTTTCTTTTTTTTTTATATATGCTCACGATTCTTCTGCAGATATGCCTGTCCTCACCAAGGACCAAGCATGGAAGCTGGAGGCCGTGAAGGCTTGTCCAGACAAAGATGTGGGTGCTCTTTTGCCCAAGGATGCCAAGGTCGTTGCTCCCTCCCCCAAATTTGGTGCCTCTGCTTTGAAGAGAAAAGGTGTGCTGAATCTCTTATTCATCCTTCTCTTTTACTTGGTGTTATTCATCTAAATAATCCTTCCTTGCTTTTGCAGCGAATAGAACAACGGTAGCGTCTCGCTATCCTAGTAGGAGTCCCCCTCCTTCTAAGGTGGCGAGGAAGGGTGATACCCCTCAGGTGACTCCTTCAACGACTCCGCCTGTGGTGTGCTCTCCTGGGGGTTCTCCTACGGTGGTGTCTACTCAAGGGGAGACTCCTCCCGTTGCATCTCCTATTCTAGAATCTTCCTTTTTGGCATCGCCTTCTACCCCTTGTTCATCCACTCCTCCTGCGATGGCTTCTACGAGGGTGCCGATTCAGAATGGTCCCATGCTGGGCAATCCGCAAGTTATCAGGGAAAAACTTGGGAGATTCGTATTTCCACCCGAAGCTAATGAGATTAGTATGCTAGGCACTCAGGGAGTTGTCAACACATTCTTGGAAGGACTGGTGCTACAACTTTAAAAGTGTTCACCCAAGTGCAGGTTGTGCGAAGTAATATAATACTCGGAAGTCCGAGGTCGAACCACAGGGAATTGTGAAAAACTTAAAACACAAAGAAAAATAAAAGAAAATTTGTTTTGAAATAATTATTGTAGAGATTTAGAAAACAATAAATTTGGTTTTAAAATAATAATAGAAAATACTAAAGCATCGGATACTCCCTCTCAATTTCATACGGTAATAATTAAAGACTTAAGGCTTAATTTGAAACAGGAATTAAATGTCAGTTAATCCGATTAACAAATCAAGTGATAAATCCAAAGGTTATAATCAAAAGACTACCAGGAACCTGAATAATCATTCAATCATATTATTTTATGAAATAATGTTAATCCTTCCAACGTGGAATAACCAGTGATTTACACGCAGGGAAACTCAAGCAATCGATGTACGTGGCACAACAACTCAGGAGTTTATACAGCATAAACACTTTGCTAAAAGATTAGGGATTAAATTAACACAATAACATAAATCCTTAAGTACAAGAGTCAATAAAAATACCGTACTCCGTCGAGAGGTTTTCCCCTAGCCCTATCTTAGCCTTCTAGCCAGACATGGTAAAAAGATGGAGAAAAGAATAAATAAAATAAATCCTAATCTAATTCCCCTCTCTCACTAGATGAGAGTCCTTATTTATAGTAAAATAAATCATAAGTACAGGTTGGAAGGAATTCCTTTTCCAAAAAGATGTCTTGTAAGGTTAAATCCCGTGCATAAATCTTGAGGCCCGCGGGTACAAAATCTGTCCAGACTTCGAGCTTGAATTTCGCATATTTAGAGACTGAATCACGACATTTTCGTGAAATAAACTTCTGTAGCCCTTGAAGTCTTCTTTCCAACCCCACAAAAATCAGGTCAATCCGATATCGGAGTCAAAAGTTATGAATGAAATACTGAAGACGTGTCAAATCCTTATCTTTTAGGAAATTTTCCTAATCCAACTTTAAATGAGTTTTCTTCTCACTTAAACTCTTGTAAAGATTAAAATTCTGATTTATCTTCAAGTCTTCCTATCCCAATCTTGACTCTTCAATCCTTATCAATTGTGATTCTTCCTCTAGTGATTGCTTCACTTGCATTATCCATTATTACTTTAAATCAACCAATTTACCTGCAAAATAAACCAAACAGCTAGAAAAAGTATCAAACTAGAAAATCAAGGAATTTAACACATTTAATCACAAATAATATGCAATTAACCAATTATTAAATATAATAAGATATCACTTTTGATGGTTAATCACACCCCCCAACCTGAATATTACTAGTCCCTAGTAATACATGAATCCTAAAATCTAAAAACTAAAAACAAAATATCCTAATAAAATAAAACACAAATCCACTTTCGTAGGTCTCACGATTGCATTTAGCATATGCAACAAGCCTTTAAACCCCTAGGTTCCCCCTAGTGGACGAGTATAGTCTCGTGAGGGTTTCCAGAGATGATACCCACAAACATCAACCTGTAATCAAATATCTAAATAATAATTTTATAACACAAATTGCTACCACAATATAAAAATTCTAAGATGCAAACTTTTTTTATAAGCTCATGCAAAGCAAAATATAGAATTATACGCTATATAAATGTATGAACTTATCATATTCTCATATAAACTCGTGAGTAGTGTGAATTAACTATACCAAGTCAGTAATTTATCCGGTAATCACCTCTACAACTATCAACTATTCGTCTCAATGCCAAATCTTACTAGATAATTCACTCATAAAAGATTCTCTCAGATTATAGTGATTATTCCCTCAAATATCACATGTGAGAAGAAGATATTTAAGTCAAAACAAAATAATGCTCACATGTCTATTAAAAAAAAACGTAATCCAAAAGAAAAAGATTTGACATAGTCTCATGAAAGGAAATCAACACACAATAAACAAATAATCATTATTCTCTTCCTTATTCACACAAGTCATGCATCCTCAATACACTCTTGAGATCAGATAGGACTTTATTTAAGGTTGTAATGGGGCATTGGGATTAGGGTTTTGAAACAAATGATATACAGGAATTCAAAAGACTATCCCGAGAGAACATGTACATTACACAACCAAACTTTTTTCCATAGCCTTTCACTCTCCATCCTTTAGAAGCACAATTTACATCACTTGTTCAATTTTTTTTTTTTCAAACACATGCTTGCTATTTTTTTCTCTTTTTTTTTCACAGCTAGACATATTGTCTTTCTTTTTTTTTTTCAACTTTTTTTTTTTTTTCTTTTTTTTTTTCAGCAAGACATCTAATGTCAATATTCACAAGTATGCAAAACTCTATTTTTTTCATCTTTTCTCAGCCAACATCTCTCAAATTACATAAACAATAAAAATTCAATCTCAGGATAACCAAGGGTAAAAGATATTATTTTTTTCATTGGCTTGGTTATTATATGTTGGGTATAAGAAATAAATTTTTGCTTCAAAGGCTCAATCATGGCTTCTAGGGATAATAATATTCAAAGAATAAGGTTTAGGCTCAAATAATCAAAGATGGCCTAAAATCATATCTCAAGAGCTTTTGATAACACACTTCTCATGCAAATAATTCAAAGTCAAGCAATCATTCACAATATTGGTATTAACCAAAACAAAAATAATGAGACTATTGAAGGAGATTAGCTGAATAAAAATATTTTTTTATTGAGTAAATGTAAATAACCCTCCAAGAAAGATTGGAACAAAACTCACTAGGGTTTTTATGCATCTCCACTATATGTTTCAAGTTCTCAAGGTAAAATACCTAACAAATTTTCAACTTGGTAAAGTCTAAAGTGCACAAATTGTGAGTTTTTATAAGAACATGATATGAAATACAAAAATATAGAATAAAGTTCTATATAATGCTTAAACAGTTACAAATTTAAAGTTAAGCAAATTATTTCTATATTGTGGTATCAAATTATGCATAAAAATGTTATTTAAATATTTAATAACCAACAAATTTTTTTTTATTTTTTTTTTATTTTTTTTTAGCAAAGTAAATAAACTAAAAAAATAAACTAGGAATTTTCACAACACAAGGCATACTCATACCCCCCAACCTAAATCCAACATTGTCCTCAATGTAAAAATAAATATCTTATTGCTCAGTAAAAATAATGAATAAAGATCAAAGAGATAGGAATACCTGGTGCTGCAACAACTCAAAAACCTAAAAATAAAATACTCAACAAACAAAAAAACTATAAATTGAAACAAATAAAAATGAAACTGAAATTAAACAAAAAAAAAATAAAATAAAATCTAACTACTATGTACAAATAAAAATAAAAGCTCACGTTCAATCCGGTTTAAAGTCAGATTTGAATATGCGACCATTCAATTTTATTGGCTTAAAAATGTGGTGTTGAAGTAACTCCTTTAATCGAATTATCCACTCATATATCCAATATATATTTTGAACATGCAAGAAAAGGGAGATATATACATTTTTATGCAAATCTAATAATGAGATAGAAAATATATCTTTATCAATTATAGCAGACAACTCAACTTTCATACCCTTACCAATATTAGATATGTGAATCTCATTACTACTTGTTGATAATGAAAGGTCTTTGGGCTCATAAGCCTCTTGTGGAATAATAATGTCACTTAATTCTTCACTATCAATAGTATTAATGGATTCAAACTCAGTTTGTAATTCAGGAAAAGAATCACTCTCACTATATTGACTATTTTTAACCTCTTGTTCTTGTACCAATATATTGAGCATGTCTTTTATCGCTTCACTATCTTGGCTTATTTGGGTATTGCAAGCTTGTAGGTTTTCATTGAAAGCTTGTTGATTTTCATTGAAAGTTAGAGTGCTTTGCATATATTCATTAAAAATATCTTCAAAATTCTTTTCTTGTGGGTCATGGTATGTTGGATATTGGGGAGGGTCTTGTGGTGATGTGGCATATATAGGTAACTGATAATGTTCATTCCCCCAACCAAAATTGGGATAAAAAGTTTCAAAACAATGGTCGGGGTAAGGTTGAGAAGAATTAGGTAATACAATTGACCCATTCCTCAAAATTTGTCGAGCAGTTGGCATTAAAGGGCAAACCTCAATGGGATGCTCATATTCATCACAAAGCGCACACAATTCCTCCATCGGGGAAAATCTTCACACCACATTAAAAGAAATATAAAATATAAAAATAAAAAATATGAAATATCTAACCTGAGGAAAAATAAAACAAATAATTAACAAATAAAAAAAAAGACGAGATTACCGGATCTGTGACGAATCTCAAATCAAGCAAACCTCAATAGATGGCGATGTGTTCTTTGCCTTCAAACAATTCCCCGGCAACGGCGCCAAAAACTTGCTACAACTTTAAAAGTGTTCACCCAAGTGCAGGTTGTGCGAAGTAATATAATACTCGGAAGTCCGAGGTCGAACCACAGGGAATTGTGAAAAACTTAAAACACAAAGAAAAATAAAAGAAAATTTGTTTTGAAATAATTATTGTAGAGATTTAGAAAACAATAAATTTGGTTTTAAAATAATAATAGAAAATACTAAAGCATCGGATACTCCCTCTCAATTTCATACGGTAATAATTAAAGACTTAAGGCTTAATTTGAAACAGGAATTAAATGTCAGTTAATCCGATTAACAAATCAAGTGATAAATCCAAAGGTTATAATCAAAAGACTACCAGGAACCTGAATAATCATTCAATCATATTATTTTATGAAATAATGTTAATCCTTCCAACGTGGAATAACCAGTGATTTACACGCAGGGAAACTCAAGCAATCGATGTACGTGGCACAACAACTCAGGAGTTTATACAGCATAAACACTTTGCTAAAAGATTAGGGATTAAATTAACACAATAACATAAATCCTTAAGTACAAGAGTCAATAAAAATACCGTACTCCGTCGAGAGGTTTTCCCCTAGCCCTATCTTAGCCTTCTAGCCAGACATGGTAAAAAGATGGAGAAAAGAATAAATAAAATAAATCCTAATCTAATTCCCCTCTCTCACTAGATGAGAGTCCTTATTTATAGTAAAATAAATCATAAGTACAGGTTGGAAGGAATTCCTTTTCCAAAAAGATGTCTTGTAAGGTTAAATCCCGTGCATAAATCTTGAGGCCCGCGGGTACAAAATCTGTCCAGACTTCGAGCTTGAATTTCGCATATTTAGAGACTGAATCACGACATTTTCGTGAAATAAACTTCTGTAGCCCTTGAAGTCTTCTTTCCAACCCCACAAAAATCAGGTCAATCCGATATCGGAGTCAAAAGTTATGAATGAAATACTGAAGACGTGTCAAATCCTTATCTTTTAGGAAATTTTCCTAATCCAACTTTAAATGAGTTTTCTTCTCACTTAAACTCTTGTAAAGATTAAAATTCTGATTTATCTTCAAGTCTTCCTATCCCAATCTTGACTCTTCAATCCTTATCAATTGTGATTCTTCCTCTAGTGATTGCTTCACTTGCATTATCCATTATTACTTTAAATCAACCAATTTACCTGCAAAATAAACCAAACAGCTAGAAAAAGTATCAAACTAGAAAATCAAGGAATTTAACACATTTAATCACAAATAATATGCAATTAACCAATTATTAAATATAATAAGATATCACTTTTGATGGTTAATCAACTGGCTCAGGTATGGGTCTGCAGTTCCCTTTATTCGATCAGCCTTTATGTATTTTGTTGTCCATCTATCTTATTTCTTCTCCAGGCTTCGACCGCGTCTGTATGTTTGCTCACAAGGGTCCAGTTCTATAACCACCTGAAGATTAGTCATGAGACTATAACAAAGCAGCTTCTAGCTGCTCAGGAGAAGATTGTTGAGCTTGAAGCTGCCGGCAGGACTTCCCAGGTTGAGCTAGTGGCGTCCCATGAAAGGGCGGCTGAACTTAAGGCTGAGCTGTTGGGCGACCCGTGAGAGGGACGCGCTCAGAGAGACAGAGCTTGTAGAGGCCCGTGGGAGGGCGACCAAGCTTGAGGCTGAGCTGTTGGCGACCCGTGAGAGGGACGCGCTCAGAGAGACTGAGCTTGTAGAGACCCGCAGGAGGATCGCTCAGTGAGGCTGCTTGCTTGAGAGTCGAGGCAGAGGTGAAGGCAGCTCAGAAGAAAGCTGAGGTGGATCTTGAGAGGTTTGCAGAGATGCGAGCAAGGGCCATGCTCAGCGAGGCTGCTTGCGTGAGTGCAAAGGCAGAAGTGAAGGCAGCTCAGGAGAAGGCTTCTCAGGCTGAGGTGGTTCTGGAGAATAGCCTTGCTGATGCTTTTATTGACGGTTATGAGGAACTCCGGGGAAGGATTTCTGTTTCTTACCCGGGTATTGACCTTTCAGGCTTCGTGCCCACTGAGGCGCCTGCTGATGGAGATGGAGGTTCTGATGCTGATGAGCACGATGCTGAGGACGAGGAGGAGGAGGAGGGGGATGACGACCGTGAGAGTAATTAGAGTGCTGGGACTTTTTTTTTTTTTTTAGAAAGACAGTTTATAGTCTTACTTTTGTACTGTTACTCCTTTGAAATTGAATGAAAATGCACAAGATCTTTTTAGAGTAAAGTGTCAAAAAATTTTATTGACTTATTGCTCATATAAAACAATATTGGGTAATAATTCCCGAAAAAGGTACATTGAATATTGAGTAATGACTCGAAAATAGAAAAGATAAAACTAAGTCCCAACTTCCACTACTTTGATACTCTCAAGGTGTCATTAATAATACCTCTTCAGGTGCTCCGCATTCCATGAATGGAGTAAGACTTTCCCCTTCGAATTCTGGATCTTGTAGGTGACCGGCCTCACTACTTCTGTTATTAGATATGGTCCTTCCCAATTTGGCCATAACTTCCCTTCGCGTGCATCCTTTGTGGCGATGATTACTTTCTTGAGGACCAAGTCTCCTGGTTGGAAGGAACGAGACTTCACCCTCGAATTGTAGTACTTTGCGATGCGTCGTTTGTACTCCGCTTTGCGGACTACAGCCATCTCTCTTGCTTCCTCCACCAAGTCGAGGTTGATGCGCAGTCCTTCATCGTTAGTGATGGGGTTGTGGTGCTGCACCCTTGGAGAGTGTACCCCTATCTCCACAGGGATGACCGCCTCAGTTCCAAAGGCGAGGGAGAAAGGGGTCTCCCCAGTAGGGGTTCTTGGCGTAGTTCGATAGGCCCACAATACGCCTGGCAGCTCGTCCACCCAAAGACCCTTCGCTTTTTCAAGCCTTGTCTTTAAGTTGCGTAGCACTGTTCTCACCATGACCTCTGCTAGTCCATTTGCTTGCGGGTGTGTTGGGCTGGAGTGAGGTTGTTTTATCTGAAGGTCGGTGCAGAAGGAGTTCAGCAGCTTATTGTCGAACTGCTTGGCGTTATCACTGACCATGGCATCGGGAATTCCGAAACGACAAACCAGGTTCTTCCAGATAAAATCTTTGATCTTTGCGTCTGTGATTTTGGCTAAGGGTTCTGCTTCTGCCCACTTGGTGAAATAGTCGACTGCCACCACCACAAACTTGCACTATCCTTTGCTGAGGGGCAAAGGGCCTAGGATGTCGATGCCCCACTTGGAGAAAGGCCATGGACTTGAAATGGTTGTTAGCTCCTCTGGTGGTTGCCTAGACACGGTTGCAAAACGTTGACACTTGTCACACTTCTTCGAGAACTCCTTGGCGTCCCTTGCCATGGAAGGCCAGAAGTAGCCTTGTCTGAGTGCCTTGTGGGCAAGGGAGCGCCCTCCAGAATGGTTCCCACAGATCCCCTCGTGGATCTCTCGCAGGGCATAGTGAGCTTCTTCGGCGAGAGGCACCGCAGCAATGGTAAGGAATAACCTTTTTTATATAAAGTGTCTTGCATGATGGTGAACTTGGAGGCTCTTATCCTTAGTTTCCTGGCCTCGAGGGGATCATCTGGCAGCACACCTTCTTGGAGATATGCCCTTAGTGGGGTCATCCAATTTGATTCAGCTGATGCGCAGTTGACATTTGTGGCCGCCATGTCCAACTTACTTATTTCGAATTGGTGACCAATGAATGCTGGTTCCGGTTCTCCTGGTGGAGCCTCCAAGGATGAGGCGAGTCTGGCGAGTGCATCTGCAGCCATGTTGTCTTCTCTTGGGATGTGACAGATCTGGAAATATTGGAACTTCGTGATTAAGCTTTTTACCATACCAAGGTATTCCTGCATTTTGGCTCCTTTCGCTTCAAACTCGCCATTTACTTGATTAACTACCAGCTGGGAGTCACTGTAAGCGGCAAGATGCTGGGCTTCCATTTCAACTGCCAATCTTAATCCGGAGAGGAGGGCTTCGTATTCTGCCTCATTGTTGGAGGCAATAAAGTGAAGCTTTACTGCATACTTGAGAGTTGTGCCATCTGGACTGATCAGTATTAGGCCCGCTCCTCCTCCTTCACTGGTAGAGGAGCCATCTACATAGAGTTTCCAGAGTAGAAGAGAGCAGGGTTTTGAGATTAATATGGGAGACTGGGCACTTGGAAGGACCTGGGCGCCTGGAGAGCCATCCTAGGCGCCTGGAAGGGCCTGGGCGCCTGGAGAGCTAGCCTGGGCGCCTGGAGGGTCATCCTGGGCGCCTGGGGGAGTTGCTTGGGCGCCTGGAGAGCCATCCTGGGCGCCTGGGGGAGTCGCTTGGGCGCCTGGAGAGCCATCCTGGGCGCCTGGAAGGGCCTGGGCGCCTGGAGAGCTAGCCTGGGCGCCTGGAGGGTCATCCTGGGCGCCTGGAGAGCCATCCTGGGCGCCTGGAACGGTTGTATGGCTATCCTCGTTGCTTCCTTCCTCTGATGGTGTAAGCTCGTCAACGAAATCTGCAAAGGCTTGTGCCTTGATGGCAGCTCTTGGTTGGTACTGAATATCAAACTCGCCGAGCTCTACTGCCCACTTAAGGAGTCTGCCGGACACATCTTGCTTCCCCAGGACTCTTTTCAGAGGTTGGTCTGAGATGACAACTATGATGTGGCTTTGAAAATAATGTCGTAGTCGTCTTGTAGTCGTGACCAGGGCGAGTGCTAGCTTTTCTAGCTCTGAATACCTCACCTCTGCCCCTCGATATGCCCTACTCACATAATAGATGGGCTTCTGTGTTCCGTTATTGTTTCTGACGAGCACGGAACTCACTGCTGAAGAGGAAGCAGAAAGGTATAGATGAAGAGCTTCTCCTGGAGTGGCATGTGACAGGAGGGGAGGTGTAGCCAAATAAGCTTTGAGTCTTCGGAAGGCCTCTTCTGCCTCGGGTCCCCACTCAAAAGCCTTTCGGAGAATTCTGAAGAAAGGGAGACATTTGTCTGCAGACTTGGAGACGAACCTATTAAGTGCTGCGATTCTTCCATTGAGGCGCTGGAGCTCCTTGGTTGAGAAAGGCGTCTTCATGTGATGGATGTCCTTGATCTTGTCTGGATTCGCTTCAATCCCCCTCTGATTGACCATAAAGCCCAGGAATTTTCCTGACCCCACGCCAAAAGCACACTTCTCATGATTGAGCTTCATGTGATAAGACTTCAGGACACTGAAGGTTTCCTGGAGGTGATTGATGTGGTCTACTGCTAGGAGACTTTTCACCAACATATCATCCACATATACTTTCATCGTTCGCCCAATTTGAAACTCGAACATCTTGTTCACCAACCGTTGGTAGGTTGCTCCTGCGTTTTTTAGCCCGAAGGGCATAACCCTATAGCAGTAGATCCCCTTTGGAGTAATGAATGATGTCTTCTCCTAGTCCGAGGGGTGCATGCTAATCTGGTTATACCCAGAGTATGCATCCAGGAAAGTGAGCAGTTCATGCCCAGCGGTCGCGTCGATGAGGAGATCGATCCGTGGTAGCGGGTAGCTGTCTTTTGGGCACGCCTTGTTAAGTTCTGTGAAGTCGACGCAGAGGCGCCACTTCCCATTTGTCTTAGTGACCATCACTACGTTGGAGAGCCATTCAGGATACGCTACTTCTCTGACGGCCCCGTTGTCTATCAGTTTTCCTACCTCTTTGTCCATAGCTTGGGCCCTTTCAGTGGAGGTGCTCCTCAGCTTTTGGCGAACAGGCTTGTGGTGTAGGTCAACATTGAGACGGTGTATGGCCACCTCTGGGTCGATGCCCTCCAGGTCTGCATGCGACCATGCAAAGATGTCCATGTTACGTCTCAAAAAATCTATTAGCGGGCCAACCAGATCTGCAGAAAGGGAAGAGCCAACGTATATTCTTCTGTCTGGGTGATCTTTATCCAAAACCATGGGGGTGAGCTCCTCCACCGGTTCTCCTCTTTCTATGGTGGAATCATCCCTCGGATCTAGGATTTCAACTTGCAATGCTTCCTGTGGCTTCCTGGTCTTCATGGAGGAGACATAGCACTCCCTTGCCGCCAACTGGTCTCCTCTGATCTCTCCGACTCCACTTGGGGTTGGAAAGCGGAGGATGAGATGATAAGTGGAGGGCACAACTCTTAATGTGTTAAGAGCAGGTCGCCCTAGAATGATGTTGTAGGCTGACGGGCAGTCTATTATCAAGAAATTGACCATGACGGTGGAGCTTCGGGGTGCTGCTCCGGCAGTGACAGGAAGAGTGATGGACCCAAGGGGATATACCTTCTCCCCTGAGAAACCAATGAGTGGTGATCTGATAGGTTGCAGTCTCTCCTTGCCTAGGTTGAGCTTGTCATAAGCCTCTGCGAAAAGAATGTCTGCAGAGCTGCCACTATCCACTAAGATCCTGCGCACTTGGAAATTGGCTACGGTCATGGTGAGTACCAGGGGGTCATCATGGGGGTGCTGGATTCCTTCCAAGTTCCTATCCGAGAAGGATATGACCTCACTGTCGCCCTACTTCAGCGCCTTGGATGGACGCAGCTCGTCGAAGTGCCTCACCTTTCTGGCGTGGGCCTTCATTGCAGAAAGTGATTCTCCACCTCCTGCTAGTCCTCCCGAGATGGTGTGGATCTCCCCAATGGGCTGTGGATCTCTCTGATTGTGTGGTGGAGGCGGTGCTTGTCCTCTTCCGGCTATATACTGGCGAAGGTGTCCACGCTGAATGAGGTCCTCAATTTGCCTTTTAAGGTCATAACAATCGTCGGTGTCATGACCATGGTCGCGATGGAAGCGATAGTACTTGCTTGGGTTCCTGCGGTTTGGGGGAGACTTCATCCTCCCAGGCCACTTTACTGCGGGATCCTCCTGGATCTGGAATAGGATGTGCCCGACAACGGCGTTGAGGGGAGTAAAGGCTTGTCGGTCCCTTTGCGGAGCAGGACCAAGTCGGTCCCTCTGAGGAGCAGGACCAAGTCGGTCCCTAATAGGTACCCTCTCTGTCCTGTTGTGCTTATTGCTAGTCTCCTTCCTGTCGTCTCTGTCTCTTTCCTTTCTCTTCTCCCCTGTTCTTGATGTCTCCCCTCGTCTGGGCCTCGTGATGTCTTCTGCATTCATGTACTTTTGGGCTTTGGCTAGTAGCTCCGGCATGCTCCTTGGTGGTCGCTTCATCACCGAAAATAGGAAGCTTGAAGAGCGGAGGCCTCCCAAGAATGCAGTCATGGACACCTTGTCATCGGGTTCTTTTACCTGAAGGACCTCCTCGTTGAAACGAGTGAGATAGCTCCTCAGGCTTTCGTCCTTGTCCTGCTTTATGCTGAGCAGGTGAGTTACGGGCTTCTGGTGGCGGCGCCCTCCGATGAAGTGTGACACGAACGACCTGCTCAACTCAGCAAAGGAGGATATAGAGGCCGGAGCGAGCTTGGCAAACCACTGTCGAGCAGATCCCTTCAAAGTGGTCGGAAATGCTCTGCACATGATTTCGTCGGGGACACTGTGCAGCTGCATTAGGCTCTTGTAAGTCTCCAGATGGTCCAGTGGATCTTTCTTCCCGTCAAAGGTCTCCACCGACAGCATTTTAAACTTTTGAGGGAGGGGGTAGTTCGCCACGTCTGGCTTGAAAGGCGTGTCAGTTCGCTTCACAAGATAGTCCACAGTCTCTGGTCCTTGGGCCTTCATGGCATTGAAGACATCACCTAGCTGATTTTGTACTTCTTTGATTTTCTCATCCCAATGATTCGGGGCTCCTCTGGAATGAACATGGGAGTGACTCCCATGTTCCATGCTTTGATTCTCGCCTTCATCTTCATGGAGATGAGGGTTTCCACCGTGAGAAGCAGGAGGAGGAGGTGGAAATCCCTCGTGATGGGCTCCCCTGTGTGGGGCGCCCAGGGGGACTCCAAAGGGGGCGCCCAGCCCTGCAGGGTCGCCTAGGTATGGAGCGGCAGGGTGTGGAGCGCCTAGGTGTGGAGCAGCAGGGTGTGGAGCTCCTTGGCCCTCAGGATGTGGAGCTCCTTGAGGTCCTCTGATCTGTGCTCCACCAAGTTGTGCTCCTCCTTGTCCAGAGAGCATGAGTTGCAGTATCTGCTGGTTTTGGGCCACCAACTGCTGCATGGTCTCCAACATTTGCTGAGAATTTGGTGCTGGAGCGTTCGGGACAGGGTTGGTAACTGGAGGAGCAACCTCCTCCTCTCGTGTAGGATTGTCTTCATGCTGGTTCATCGATCGGGTCGTGATCGCCATTGATTCATAGTGTTTAAAAATGAGAAATTTTTCGTTTTCCACAGACGGCGCCAAACTGATGATGCAAAATTTTGACCTTGCACACCACTAGTCAAGTAATTTAGATAATAAAGTAATAATCAAAGTAAAGGGAGACGGAATTTATAGTGGTTCGGTCAATTCGACCTACGTCCACTTTGGAATGGCAGAGAGTTGCCGGTATTTTATTGATTCCGGTGAACGGAGTGTTACAGATTGGAGAGGAAGATGAGTTTTATGCTCTGTAGAAGGTGATGCCCCCCAAGTGTTGGTGGAGCTTACCTTTAATAGTCATTCTCCAACAGAGTGGAGCTATTAAGCGGCAACTATCTGGCTATCCTGGTGGAACTTGCAGATTCTCCTCAACGGGTGTGACCGTTGAGGAGCTCCCCACAAGACTCGGTCCAAGTTGACTGCTACCAAGGTGGTAGAGAGGGTAAGGGTGCTCTCTGGATCTTTGTAGCTAAGCCGAGGCAGCTCTATGGTGCACTTAATTGACCTTGAATCTTATTGGGCCTGAGTCTTCATAAGTTTGGGCTTTTAATTGCAACTGGACTTCAATATGATTTTGGGCCTTTTGGGCCTGGCCCATCACCTGTATTCGGAGATATTTATAATTTATTATGATCGATTAATTTAATCAAGTAAGAGGTCCGAAAAACCGGGTTGTTACAGAACCACATTGAGCCCAAGGGGCATGTCCCTCTTAGTTTTTCAAACAGCCTGCGTATATATGTAGTAAAGGATGATGATAAAGAGATGACCGACTGGTCATTTTAAACTGAGCAACCAAGTCATTAAACAAATGGCAAACAAAGCAGAGAATGATAAAGTGATGACAAAAAATATATTTTAAGCCTCAAACCTATCATTGCTGGCAGAGTAGGGTTCATGATTATGAGTTAACTCGTTGTTTCTTTTAAAATGATATTACTTAATTAATAATTCCTACTCTGCCAGCAATTTTTTAAGATTTTAGAGTTAAAAATCGTTACTTATATTTTTTTAGAAGGTTTTATTATATTTTAAGATTTTATATAAGACTTTACATAGACGTGTGAAAATATTGTTATATTTTAGAGTTTTTTATAAAGTTTTAGTTAGACTTGTGAAATATATTGAACCTTTAATTTGGTCTATTCAAAAAGATCTCAGAACATGAAGCTGAACTAAGAACTGAAAATTAAATTGGGTCCTGGGAAACTATTTTAATGGTCGGGCCCTAGGGTCGGCCCTGCTATACCTCCTCTCATTCAAAAGATCAAAATATTTGTACATCTCATAATAATTATAATCTCTGTTTGTCCCTGAGTATCAAGTCTTCTTCCATGGAGTTTGATCATCCCTCATTCTCTTAAGTGTTGTCTCTAAATTTAATCGTTTGTACAGTAATATACATATGCTCATATATAAGTTTAATTATTATATATTATAATGCATAGTGATCACTTTTCTAAAATAGTGACCACATATTCTTTTATTTTAAAATTATTTTTTTCTTAAAAAGTAATTTTTAAAAGCATTTTGCAAAGGAACATTGTGCTTTTAATTGTCATGAAAGTATATTGGTGGCGTAGAGGATTTTTTGTATTGATCTCAAAAAAGAGTAGATGGTTCACAACTCCCTCTTAACATTCTCTATTTGGTGAAAATATTCAATGTAACGGTGATAACCGACCAATAATAAAATTTTAAATGGACAAAGTGAACTCCATTTGAGTAATTATTTATTTCCATGGAAGAATATTGGGTAATTATTAATTTACATGGACAACTAGTTATTAGTTTGTGTGGAGTTTATTTGCTTATTTATTC
Organism: Ilex aquifolium; assembly: GCA_951799425.1. Taxonomy (NCBI): domain Eukaryota; kingdom Viridiplantae; phylum Streptophyta; class Magnoliopsida; order Aquifoliales; family Aquifoliaceae; genus Ilex; species Ilex aquifolium. The sequence goes on from OX637395.1 coordinate 43,083,520, forward strand.
ATACACTAGTTATTTCTTGTGCCTGAAGGCACGAAGTAATAAAAAAAAATAGTCAACATATTTGTATTCACACCCAAAATCAAATCACAAACATAGAAGAGAGATAAAAAAATTTAAGTACCGATTATAGTGGGGGTGAGCGGTGGTAGTGGTGATAGGCGACAATGGTGATGGTGGAAGACTGTGATGGTTGTGGTGGGTAAGGCGACGACTGTGGTGGTGGTAGCAACCGTAAGTGACAATGGTAATAGTGGTGGTGGGTTTTGAGTGACGATGATGGTAGTGGCAGCCTTAGGTGACAACGGTGGTGATGGACGACGGTGATGGTGGCTGGCAGTGGTGGTGGTGGGACGATGACGGTGGTGGAGGGCGGTGATGATGGTGGTAGTGGTGGGCAGTGATGGTGGTGGTGGTGGGAGACGATGGGTGCTTCTAGGCGACAGTGTGATGGGTGGTGGTGAATGGCGGCAGTGGTAAGTGTGGTGGGGGTAGGTGACATTGGGTGGTTGCAGTGGTGGGCGATGACAGGTGATGGTAGGTGTGGTAACACCCCGTATTTTTCTTTTATAGATATGTATATAGATATACATAGTAAATAATTGTTGTAAAAACATGGATATGAGTAGTGACGATAGGAATAAAAAAACTAGAGATGCGAATTGATTGGGAAGTTAAACTTCGAAGATGTTTAAACTTGGAAAGGGTGAATAGACAAGTTTCTAAAGGTTTTTTAGGTCAAAATAAGGTTTCCATTGAGTCCGGAAGGTCGAAAAACCTTGGGAGAGGTAATATGAGGTGTATTAGAAGTTAGGAAGTATTTTGGAGTTAAAACACATTTTAGAGAAAATTTGGGTATAAAGGATTTTGGACACTGTCTACTATTTCGATCATAAATTTTTATGCTTAATTCCAAATGACCTGAAATTTTTACAGTAGATAGTAGACATCTAGGGATACAAAAGTGTATGTCATGAAAATTTTCCAATTCGACCTCTAAATGGGTCAAAAATGCATTGGAAGTAGAAGTAGAAAATCTGGGTAGTGACTACCGGTAGCCAAAATCAGCTACCGGTAGCCGATGGTCCAGTAAAAATCAGCTACCGGTAGTCGAGGGTCCCGTGTGTCCGAGCTACCGGTAGCCAAAATCAGCTACCGGTAGCCACTGTAAAAATCCGAATTTTTCTGTTCGCGAACCCTCGATTTTTCCTCCACTATAAATACATTTTGTCACCTCCTTAGCCTTCCTTACACCACTCCAAACCCTAGAAAACATAAGAGAGGAAGAGAGAAAGAGAGAAACACAAGATCAAGAGAAAACAAGGGATTGAAGGGTTGATTCAAGATCAAAACCCTAATTTTTCCAAGAACATTAAGGTAGGGGTTTCCTCTCACTCTCTTACATTGAGGCTAGGGTATTTATGTATGTATGTTTTGGCTATCAATGGTATATATATGCTAGGAAATCATCTTCTCTTGGGCTTTTTGACAAAGATTTTATGTTTTACACAAAGCTAGGGTTGTATACCCATGAAATCCCTCTCTTGTTTCCCTAGTTTTCAAGAGTGATGGGTTTTCCTTTTTGAACTCTTCATTTATTCTTGATTTAAAAACTTTAGTGTTTCATATTGAACAACAAAATGGTATTTATGATGATCTCTTGTATTTTCCTTCATTGTTCTATGGAAATTGCCTCATGTTGGATGTGTGGAATTTTATGAAAACTTGCTTGAGAAATTGGGGATTTATGGTATTGTTGGTAATGTGAGGTGAGATGTTTGTTGATATGTTATCTCTTGCGTAGTTGTACGATACTACCATGGTTTACTATTGACCGGGTGTCATGTAGTGGGTAGACGGCTTTGTATGCCACGCGGGTATGAACTTTTCCTACCACATGGTGTGGGTAGACGTCTTTGTACGCCGTGTGGGTACGAACATTTCCTAGCACTAATGATAACGGTGTAGTAACGTGGGTTGTGTCGGACATACAGTGTGGGTTATCGTGCATTGTACCAAAAATGGTTTCCACAAGAGTTTCGGGAAGTATGGGATTCCGCGAGAACTTGTTGGAAACGGTTTATGGTAGAATGGATTATCAATGGTATATTTTGTTTATTTATTCATTTCAATTAATGTTGCTATCTAAACTTGAGATCTGTTAAATGTCCTCATTTTACTTCAAATGTTATATATGTTATTTGTGAAATGAGACCGACTGTTTTATATACTTTGTTAAACCTTGTTTGGGTTTGAGAGGATTTTTCTACAGAGCTTCGTGCTCACCCCCTACCGTTGAATATTTCTTTTCAGATTTTGTGCCAGAGGATGAGCTCGGTGCTCATGAGCCGGGCCATGGAGAGGCTTCACTAGAGGGATACTTAGATCCCGAGTGGGACATCTAGAGATGTCGCTGACTTTTGCTCTAGACTAGGATATTCATTGTAAACCTTGTAAAGTCTAGTTTTCTTTTGTTATTTCCGGTGTGCTACATTAGTTGATTTTTGGTATGTAAAGGCCAAGATGGGTCTATTCTTTTGGGATAATATTGTAAATTCTATGGATGATTTTATGAAGTCTTATTTATTGATGGATTATTTTAGTGCTCTCATGATGTAAATGGTTTTAGAATGTAATGTCGTCCAGGGTGTGTTTTGGGGTGTTACAGGTAGGGTAGGTGACAATGGCTGGTGGCGATAGGTGGTAGTGGGTGCTGACGGTGGGCAACGGTGGTAGTTGGATGATGGTGGTAATAGTAATAAATATAAGAATAAGATGACGATGATGATGGGTGGTGATCATGGACGACGATGATAACAATCGATGCTGGGTGGTGATGGTGGTGGTGGTGGGACAGTGGCGATAGTGGGGGTGGCTGTGGTGGGTTGGCGATGGTGACGGTAGTTGTGATGGTCATGGGGGTGGGGCGGTGGGGGTGGTAGGGGTGATGGAGAGACAATAGCGATGGTGGTAAGGTGGACAGCGGTGGTGATAATGGTAGGGTGTGACAATGGTGATGGTGGTGGTGGGACGGTGGTGTTAGTGGTAGTGATGATGGTGAGGTGGTAGTGGTAGTGGTGAACGGTGGACGGTGGTGGTAGTGGTTATGGTGGTGGTGGGGCAATGGAAGTGGTGATGGTAGTGGTGACAACGACAGTGGTGGTGGTGGTGATGGTAGTGGTAAGGTGGTGGCAACGGCAGTGGTGGTGGTGGTGGGGTGGTGCGTATGGTAGGGTGGAGATAGTGATGGTGGTGGGGGTGGTTGTGGGGTGATGGGGGTGATGGTGGTGGCAGTGGTGAAGCGGTGGGGTGGTGGTGTTAGAAGTAGTGGTGGAGCGGTTTCAAACATTATTTTTTTTTTTAAAGTACTTGTGAAAAATAATTCCTAGAAGTATTTTTAAAAAGTCACTCCAAACACACCATTAGGGGCCTATTTTTCATATTAAATTTGGGGTGTTAATATTAACCGTTAAGTTAACTTTAAAATAAAATTTAAAACGATCTTAACCGCGAATAACAAAAGTCATTTTGTTTATATTTTGAGATTTGAATTGTATTGTATTTTATTATATAGATAGTTATTGTCTGTGCCTGAAGGTACAGAGTAATAAAAAATGGTAAACAATAAATATATTTTTATTCATATCCAAAATCAAATCACAAATATAGATGAGAGATAAATGAATTTAATGGTGGTGGTGGTGGTGGGACGGTTTCAAACACTATTTTTTTTTTAAAAAAATACTTATGAGAAATAATTTCTAGAAGTCATTTTAAAAAGTCACTACAAACACACCCTTAGGAGCCTATTTTTTCTATTAAATTTAGGGTGTTAATATTAGCCATTAGATTAACTTTAAAGTAAAATTTAAAGTGATTTGAACCGCAAAAAGCAATTGTCATTTTGTTTATCTTTTAAAATTTGAATTGTAAGCTACTTTATTATATAGATTATTGATTGGTGATACTACGTAACAATACTGACTTATTTGTTTTATTCGACATAAGTGGGCTGGCCCAATTGGTCTCAACTTATATCCAAAAAGGTTTAACTAATATTTGGTGTCAATCTCATTAATTAACTTTCTAAAGTCAATCGAAAAACAAACTTAAGATTTACATCGATGATTATCTTTTAAACTTAAATTTCTAACCTCAATTCATCCACTCCAGAGAGAGAGAGAGAGAGAGAGAGAAATTGTGTGTTTTGACAAACACTTGGAGATCTTTGTTTCTAACAAGAATCAATATCACAAATATACTAAGGATTACTTTGTAACTGACAAAGCTCAATCCGTTTGCAATTTCTATAGTATGTAATATTTACTTAGCTAGGCTTAAAGAAACTAACTTGAATACCAGTGTCAATCACAACATAAACTCCAGCTGCAACCAAAATGCCACTCAGACTCATTCCCAAAACACCTAGTCCCCAGTTGAGACACCATATTGGACTATATGTCTTTGGTTTCTTAATCATAAGCCACATAAAACATGGATAAGCCAAAGTCACAGGTAATGCAATTCCTCCAATTAAACCAGCCACACTAGACAGGAATGGAATTGCCACGGCAACGAAGAAGCACCCGTATCCGAACATAGCCCGAATAATTACCCGAAGCCACCATGGGCATGGTTTCTTAAACCTTCTTGTGTAGTTTGACTCCATATCGTCAAACATTGGCATGCCATAGATTTGGAAGGAGCTCACTGCATTTAGTATGACAAATAAGCTTGTTAGCCCCAGAATGGACATTGCTGTGTCTTTTCCATGAAATGTGTACAAGGCTGTTAGCATTCCACCGTTTGCTGGTATCTGTCAACATAAAACAATTACCTTTAGATGGGGGTGGTCAAAGTTCGATCTTATTACAATCCTTTAACAATTAAATTAAGAAAATAAGAACAGAATGTTTGTTAGAAAATTACCAAACGGCCATAAGCCCAATAGCCACCTATTGCAAGGGGAAATAAACACATTGCTATGAGTAGATAAGCAAATCTAACTCCCTTCCACATTGTCACGCGCGATGGATGTTTCTCACTTGAAGGCATTGTCGCCTGCAACAAATCGAATTTATCAAAGTTTTATTTTAGGCGGAATTACTTGCTTAAAATAAGACTTGACCAAGGGCCTTCCATCTTTATTTAATAAACACAGTTAAAGACATATTCAAAATCCCTTCATCATTAGCCTTGACAAACCTGAATTTCGAGGATAAGATTGTGGCCTCTGAAAGCAAAAGCAATGATCCCAAGTGCATTCAAGGGGTCGAAAATCCGGCCAATGTCGGTTGTGGCTCTCACTGGATTGTATGATACGTTGGGCAGTCTTCCATGAGATACAGAAACAACCCATATTATTGTGCAATAACCGATGGCTGTGATGGCGCCGATCAGCGACACTCCGGCAATGGAGTTCAAGTTGGGTAGCTGAGACAGAAGCACAGCAGCACACGTAAACACCAAGTACCACTCTACAGTGGTTAGTTGATCGGGTTTGCAAGCGTCACACACAGTCTGGAAGAACATCTTCATTGTTGACCCTCCGATGATGATCAGAGCCACACATGTGCCCCCTGATAGATATGAAATAGGGAATAGGGCCAAAAACTTCGCCATCTTCTCACCTGAGAAAATAATTCGCATCAGTACTACTATAAACTAATTCTAGGTCATGTATATATATAATTAAACAGAGGTGTCTAAAGCTTACCGAACGTTGCAGTTGCTAGTTGCATGTATCTGCTGTAGCGAATTCCGGTTTCGGTTGATTCATGGAGTTGCACCAGCAAGTATAAGGTGTAAAGTTGCCATATAAATGCTAATGTTAAGCATATGATTCCCCATGCCCTGCAACCAAAAAAAAATATATGTTAATTGCCATAACATAATCTACATTTGAGGTTTGAATTGGTAAGAAACATATATATATATATATATATAGTATAAGAGTTGCGCCTAGAAAGGATTATCAAATTACCAGCCCAGAATGGTGAAGGCAACAGGGAGAATAAGGGCTTGAATTCCAATTCCAGAACAAAGAGTATGAAAGGCTGCATAGTAGGCGTTTCCATTTCTTGACTCGGTGATCGGGAGCCAAGCATCTTGTGGGTCGAGCTTGGTGAGGTGGAGAGCCTTCCTTAAAGGACTTCCCAAAGGAGTGATGAACCGTGGTGTTCGAGACTTGTTAGGGGTTTTTTGTGCAGCTTTTTCTGGGTGGTCACCGGTGTAGAGGAGCGGCGATCTGGAGAGAGAGGGGGAGTGGTATTGGGAGGGAGGAGCTGATATAATAGGCGGTGTCGGAGCTATGGACGGCGGTCGAGGTGTGATGGGGGCGGAGCTTACTTCATCAACCTCACCCATTTTTTCCTTCCAATGTCTCTCTTCTCAGGCAACTCTTTCAAGTATTTTCCTCAGACGCTCTCTCCCCCTTGCCCACACAAGCTACCTCTGGAAATGTTTGTGTATATATAATGTTGTTGGGTCATGTACTGCATCTTGTTGTCATGTAGTTACAAGAGAATTCAAGGATATATGAGAGTTAAATTACACTTTAACCCTCTAAGTATGCCACTTATCTCACATTGTTCCTCCAACTATAACATTTCTCGCATTACATCTTTAATTATGATTTTGGGTCTTGTATTGTCCTTTCAACTATCACATTAATTTTTCACATTTATATTTGTAACTATGTGTTAAGTAGTGTACTTGACACATTACTTCACCTATGACCTTAATTTTTGGTTAGATGCTCCACCACTATATATATATATACTCCCTTAAACTCAACTGCTGGTCACCCTGACTTGAATTGCATTAGAGCATAGGGACAAGAAGTATGACTACCCCTTAGGGGGTGTAGGAATAGACTAAACCTGGGACCTGTGGGTTACCAAAAGTCAAGTTCAACCAATGAACCACCTCTAAAGTTTATTCCAATACTATATTTATTAGATTTGCATTGGCCTAATTTTAGACATTAAATGCCTATATCTTGCTACACTACAACAATTAGTTTTACGTTGGCCCAATTTTTGTTTTGGGATGATGTAAAATTGATTCAAGTAGTTTAAGGGAAATTAAAAAAACAAAAACTCAATAGTTGGGAGTAAAATGAGACCAATACCATAATTGATGGGGTCAAACTATAATTTTGGGTTTAATAATGAAAGGTTGTTGGAGACTTAAAGACTAGTGCATGTATGTTGACCAAGTTTTTGTAGACGAGTGATGAGGACCGGCAGTGAGAGAAGGGCGAGAGTTTGACAAACTTGGCTGCTGCAGTCTTTATCCAATAATTCAAAGGGTGTGGAATTTTTAGCATGCTTTTCGAGACTTAAAAGGGTCCTCACCCATTGATTCCAAAGATATAAATTAAAGCTAGTCGGTGTCTTTATTGGCTTGACATTAAATTAGTCATAAGGTTGAACCCTTACCCGTATCCTTTCATTCCGGTCACCCATGGATCCGGTCCACTTAATTCAACATAGGGATGTTCAAATTTTCGATTGACTGCAATTTGTTATTCTACCCTATTGAACGGTTAACCGCAAAAATCGAGTAGCAATACGGAAGAGTTTTTGGTCTTTCGATTAAATCGTGTAGGAATGCGGAATACCCATCAATTTTCGCATTCCTACCCTATTCTTTTTTAGTTAATTAATTAATTTATATATATATTTATATAAATTAATTAATTAACTAAAAAAACCCTAATTACTAACCAACCTTATCGTCTACTAACTAAGCGAGCGCCTCACTCCACTCTTCTCCTCTTGCGTCCATCGGCTTTCATCGCTCAAGCCTCTGCCTCCATAGCTCAGGCATTCATCGTTCAGTCCCGACCTCTCAAGGTCAATGTTATCAGAACCGGACCGGACATCGAACCGGCAGAGAGATCGGTAATCACAATAAAAAAATAAATAATGTAATATGTGTGTGGTGTACTAAAGTGTACTGGGTAATGGGTATTGTCTATAACTCTGTGTGTGTGCGTGTAAACAAAGAGAGAGAGAGAGAGCGAAAAAGACAATACCCATTACCTAGCATCTCTTATTCCATTACCAACTGTGAGTGTGTCTGCGTGGAGAAAGAGAGAGAGATGAGAAGAAAAAGTCTGATGTTCGAGACTTCGAGATCTGGTGTTCGAGATAATCTAGATCTGTGGAGAAGACGAAGAAGACAGAGTGGATGAAGTTTGGTGTTCAAGATCTGGTGTTTGAGATCTAGATCTGTGGTGTGGTGTCGTGTGCCGTTGTTCGAGTGCTTGATTTGGAGAAGATGAAGGCCGGTTTTGAACCGTCGATTTTTCAATCTTCGGTTCACCGGTTTTTGGCCTAAACCGGCCGATTTTTCAGTTCTCCAACGGTTTAATTACTCAAACGGTCTTTTTGTTAAACTGGACCATTAAAGGTCCCGGTTCACCGGTCCGGTCCGGTTCTGATAACACTGCCCTAGGTACTCTCTCTCTGTCTCTGTTTGGGCGCAATCTGGTGGTCGTTATCGTTTAGGCCTTCATCTATAGATCTGATTTTTTTTTTTAAGGATCAAGTTAATGAACCTCAAAACCCTAACTTTCAAACATCGTTCAGGCTTTCTCTGTTTTTTTTTAAGCATCGTTCAGGCCTTCTCTTTTTCTTTTTTTTTGTTCTTGTATTTGTGTAACAATTATGATGGATTGATATCATGTTTTCTTGTATTTTCTTGTAGTTGTAGTTGTTGTTGTATTTGTTTTAGATTTTAGAGTTATTGATTTATTGTGTTGAAAAATTGATACATGTTATTTAATTGAATTGTTAAAATGATCCAAAAATTAATAGCTACAAAAGTGTTTATCCGACTTCCTACCTGATTAATCGGGTAGGAAGTTGGGTAGGAATACCACACCTAATCGGGTAGGGTAGGCCAAGAAAATATTCTTCCACAAAGTATCGGGTAGGAAGACGAAAAATTATATTTCCTATCCGTATGGTAGGGTGAACACCCCTAATCCTACACAGCTATGTTTTTTGCTATGCAACGATTTATGAGTCTCATATATCAATATTAAAATGAAATTTGAATAAATTACAAGCCCAAAAAATAAAACACAACAGTTTGATCAAGTTTACTCATATATTATTATATATATTAGGTTTTATAATTGGATCTCCACCTAGTTCCATTCAGACTGATCAAACTCAATGAATAAAGCTAATGATACATGATTGAACTTAATTTCAAATCGAGAAGATCAAAATTCGTTGCTCAACAAAAGCAAAAACGATAATCATATCTACATCACTTTTTCCCACATAGATCATAGGATTTGACCATATCCTTCAACAAAAACATCAAATATAGGATTATTTCTTCTTGTTATCAAGGTATGTTATTGTTGATAGTTACCTGGGGACTAACTACATGGTGCAAATTAATAATTTCAACTTAAGTAAGTAGTTAATTGTGCAAAATATAGTCTTTAACACTTGTAATAAAATTAATATCATAGTATGGTGCTGATAGTTACTTGGGGATTGGACTAACTACGTGACTAATTGTGCGAAATACAATCTTTTAACACTTGGAACAAAATTCATAATTATCTCATTCAGTCACACATGACCTAGTGGTTAAAAGTCATCTCGCCCCACATCGGTCTTATCTTCCCCATATCTTAGTGTAGTGTATGCTTTTCTGCACAAAAAATGGGAAAAAGAAGTACGAAGAAGAAGAAGATGAAATAAAGCTGAAACAGTTTCATGGTAAACACGAAAACAATGTGAATAAGAAGAAGAAAATGAAGGTGGTGTGAATACTGGTAGGACCCAGACTCCTTGTTGGTCAATTGATCATAAAGTCAAACTAAGATTTTTATGCAAAATTAAAAGATGACGTATTTGATGGTTCCTGACTTTTTTTGTAGATGCTTCTGTTATTTTCTTTTGCTTTGGCGTGCAGACGAAAATGGTTGAATTCAAATCACCTCCGATACTGCTTGCTCTCCTACCGCCAATAGAATAAAATAGCATTGTAATTAATGGTTCACATTAGATGAACTTTGTTAATTACTGATGCTACGTACCCAATAACCTAAAAGATAATAGAGAGATTAATTCTGATGCATGTAGGACCAACAAGATTAATTTCAGATATACTCTAAAAGATCCAAACATTGTGTCTAGGAAGATTGATTTAGTACCATAAAAAACCTCAAATAATTAGCAAAAGCCTACATACCTTATCAATTTTTTGGCCTGCCTCTATTGACTCGTCCTCCAAAAAGGGGTATGCAACACGTTGCTCAATTAGTTAATGTTTACTTCAGAATGATAGCTTACGAGTTCGTGACGCATGAAGGAGTTCATACAATCAGGCTTGTATGTCGCTGGCTGGCTGGCTGGCTAGAGGATCAAGTTTGATCTTATCGGTGTATTTGCTTAAGAAGTGAGATATGTGTGGAATTCTACAACATCAAAATCCAACGCAACGAATAGTCAATGACTTCTTTTTCTGTTCATGTAATTGAAACCCAATTAATTATATATATTCAACAAAACTGTGAGGAACACATTGACAATTTGGGTAGATCAAAATCTTACTACAGACCAGCGGTATATATAGTTTTATTAATCATCTTACAATAGATGGAGAAATTCAACGATAACTGCCTTGTCTACCATACCGACACCAAATTGTTTATAGGGAAAGAGAGAACAACACAAACAATTTTAAAGTTGAGAGATTACATCACCATGGAAATGAATAAGCCATCTTCATTCTCTTAATTAATATCCCCATTCTTCTCTTTCTTGATTTGATTCATCCTTGACTCTCTTCCTTTGGTCCATCCAATTTATAGATTTCCACACCATTGCTCATAGATAGTATCACCTACCTTTTAATAAACGGCCACATCAAATATTTTATCTAATGGGAAATCAAACCATTATCAGGAATTTACACTGAATTGATTTAAGTTTTTCATAAACAAACATTCTGATACTGTTGTGTTACCCTAAACAGTATTTGTTGTGCTGAGTACAGGCAATGAAATTGTATTAAAGATTATTTTTTTAATACAAAGATTGTATATTTGGCAGAAACCTGAAAGAAGATGCCTTGTTGATCAAGTGTCAATGACGTGAGAAGTTTGTGAATGAGTTTGTCAATACTGTCAGCAATTTTTCTCATGAACCGTATGATGTAATAATTAGAAAATGAATCTTGAAAACGTGTTTTTTATGTGGGATGTTGGTTTCTGCATATGGGCTTTCTTCTGCCACGCCCGGATTGTATTATATATATGATTTTTTGGCTGTGGGTATAATTTTTTAGAATTATTTGAGAAAAAATGTATAGATAAGTTATTTACTCTATTAAGCTCAATTTTAATAAAATATATTGTGTTTAAGTAAAAAATTCAAATGAAATCAAAATTATTTTATCTAAAAGGAAATACTATGTAATCCAAATTTGCAACCCAAATGAAAGGGGATCATTGGATGAGTGGATCCCATCAACATTTTTAAACGAGACTCACTGATCCAATGGTCCCCTTTCATTTGGGATGCAGATTTGGGTTACATAGCATTACTCTTATCTAAATACTCTCCCTTAAATTATGCATTCTAAATTGGCAGTTATATATCTAATCAAATATATAAAGATTTCATTAGATGCTTTCACTATCTCACCCCTATTTTTTCTCCATCTCTCTCTCTTTCCACATTACTTTCTCCATCTCTTCCTTATTTTCTCTCTATATCTATCATTGATATTTTTTTTTTTTTCAAATATGTAAATATTTGATTTATTTTTTCATCTCTCTCCTATTTTCTCTCTCTCCCCCCTATTTTCTGTAACCATTTCTCTCTTTCTCTCTCTCTCTCTCTCTATTTATATCAACATTACAACAACACAATTACACTAATCAGTTACTCATACATTCTAATAAACCAAACAATTACACAAATTTATAACACCAACCCAATTTGTCCTTCAGTTGTTTACATAAACTAAATAATTGAACTATTTAGTATCGCGACATCGTTACACCAATCATATATATCAAATTTAGTATAATGGTAAAATTTTTTGTGTAATGATAAACCCAATTTGATGTATATAATTGGTGTAACTCTTTGATTTATGTAAATAACAAAATGACAAATTTGGTTGGTGTTGTAATTTCGTATAATTGTTTAGTATAACTGTTTGATTTATTAGAACACATGAGTAACTCTTTAGTGTAGGGTAATTGTAACTAATTTGTGTAACTGATTAGTATAATTGTGTTGTGTAACATTGATATAAGGAGAGAGAAAATGGGAGAGAATAAGGAAATAAGGGGAGAGGGAGTGAGAGAGAGAGAGAAAAAAAAATAAGGGAAGAGAGAGATGAAAAAATTAAATCAAATCTTTACATTTTAAAAAAAAATATCAATAAGAGAGAAATAGATAGAGAGAAAATAAGAAAAAGTGAGTGAAAGAGTAACGGAGAGAGTGTAATGGAGTAGTAAATACTCTTTTAGTCTTTTTTCAAAAAAATGCACTTAGGGTCAAATAAGTTTCCTTAACGTAGTTTAGCTCAAATAAGTCTAAATTTTTATACCGGCTTCCAAATTACCCTTATACAAGGATATGGCATTAGGCAAATATTGGGGTCCTCCTTGCCATACCATACCATAATAAAGACCAGGAAAAGGAACATTAGGAGAGGCTTTCCCCTTCTCTTGCTTACTAGAACTAGATTGAACCAAAAAATGGGTGATTGAGGACTTGTATGAAACCAACAAAAACTAACATGAAAAACAACATGTGGAAATAGGAATATAATTCTCTAAATCTACGTCTAAGGATTATCTTGGGCTGGAGTTACAATACTTTGAACACGTAAGCCCTGAATCCAAATGTTTCTTTAATTTGTTCCACCGGGCCATAGAAGCAGCCAGCCCAATGTGTCCCCAGGGCTTGGTCTACCATACCAATCAAGTGAATATTTACATGGAATAAGTAATATTTGCATTTGAATTGAAATTGTGTTCCGCATATTTGACCCACTCAAGTTTGATACTTGACCATGGCCAATTAAATGAGCAACGTGTGCATGAAATAAGTGATTGTGAATTTGGTAAGGTGCATGAAAAAATAAAATGAGAATGATATCTTTTTTATTCTTCAAGGGAGAAATTTATTTTTTCCTCCTTTATGTTTGATAGAGAAAGTGATGCAAAGTATGTAGAAATAATTAACTTTTTTATATTTGTTATGATTAAAGGGTGAAATGATAAAACACATATCTATCCTTTCAACTTTTTATTCTTTTAACTATTTAGTATTCTCTTAACAAAAAAAATAAAAATATTATTCCATTTTTATTTTATACCAAGCATTAGGTTGAAGTTCAAAATTAGAGAAAACATCTAAAAGATTAAGATTAAGATGGCATTTGTAGATAATTCAAAGTATGGAAACATTCTTATTCACTTAAAATCTTTTGAAAGGCAAAGTAAATATGAATTCAAAAAACAATATGATTTGTTAATAAATAATAAATGAGTTATGTTAGTGTCAAATATAAATAATTAAAATAATAAAAGAAAGACTTTAACACTTGATATTTGGGGAAAACGCCGTAAAAATGAAATGTTTAGAATAAATTAAATTGAATTCATGTTATAAGTGATGGTAGGCTTTGGAATATTATGGTGGAAATGAATATCCAAAAAAGAAGAAAATGGCGGTCCCAATACAATGCAATAGAATAGACCATATAGGAGGCGTGGGGTGGGATGTAGACAAAAAAGCAAGACTGCTAGCTTTTATGTTGGAGGGCTGACAAGTCACGGCAAGACATACCCTGCTCGCTTGACAGGCGACACGTGGACAAGACATTTAATGTAAGGAAAAGAGCACACACAGCCCCAACCCCACGCACGAGGACAATCAATGGGGGATTGAGACTCAATGACCCACACCCTTGGGTTGGGCCCCTTCTGCCTTCTATCCTACCCAAAATCTAACCACAACAAAAACAAAACAAAAAAAAAAAAAAGTCCCACTACCGTAGATTAGGGATGACAGTGGATTGGACGGGGCGATGTGAACCGTTTAAAAATATTTGTCCACCCTCAATTTATTTTCGTTATCAAGAAAAAATTTAATTTTTATTCTCATCCCATAAATAAATTTTGATCTTCGTTTTTGTTTACATCACTGTTCTCATGTATAACAATTAATTTTTATAATTTAAAAAAAAAAACTCATAAAACTTCAAAAATAGAAAATTTGAAAACTCATTATATAATAAATAGATCAAACATAAAAATTCATAAAAAATAATATGTATAATAAATTTATTTTTCACTTAATTATTTTATTTGTTATATATATATGGGGATAAGTTTCAATTCATCCCTATACGAATTTATATGAGTATCTTTATATATATTTACCACCCAAATGAAAACAAGTTTAAACGAATACTTAGGCTGTGTTTGGTTTGCGTCTGCAAAACTGTTTTTTGTTCTCAAAATTTTAAAAACACCTAAATCCTGTTTGTTTAGCATTTTTGTTCTCAAAATTTTCGGAAAAAATGAGATTTGAGTCAAAGAAACAGAAAACAAGTCTAGCTTGTTTTCGGAGTTTTCTTTGAAAATTTTGAAAACAAGGAGAACAATTTTGGACTTTAATGAGGTATGCCCTTCGAGTCTCCTTAGCAGCAAATTTCTTCATTCCTTTTTTTTTTTACTTCTTCCTCTGTCTCCTAATATATAATATATATATATAATAGATATTATAATATATTATATTATATAATATTATATTATATTATATAATATTATAATATAATATATAAATATTATATTATTAAAATTAGTATATATATATATTTATTTATTTATAAATTCGTATATAAATATATATATATATATATATATATCTACGAATTTATATATAAGAATTTATAAATATATATATATATACCAATTTATATGTATAAATATATGTATAAATATATATATTATATAATATAATATATAAATATTTATTTATTTATAAATTCGTATATATATATATATATATATATATATATATATATATATATATATATATATATATATATATATATATAAATTGGTATATATATGTATATATATATCTACGAATTTATATATAAGAATTTATAAATAAATAAATAAATAAATATATATCAATTTATATGTATAAATATATGTATAAATATATATATTATATATTAAATTGGTATATATATATATATATATATATATATATTATATATGTATATATATATATATTATATATGTATATATATTTATACATATATATGTATAAATATATAATATAATATAATATATATAAATATTATATATTATATATTATATAAATATAATATTATATTATAATATATAAATAACTTTCTTATATTTTTTTATTAATGTTTGAAATACTGTTCAAACATATATTTAGGTTGTCCAAACAGGTTTTACTATTTTCTATTCTGTAAAACTGTTTTTGAAATCATCTAACCAAACAAGTTTTTTATCTCAAAAAATATCAAAACCATTTTCTCAAAACTCTTCTCAAAAACTGTTTTTGGATACCTGTTTTTGAAACGCAAACCAAACAGGCCCTTATTTTTCTCTCCTCCACTTTCATTCCCACCATAGATCCTCTTTATTATTTATCACAACTAGAGAAATTATTTAATAGAGGGAATTTTAATCCCACCACCTTTTACAATAGAAGGCTTCAACCATAGTATGTGATGCGGATAGGTTTCTGGGTCTGGGCCGTCATGATAGCCGAGCCCAATACATCCTGAAAATCCAGAGTGTGGGTTTTATAGCCCAAAGGAAATGGTCCCAACCAGCCACACCAAGAGCAGAGGGCCTAAGGGACCAAAGCCCAAGGGGTCCAAAGAGCCAACAACCCAACCCTGATTCGAATCTCAACCCATAACCTAAGGTGAGCCCTATTGCGCCACGTGCTCCAAGGACAAGGGAAACCATCTCTGATTCCTTAGAGTTACGCCCTGCAAAAGGCAGAGGGAAGTGGTGCCGAACGAACCAAGATAGTCATGGGCGCAGTACCGTCGATAGACAGAAAGGCTTGCAGGGAAAGGACGAAAGGTCCCCACAAGATTAGGAAAAGGAATAAGAAGAGCAAGAAACCCTAGGGAGAGGCACCGTATAAATAGAACAGTAGAAACAGGGAAGGGGGATCGACTCCTGAGCCATCTTCCTAACCTTCTCACCATTTTTTACTCTGAAACCTGGAATACCCAGATTAGGAAGGCTTCGTAACGGTTCTGTGCCTGTAATTCTCTTATTATCATTTGAGATCAATATATTTCATCAAGGAGTAAGAGCCTTCATTACAGTTGATGTAGCACAAGTCCATCGGCTAGGGTGAACCACTTACATTCTTTGTTTGTCATTTCACAACATTAGTTTTCTTAATCCTACCCCGTAAAACCCATAGAATCTCATCAGGCTGGGCCTGAGAGATTAATTCCAAGACATCATCAGTATGAAAATAACTTTTTAATATTTTACATTCACCGTTTTTTTATTAAAAATGTGACACATCAAAAGTTTATTATTTATTATCTATTTTATTAATGACTGTAGATCAATTTCAATACGATAAACTTATCACCAAAATAATTATGCATCCTTCCATTCATCTATCCTTTCCTATTAGAGTAACCAAAATTGCGTGTCATTGAATTGGCGTGTTGATATAAGTGTGCCTGCCACTGCCACTGCCACTGCCAGTTCCAGGAGCCCAGTGGTTACATCATTCAGTTTGGAGGCTGTTTCAAAATCAACGAAACCAAACCAAACCCAACTCAGATTGAAGTTGCAAAATCCCCCTAACGATAATTGACTGGTAGAGTAGGGTGGGATCCTTTTCCTCTCTTTTTCTTCCATAAACACCGCCCCAATAATTACTCGACCTCTTCCAATTACAGCGAAAGTCCGCGCGTTCTTATGGACTGTTTAGTAGAAAGAATGAAAATTATGAGAGATAAATTTTTTATCTTTTAAAAAAGAAAATTTTTTTTTATTTTTTTTGTTTGATATGAAAGATAAAAAAATAAAAAAAAAGAATTTTTTTATTATTTTATGTGGTATGAGAAGATAAATAAATAAAAAATGACAAAAAAATTACCATAATTATCCTTCTATATGGGAGATATTTTATTATAACTTCCGTGAACCCCACAAATGTGGTTCACTTGTACATAGAAAATAACAAAAAAATAGGTGGGTCACACACTCTAAAATCTGCCACTTTAAATAATTAAAATGGTAATTTAATATTTTCAAAATAAATATATTTAATGTCTTAAAAATTAAAATAACATAATTTAAATTTTAAAGATAAAAATGTGACAAATTCTATATTTAGAGACCTCCATCACTAAAAGCAGGGTAGGGTGATTGATTAACCAATTAATCATACTGGCAGTTTGGTACGTGCAAGTCCATTCTGCCATAAAGGAGACGATTCCTCCCTTCACTAATTATTATAATCAATAACTAGTCTGATACTGATTGATGTCTTTAAGCTGACAGATGGTGAAAGGAATGCCACCCACCCGCACCCGGGATTAATTAGCCCCTGTCCCTGCTGATGCTTATTATCAAGTTTAGGAATGTAACCCAGGATTAATTATACCGTGTTCAACATGATGGCTATTATCAAGTTTCTTAACACTACAGTATTTTTGTTGCAAATAACTAAATTTTAAACAAGACTATGTCTGATCAAAAAAAAAAAAAAGATTATGATTTTAGGAATGAAGTTAATTTGCGTAATAAATTTTAATTTTAAATTTTTATTCATTTCTCAGAATACCCAATTTTATATGTATGATATGGATAAAATTATATTTTTTAAATTTATTTATTAAATGTTATATCTCAAATAATATGTCAAAATCCTATACACTGAATGTTTGGTAGAAATTAATAGACTCCACTAATCCAACCGTCCACTAATTTGAGATATAAAATTGAGTAAATAATCAGGTAAGCATAACATTGCTCGAATGATATTATCGCTATTAAAAATACCTTTTAGATCCAATTCAATACAACTATTAAATCAAAAATGAGTTTTATTTAATATTGAAACTCACAATTAATTGAATAATTACATTGAAATTACATCATTTTTTTCTCAAATTAAATTCTTATAGCATTTCTCACCATGTGTTTAACTATCCGTCCTCTCTAAATTTTTTCATAATTGGAGGTGGAGTGGATGGTTGGAAAAACAAAAAAAAAACCTTCGATGTTAAAGTGTAAAACTACTTAGTGGCTGATTACTTACTTATCTCAATGTGTATATATATTTTCAATAAATAATTCGTGTAAAACTACTTAGTGGAATACAATTATGGGCATTATGTTACGCTATTAATTAACATGTATGATGATTTTTAATATTGTGGACAGACATATAATGATAATAAAAAATTAAAAATGAGCAAGAGTGCAGAACAATAAGAACTTATTGACGCGTTGGGACAACGTGAAAAGGAAAAAAAAAAACTTTGATACGACTGAGAAGTTTTGCAGGTGTCTGTGGCACCAAGCCATGATTGCGTGCATTAAATTTGAGGGATAGGACTGTAAGGAGTAGGTAGAGAGACCCAATGAGTGACAATGCAGACTTGGGATTGGACTCATGATTTTAGAGAGAGAGAGAGAGAGAGAGAGAGAGAGAAAAAAAAAACAATCAGTAGAGTTTTAACATTTTTTCCAGATCGGTGCTAAAATTGCCAGCAAGTGGAGGCCTAATGTACTTTCAAATGGTTTAAGTTAAATTCATTAATATTTACGTTTGATCTTATTTATCATTAATTATATAGATTGTATTTGTGTTGTTCAGACATTGTATTTAGTTAAATTTATATTGCATTAATCTTGATTTGTACTCATCAAATTATTTAACGGATCAATCAAATCTAGCTATTTATCATCTGCAATTGGCTAAATTAAAATCAAATTTCATTAGTTTTATATTAATTTTGAATGAAATTTGTAAATCATATCTTGAGTAGTCAAATTACTTATATTATTATTATTATTATAACTATTAAAATACCAAAAGGTGGAGAAAAATTATTGTACTAAAAATAATATTAGTATATCATATTGAAAAAATGTGATCATAAACTTCTAATTGATACAATTTATAGAGTATTATATATATTTTTTGGTGGGTGGTGTGGTGTCGGTATTAAATGAATTTCTCAATTTTATTATGGGGGTGGTGTCCAGAACATGTGTAAGTGATCCTATTATGAACTTTCAGGATGCTAGCCGCCCATTTTGACACGTGTAAGCACGGGGTTTGTAATGTTAGCACGAGCACGACTGACCATATTTTTCACACGAAACAAGCAGACCTTTTTTATTTTCTTCTGACTTTTCTTGATCCTTTCAACAAAGAATTTTTGTGAAATTCTTCATCCATACAGTATTTTACAATTTATAGGCACCTATATATAGCCGCTGCTTGACGATAAGTCTATGTCTGCATTTGGGTAGCTAGGTCTCCATACCTTACATCCCCAAAACTAGTACAAGATTGCTTCAGAAAACAGCGGTTTACTTTCACATAGAAATGGGGATGGTCCAAAAAGTGGAGACTTCAAAATTTAAGAGGGTTTGTGTTTTCTGTGGAAGCAGTTCTGGGAAGAGAGACTGCTATAGAGATGCTGCCATTGAGTTAGGGCAAGAGCTGGTAATAAATAGCATCTTATTCATCAAAGTTGAAAATTTTGTTTTCCCTGTTCTTTTTTTGATTCGATTCTTGATGTATCTATATATGTGTTATCTGGTATCCATGTGAGGAGTTTGTGTCTTTTGTGTGCATGTGAAGGTGTCTAGAAGACTGGATCTTGTTTATGGAGGAGGAAGTATTGGTTTAATGGGGTTGGTTTCTCAAGCTGTTCACCGAGGAGGAGGACATGTTCTTGGGTGCGATATTAACCAGTTCAAGCTTTAATATAGTTATGTGTGATGATGCATGCTTCTGTATCTTCTTTTTTTTTTTTCTTCTATTTTTTCGCATGTTTTATTCGATTTTTTGGTCTACAGGATCATACCTAGGCCTCTGATGGGCAAAGAGGTAAAGCAGAATGTTATCTTTGGGTTTCTTCTTGTTCTTAGTATTTTGGTTAATGTAAACTTTGGCAAAGTGTATTATTGCTGTAATGGTACATATGCGTAGTGAGTAAAGTGTGGCTATTTGTTTGTGGCTTTGATGGAGACGCAGAAAGCTGGCGAGACGATTGGGGAGGTGAGGCCTGTGGCGGATATGCACCAAAGGAAGGCTGAAATGGCCCGCCATTCTGATTGTTTCATAGCTTTACCAGGTCCATTTCCCCCCTACTCGCTCTGGTGTACAATACTACATGCATGTACTCATCAACGCACCACCTAGTGCATAATACATCCACACGTTTTTGTTTGGAATTAAACATTACTCTCACTGGAATTTAATTTGGTTTTCTCTTTCCTCTCAAAGTTTCAGTGGTTGCTCTTTTTCACTCTTCTGGTATGTGTATTAGGTGGGTATGGAACTCTAGAAGAATTACTGGAGGTTATCACATGGGCTCAACTGGGCATCCATGACAAGCCTGTAAGCATATATGTCACATTTAAAAAATAAAATAAAAAACGTCATCTCTGTAAAATGTGTGTGACTTAAACCATGCTCTCTCTCTCTCAGGTGGGTTTACTCAATGTTGATGGTTACTACAACTACCTCCTCACCTTCATTGACAAAGCTGTAGATGATGGGTTCATAAAGCCTTCACAGCGTGAAATTTTCGTCTCTGCACCAAATGCCAAAGAGCTCGTTCAAAAACTGGAGGTGCGTGTCTTACAACTGATTACCTTTTTTCCCTCCTGCTTTAGCTATTATTTGATCATTCATAAGAATGGAAAAGACATGGTGGTAGTAGAAGAAAGAATCTTCAGAGGTTACCATCTTTGCATCTTCATATTTATTGTAATGATGATACCTAAAGCTTTTGTTTTGAGTAGGAGTACGTACCAGTGCATGATGGAGTCGTAGCTAAGGTGAAGTGGGAGGTCGAACAACAGCAACCACAACAAGTGGGGTTCAATGCCATGCCGACCGAGGTTGCTCTATGAAGAAAACAAAGATGAGAAAGGGGAGGCAAATGAACTAGTGTTTTGGGCTCTCTCCTTTTCTATCTGATTTTGGGTATTACGTACCAAGTACTAATCCCACCAGAATGCTAGGGGTGGGGTTTGAATGAATTGGACAAGTAAATAATATTTATAATTTCCTTTTTGTCTTTTGTAAGTGCTAGAACAATGCTTTTTGTACACATATATATATATATTGCAACTTTAAACATGGTTATATATATCTAAATAATATAATAGGATGGAAGTTGAATTTTATGTCATTTATATTTTTCCCCCCTCTAACACACCACTCTATTAGTGATTAACTTTACCCTTCCCCTCTTTTACGTCACCCCCCCCCCCCCCCCCCATCTCT
The DNA here is from genome assembly GCA_951799425.1 of Ilex aquifolium. Classification (NCBI taxonomy): domain Eukaryota; kingdom Viridiplantae; phylum Streptophyta; class Magnoliopsida; order Aquifoliales; family Aquifoliaceae; genus Ilex; species Ilex aquifolium. The sequence continues at coordinate 43,105,080 of OX637395.1, forward strand.
CTCTCACACATACCACACTCATGCCTCTCCTCTCTCTCCCTCTTTCCTATCTCTCTCCAATCACAATGCCTGCAGTCACCAGAGGCGACCCAGCGACCACCATTGACGACACCATAACCACCACCAAAGAATCGCCCAGATCCCAGGTATCCACACTCTGCCTCCCTCTTCGTCTCTCCCCCGTCTCTGTGTCTTCATCTCTTTCTCTCTGTACACATCACATAACACGCACACAGCACACCCACACGCATAGCACACGCACATAGCACACTAGAGGCATTAAATTTTGGGGTTTGGTATTTGTTGTTCTAATTTGGATTACACATATTGATTGTGTTTATGTTTTCTATTTATCTGCTTGGTTATGGGTCACACAGTGAATGTGCAAGATTGAGTAATAGGCAATTTTACTGATTGTACAGTATGGAGAATGGTAAAGTTTGGTTTTTTTTGGTGATGTTCTTGCTAAATTTGCTGATGAGTTTTCTTACTACTTGAATGAGTTTTATGGGTAATTTTCATGGTTGAGTAGTTGTGTTGATTTTTCCTGGCATTGAGATTTGTCTTCTACATTTTGAAAATCTTAAACTAGGGTTGATTTCTTGAAGTATTTTGTATGTGTGTTGTCTGGTGTTAGTGGGCATGGGATGTGTTTAATGAATTGTCCAAATGGTTAACCTCCATTATGGATGTTTTGCCTTTTTTCGTTGTTTCTATTATATAAACTGGCTGTATAAGTAAATGGCCATACATTATGTATCTTCAACATATATGCACTTTGGTGGCACTAATTCACCTAAAGCAGGGGGTTTTGGGTGGGGGAGCATTTGCCCAGCCCAATCTGAGTTTGGGCTCCAAGTGCTTCATAAAATGCACAGAAACAATTATTTTAATGTAGTGAAGATTCTTTATCCCTTTTGCTTGGAAATAGAGATCGTATCAGGGGACAAATTTATGGTTCATCCAGGTTCTTGTTAGGCATTTAAGTATTTTTGTCTTAATCTAGAACAATGTAAGGAATTTAAAATTGCACTATAGCGAAATGAATAGCCTTGAAATTCCTATATAATGCTTATATTAGTATTTTCCTTACTTTATGCAGCTAAAAATCAATTGATAATTTGGGTGTTCTGTAACTTTTAAATTTCTGGTGGGATTTTCTTTAAAAAAAAATTTCTTGCAATTTAGTAATTAATTTTTTATTTTTGGGGGAAATTTATTTTTATGAAAAGATCCAATTTTAACTTTGACATAGACTATGGAATCAAGAAAAAATTTGTGCTATGTTGCAGCCTATCATTGTTTAGAGCGGTGGGTGGTTTCTATTAGTTGTTGAAAAGTGTGTATTTAAACTTTTTTATAATTAGGGTTCGATGAGTAATGAATTTTATAGGTATTATTTTGTTAATTTTTTTTTGAGTAGTTGAATATGTGTACTGGTTTGATTTAATCTTTCAAGTTTCAATTGTTTCATAAGATTGTGAAGTGGCCTGAGTTGGGTTTTGTTAAATTTGAATATTTTGTTTACTTGAAATTTAATGATTGGCTTAATGTTAATTAATGGATGGATGGTTGTTTGATGTTAAAGCCAATTGTAATGGAATTGGTGCAAGTAACTCTACTGACAAGTTGTTTGAACAAAACCACAAGCCCTAATCCACCAAATTCAGACATAAAAAAAGCATGGTAACACAGCAATCGCAATAGCCGACCGACAATTCATGCATAATCAATACTTTGGTACTGAATGTAATCAAAAGAAAAAATGTTTTAGGCTTGTGGTTTTAAAGCCCAACTGCTTGAGTTAATAATTGAAGCTTTGAACTAAAAGACTTCATCAGTACTTTGACCATCATATCCCGAGCCATGCTCTAAAAATAATCAAGCTATGCCATGCATTATTTCTAAAGAGCAAAAGAAATTAGAATATTGGCAGGAAGGATCCATGTACATTAAGCATCGATATAAGTAAAAGATAACGTTAAAAGACTTCTCCTTAATTGTATTTCAGTGACAACACCAAGAATTACCTATGGTACTAAATGCTAAAAATCATATCTTAATTAATGGTATACAAAATACCTATTTTATTTTAATTATTTTTCTTCATTCAACCAAACTATATATTAAAGATAAGCAATGTATTCCAACCACACACAATTTATTCCATGCCCTCCCGGTGCACATATATTATTAAACAAATTTCATAGGCAATTGATATTACAAATAGAGTCATTCGTGTTAAGAAACAGAAAAGAAAATTGGTTGTCACTCAAGATTATACAAGTTCACCTTAATCGATAAAAAAATGCATCAATACATATAACAATTGTCAATTATTAAAATCAATATCACCTAAATGAGAAAAGGCTTCCATGGGTGCTTACCTATAGCACCACTGTGCAGTCAACCGTTCACCATCTTTCAATCCCTTCTTGATGCAAAAACAGAGCACAATTGAGGCATAATCTTACAACATCACCTTTCAAACTTCCACTTCAATAATGAATCATCAAAAACTATGTTGGCAGCAAAGATCATGAAATATTTTGAATTGTCCGGGAAACACAAAAAAGATCAATGTTTCTCAATCATTATTTACAGGAATTTTAAATGCCTATAATTTTAGGTATAACACTTAGGTGAGTGGGTTCATCTCTAACCATGACTCAAATTTAAACTCAAATTTGAGTCTAAATTTGAGTAAAAAGCTTGATTTGGTATAGAGTACTCCAATGGACAAACTCAAATATCTACTCAAATCTTTTAAAAAATTCACTTATTATCCCAAAACTCATTTTTTTGTGTCATTCAAATCATAATATTTGATAAAATAAATAAAACTTTCATCTCTCCACAAATGGATAATTAAAAAAAAAAAATTGAATATGTATTCAACACTACATGAAAATAAAGAAATCACCCCAGAATTCTAAGATTATTCGAATCTCTTATCATTTTTTATAAATCCAGATAAAGAAAAAAAAATAATTAACATGGACATGGTCTGAAGAATACAAAAACATACGTTCTTAACAAAAATAGAAGGTTGAAGAAATAAAATAACAAAATTTTTAAATTTGTGGGTACCGAAGGCTTAAAATTTCAGAAAGAATCGGTGGTCTGAAATTGTACTATCGATAGTGTTTAACTCAAAAAAATCAAAGAAAAATTTGATGGGTAGATTTAGGGTCAATATAGTATAAAAGATGAGTGAGATTAATGTTTTGAAAAATACAAAAATTTAAGAAGATGGAAGATGAAAAGTACAAAACTTACCTACAAACCTTCAAATAATTTGTAAAAGTTTCGGTGGTGGTTGACGATGAAAGCAATGTAGTAGAGAAAGACAAGAAGAGGCAGAGAACAAGTAGTTAAAGAAGTCTTTTAATTTTGGATAGGTTAAAAAGTTACCGTTAGAAATTTGGTATAAAATTTGAGTCGGTTTCAATTTGGGTTTAGAATAAGTTTTGTCTTGATTTGGTATAGATTTGAGTCCAAGGTTTGAGAAGTTTTTTAGGCCATTTTGACTCAAATTTGAATTTGAATCTACATTTGAATCAAGGTTGGAGATACTCTAATAAGCTTAACATCTAAATTTTGTTCAAACAACTTGTCAGCAGAGTTACTTGCGTCAATTCCATTACAATTAGTTTTAGCATGAAACAACCATCCATCCATTAATTAACATTAAGCCAATCATTAAATTTCAAGTAAACAAAATATTCAAATTTAACAAAACCCAACTCGGGCCATTTCACAATCTTATGAAACAATTGAAGCTGTGTATAAAACGAAGTGGGAGGAACTAAGCTTAGAAGCAGTTTTCTACTGTATATACTATGCCCATTTGAACTAAGCTAAGTGTTGTGGTCTTTAAGTGTTTGTTTTCCTTTTTCTCTGCCAGTGTTTAATTACTGTTGCCTGGAGTTCATTTTTCACTAGACTTGAATCTGGTTGGCCCTTGATTAATTATGTCACTAATTAATAATAAATTAAAATAAATTTATAAGTGAGTAGATCTTATTTAATTTAGCAATTATATTGTCCATGTAAAAAAAATCACTACGTCTACTCGGCCGGATGGCCTGAAAAGGAAGCAAACTCTAACCTTTTCCTTCCTATCCCGCTGTCCAATTATCATGTCCATGTTTCGAAAGCCCAATGACCGATCGAGTAATGGACCGGCCGTGTGTTTCATGGTCGCACATTCTGGGTGATGGGCCAGGCTGCCTTGTAACAAGATAGGCTAAGATTAGCCTGGTAACCGTATATGCAACTTGAAGTTTTGTACTTTGGGCCTACACGGGGAAGATTCCGGGAAATTGCACAGAAGGTTCTTCATCGTTTCATCTTCATGTCTGTTAGGTGTTAAGCAGCTTTCGAATGATCACTAATTTGATCAAAGAATAAAATTGCAGAATTTCTCCATATTCAGGAAGCAAACAACGTTTGAAATTGATGGGTTCGATGTACAATAGGTAACAGAATATCAAAAAATACATATGACTACAGGTTTATGTATAGGTAACAGAATAGGACTTCTCATCCTTGCAGTGGAAGACTTGAAGTCAAAATGCCCATCAAAGAATAATTTCTGAAGGATGGATGTGTTTGATTTGGTCAGATCCCCATGTCACTCTTATTGATAAAAAGTAGGAGGAAATTATGGAGGAAATTACTTTCCCATCAGCATCAAGAAAATGCATCCCATTCCAAACATTATTTTATCATTTGGGAGTTTAGAGTCCCCCACTCCCACTCCACTTACTGTTTTTTCGAATTACTTTTTCAGGGGTGTAACAAAAATAATTTCTTATATAATTAATACTTTACATTCCTCCTCCCTTCCAAGTTGGAACTAGCAAATATTTTATTTTACTTCAGTTGCAGAAAAATCTATCAAGACACTTTTTTTTTTTTTTTTTTTAGCAATGCTATAGGGACCTTATTTAAAGACCTTATTCAGGAACCTAATGACATTGCTTCAATTCAACCATTAGATTAGTTGTGAGTTTCAATGTCAGATGAAACCCACAACTAATCCAATGGTTGTACATCCATCATTAGGTCCCTAAATAAGGTCAAAATAACATTTTCCATTTTTTTTTGTTACAGGGTGTCCAAATTTGCGCCGACTATTCTTTCGAGTTCAACAACTGACCACCGTAAATTGAGTTAAGTTAGAGCATGTCTCTTAGAGGGTGTGGGAAGTAATTAAACTTAAGACCTCTGGGTTACCAAAAATCAGACTCAACCACTGGACTACGGTTTCTACCAAAAGACTTGAAGCTTAAAAAAAATGTTTTCTCTCTGATTGGTTGTAGTTTTCACTGATATTACGTTGAAGCCTTCAAAATTTTGTTGTTGAATTGATCCACAGTCCAATGGCAATCTGAGGCATAGTTAATATGACTGGTTCAACGTCTTTGTAATCAATCTTTTTGAAAATAAATGGTCGTGAAAGTTGAATCTATAATCTCAAGATAGTCCAGATAGCGACGATTTATAAATCTAGACATTCTAAGTTTTAAATTTGACAATTCTCTTGGGTCATATCAAGAGGGATTTATCTTCATGAATTCTTTAATTCTGATGTGAATAATCTGTCTATAACTGGACTGGAGAGGCAGGGGTGGCTCAACCACATTTGGGGCATAAAGCGGCCAATGAGACTTTTTTATTTTCTTTATAGTAATTTAATTTTTTAATTTAAAAATCTATTATTTTTACTTTTTGATGAGATTCGAAATTGCTAATTATTTTTTTATTCAAATTTTGTTAATATATTTATAGGAATAAAATTAATTTCTTCATTAATATTTTAATGTTCTTTTTATTTGTTTTATATGTTCTTTATCGAAACTATGATATTAAATGATTGACTTTATTATAAATAAATTTATGAGTTAATAGCACTAAAGGTCTCCAAAGTATGTAATTTGTCTCATTTTAGTCCCGAATGTTTCAATTGTATCATTTTAGTCCATGAAGTATTAAATATGTTTATATATGGTCTCTCAAGCAGACAGTGTCTAGATTGCTAACGATTTTTTATCATAAATTAGTCACATGATCCTTAAATATGGACAAAAAAATAATTTGAATAACTCTTGACCAAATTTCTACTAAAATTTTAGTTAAATACCTACATAAATTACACAGTTTTGATTATGAGCTATCTAAATTTTAGTCAAAAGATACTCATATTACACATTTTTTTAGTCAAGAGCTACCAAAATCTTTTTTAAGAGCTATCAAAATTATTTTTTGTCAATGTTTAGCTATTACGTGACAAGTTTATAATAAAAAATCATTAGCAATCTGGATGTTATCTTCTTGAATGACCATATAAAAACATGTTCAATACTTCAGGGACCAAAATGATCTAATTGAAATATTGGGGACTAAAATGAGACAAACCACATACTTTAGGGACTTCTAGTGCAATTAGCCCTAAATTCATTGTTATCTTTCTTTTGAATTATTTTATTATCTTTGAATTTAACTTATTTATTTATACAACTTTCACCTAAATTTTTGTTATATTTTATTTATTACGAATAAGAACTTTATCAAAATATTTTTTTAATGAGAATAAATGGTTTAATTGGTGTTTTGCGTTCAAATGAGAAAAAAAAAAACAAATTTAAGAGAAATAGAGAATGTATTTGGTTTAATTTTTTTCTAGAGAAATAGATGAATTTTGTCAACATTTTTTTTTTTAATCTTTTTTTATCCTTTAATAAATGTGATTGTGTGACGTGGTCTGAATTTTTGAGCCCAAATTTTTAATTTTTTTGTTGGTTTACTTTTTCAAAAATTATTTTGTTAGGCTATATTGTAGTAAATTTTATTTTTTAACTTATATTATATTATTGATCTTTAAATTTGAGGCTTTTTTTTATATGTAGGGCCTAAAGCCCATGTTTTTATTTTTAAACTATAGGGTCGGCCCTGTGGAGAGAGAATTAGTCGAAGTGCACGTAAGCTGATCAGACACCCTAAAAACAATACCAAAAAAAAAAGATTGAAACAAAATGATGTTTTCCAAATGTGTAATCGAAATTTCAAGGAAAATTCCATTTGATTGAAATTTCCTAGTAAAAATCCAGAACTGAAGAAAGCAGAGAGTCAAGCAAAGAACCAAAGACGTGTTGATGTCCACATCATGTTATCAGTCTACAACCGTGTGGACCTACCATTTGGGACACCCATCTCAAGTCCTCTCCATCAAAGACTTCACTTGAAGTGCCACCACATAGCTCACAAAATGTCCCCTATAAAAACCTTACGGGTGGTGGTGCATGTGGACCATTGCTCTCTATACAACATTGCCCTCCATAAACAGTTAGAAGAAAATAGCAAATATCCAGTACCCACAAACCAGAATTACAGGGACAGTAGGCACACCCATGGATGACTCAACATCGGAGCTTGAGTTGCCAGGTTTTCGGTTTCACCCCACTGAAGAAGAGCTTCTTGAATTCTATCTGAGAAATATGGTTTTTGGCAAAAAATGGCGCTCTGATATAATTGGTTTTCTGAACATTTACCATCATGATCCTTGGGACTTGCCAGGTGAATATTGGGTCTGCTTTCTAGTATATTTTCTTAGTCTTCCGAGATAATATATTGGTGGAGTAAGACTAATTCAGGCTGAGTTGAGTTGAGTTTACGTTTCATATTACCTTATTATTAATAGATATCACTGTTTAAACAGGGCTGGCAAAGATTGGCGAGAGAGAATGGTACTTCTTTGTGCCTAGGGACCGGAAGCATGGCAGTGGAGGAAGGCCTAACAGGACAACTGAGAATGGATTCTGGAAGGCAACTGGTTCAGATCGTAAGATACTGAGTTTATCGGACCCCAAGAGGATGATAGGGTTGAAGAAGACTCTCGTTTTTTATGAGGGCAGAGCACCACGAGGCTGCAAAACTGATTGGGTCATGAATGAGTACCGCTTACCTGATACATGCCCCTCACCCAAGGTACAAGAATGAAACTCATGAATTACCCCACCCCCACCCCCACCCCCACCCCCTGGTGTAATGGTGTTGGAGGTCGCCAAAAGGCCCATAAAACACACAATTTGTAGTTTTCAACTTATTTTTTAAACTATCATTGTGTCCACAGAAAACCTAGTTTATACCAACACTTTTCAATAGAAAAACGTGTTTTCAAAACACTTCTCTAAGATTTTTTCATATAAAGCAACAGTAGATGTAGAAATCATTAAAACTACTGGTGAAAACACAATTGACTCAAATCATTTGAATTGTGTCAAATATGTATATGATGGGAGGACCCATAAATGTTGGCTCCTATTTTCTCTATTGTGACAGAAGAGGCTAATGTTTGTTGCTTATAATGCAATGCAGGACATAGTGTTGTGTAAGATATATAGAAAGGCAACCTCCTTGAAGGTGTTGGAGCAGAGGGCGGCAATGGAAGAGGAAATGAAGACAATTCAAGCACTTCCTCCTGCATCTCCAATAATGGGCACCATGTCGTTTTGCAATCGACATGAAGATTTTATGGCTCCAATGACAGCAACCCGAAGGGTTTTCAAGAAGGAAGATGAAGAGCTACTACAATTAGAGGAGAGAAAGAACGGTGGAACAGAGGAAAATGAAGGGAAGACTTGCTCAACTCTGCAGTTGCCCATAGGGATAGAAAAGTTGACAGAGGTCCAAGTACCCAAATTCAGCATGGACTGGACCCAGGACCCTTTTTGGGCACAGTTACGTAGCCCTTGGCTGGACAATTGCACCCCTTATGCCAATGTACTAAATTTCTAAAAGTTATATGATGCTTAAGAGCAATCAAACTTCAGAATTGCAGATACAGAACTAGTAGCCATTTGTATTTTCCCTTTGAATGGAAGGTCTGGAATGCATTCACAACGGTCATTGGGTGATGAAACGGAACAGACAAGATTAGAGTCAACCATAGGAGTGACGACAAGATTGGGTGTTTGTTCAATATCATTCTCATTCCCAAGCACAATTCAAAACCCTGCTCCTACTATAAAAAATATTTTTCTTATTTCATAATATAGGGGAACCATCTTGGCATTTCCTATAATACATATGAAAATTGAGGAAACAATTTTTTTTGTTCCCCATTCAGATTATATAAAACCCCAGGGTTCGTTCAACATTTAGTTATCATTTTGACAAATTCATGTCATAAGCAAGTGGCAAAAATGAGACTACTAAGAGGAAGCATGAGTTTGGATTCCATCACCTTTTGCTTAAAAATAATAAGGTTTAGTTATGAAAAGTCCCACTCCCACATACGATATAAGTTGCCCCTCTCACGGCGCCATTCTTATCAAATAAGAGTAGCATTCATACCTAAAAAGGGCGTGGTTGAAATTGAGGTGGATTTGATAGTATCCCCAGAATAGTGGGAGTCTCGTGCACTGATCAATTTTTTTTCAAGTGTATGATGATATCCATCAAACATTGTAAGCACATGCAAAGAGGAGTTTCAAAGGCTTTTACATCCATCAGCTAAAAATGCCAATCCTGAGCACCGACTCAAATGGACCTGCAATCAGTTTTTATCATTCTCAACAGGATAATCATATTGCTCAGTCCAACACCGCCATCATTCAGGTATGTTCACAATGCAAGGCTTTAGTAACATAAGGAATTATGTACAACAATAACAATTTAACCAATAAATAAAATAATAAGCATCTATCCCATTATACAAGACCTAAGGTACGGGCCATTCCCCAACTTGCGTCACAAGACAGCCCACAGGCCAAAACTTGATTGATCTAGTCATACTAAGGAGAAATTGAAGTAAAATTTACCTTGCTCAAAGGACTCTCCAGCTAATCTCTACTGGTCTCAGTTGGTGGATGCATGACCTAAACCACTTCCATCAGAGCTGGTTTAACCTACCTCCCTGTCTTTTTAAGGCATGGTAGGAAATAGGTCAGGGGAGTCCCATCCAGATGCACAATATCCACAATACTGGCCCGGGTAGTGGACCAATTCTCTTTAAGCAGCAGTTAGCAATGTCATATCGCTACTTAAGCCGATAAGAGGCCTGAAAGCAGTGAGCAATGTCATCCTGCCAACTTTGTTTTACTTCCAGAAAGCAGTCACACTATGTCGGACTATATCAACTTTATCAAGGAATCATAAACATCACCCAACTTTGGCCAGCTGCAGCTTTTGAATTTCTCGTGTTCACCAAGTTGGGTTCTATTTAATCCAGCTTGCCTCCTCCTATCGCTTCCTCAGCACTTCAAATATTATCATTCAATGGGTGGTTAGACTCAAAAATTGACCAAACCATTGGGATTGTGGCCTGAAATTGCGGCTGGGAATGACGAAACCAACTAAAACACCCCGCAACATGAACCATGCTGGAGCTCCAATGAGGCGGAGACAACCACCCAACTAGAGGAGTGAATTTATGAAACTCCAGTACATTGATCCCACCTCTCAAGTTCCAAACAATGTATCAACATGAATGAAAGCTGCACATAATGATTCTAATCACCAACTCGAAAGAGATGACATTGTTTCAATTCCACTATGCAGCCCTATGAACTCCTTCATGTTCTCGAGCAAGTCTATCCTCTTCAATACGCTGCAACAGCTCCTCATAAGCTTTAAAGTTGTTAGCTGTGAACCTCTCCATTGCCTCAAAAATATGTTGCAGGCTCACTTGTAGGCTACTATTTTTGCTAGTGTCGCTCTGGTACACAACTTTTCGAGTTACAGAGAGACCACTGCCATCCCCAGAAACCAGAACCATCCTTTTGTCTAGCGCCTGAATCTCCTTCTGTATCTTCTGGTCCTCCCTCTCCAGCTCCTTAACTTTCCTCTCCAAATCCTTGCGCACCATCATCCTCTGGCGCATTTCTAGCTTGTCCCGTTCCCAGAGCTGAAGCACACTTGACGCGAAATCTCGAAGAGAATCAACCACTTCCTTCTCAGAAATTCTCTCCAATGCCTGTGACCATTGATTACAGATCACAAACACAGGCGGTGCACCTATCCTACCAGGGGAGAAGGGAACTATACCATCAGGTGTTTCCTCGGGCACATAAAGTAGACATTTCAGAAGCCAGTTATTTAATGCTCTCACGAAACCCTTCTGGGCACCAACCCAACAAGAATAACTTAAAGTCCAGTTAAGAAGCTCATGCTCAAGCTGCAACGTGGCTTCAAGATGAGCATCAGTGAAGTGTTTGCGAGATGCAATGGCATCCAATTGTTTAGCTTCTGCAATAGCATGACATTGACGACGATGGCATTCAAGCATGGATTTCCACATTCTCATTAACCTGGAATAATAAGAAATAAGCCACCATAAAAAGATGACATCACATATATCCATGTGGAAATGACGATATATCAAAATTACAAAGTACTGACAGACTTTTTGTCACCATAAATAAGCCACCATAAAAAGACATATATCCATTTTCAGAGTGATTGCTCTATCAAAGGAGACATCAAACTTAAACCACTTCAGTGAATACCGCATGTAATTTAAATAATTTAATCAGCTCAAAGAATTGATAGAATGCCCCTGTTAACGAACTCTGTGAGCAGCATGGTAAAGCTGCGACATTGTTAGTCACACAATCAGAACATCTCTCTACAATCTCGTACAATGGCTACAGTTAACTAATCAGCACAAAGTTTAAGTTTAAGAAAATGAAGAACTTTTTACAGGCATTCATGCACTCTTTGGTTTATTGCTAAATCCAAATATTATCTACAGAACTAAGTGTGTCGTATTAATGTAATTATTCAAATAACATGGAGTGGTGGTCGTATGGGCCCACTAAATGGGAAAAAAAAGCCTTGAATTATATCACTGAATCTTTCAGAACTTTTTCCTGAAATCCAGTCTTCCTAAGAAAACAAAAGGCCATACTGATTTAAGTGGATTCAGCCAAGTTAATATTGGCAGCATAAAGTAGAAGACAGATACAAAGAATAATAGTAAAAACATTCTCAATAACAATAACCTCAGAGTGACGATTATTATGAAAATGGCAGCTTAAACAACAACACATCATAAAATACACATACAGCTGGGAGTCAATTGAGAAATGGAATGCTTGAAAATGCTATTTTAAAATGCTCGCAACAAGTTTACATAGAATCACATACCCTTGACTTAATTCATTTAGCTGTGGCCACAACTCTTCATCCCTCAACTTATTTATTTTCACAGATATCTTATCAACAACCTGAATTGCAATTCGAATTCTTGTGGAAAGACTTCTGACTAAAGTTCTTGTAGCATCAACTTTGTGAGCCTCAGCACCCCTTTCATCTAAGCGCATCAATTTTCGGTTCTTCCTCTCATGAAGCACTCTCATTTTCTCCTCAACCTGCAGAAAGTGTATAGATTACTACAAAGAAATGATCATGCAGCTCCCAGCTCAACAGGTAAATACTAAATAGGTTAAACATATACATGCGCAAACTGAATACATTACTAGTTCTTTAATGCATCATTCTAGAACACATGTACAATCGTATCTGAGTGTATAGAAAATGGAGAGAACATAAAAAATACACCTTCGATGGAATTTATTTCTTTTGTTCTTCAAAGGGATGCAAGTTATGGTAAGTCTTAGTATCACAACATAATTGAAGGAAAATATACAAGTCATATCGCAGTAAAACAAATAAACATACTATGTTGGTTTTAGCCATTTCCAAAAAATGGAAACATTGCAAGCACTCAAACACAAAGCAAGTAGCCTGCTTCAAGACAAGTTGTCAACATTTTAAATATCCATATTTTAGACCCATATTCAACACCCTCATGGAAGCTCAACCTTCCAAACATCACAATCATGGATTCTTGATTCCTGATAGCTGGTGGCTGCTGAACTGATTGGGAACCCTCCAGTACACCACATCTTCCGTGAAGCAAATGATGCACAGCTCATTGTAAATTCTTATATTTATTTGAAATCATGCAAGGAAGCATAAGTGGCAATGTGTTGGATAACATGGCCATCCATTTACGTACTTGAAGAACTATTTTAGCAGCAGTAGGCACATAAGGACCACAGACAATGTACTTAATACAAAAAAGAATCAATCTAAAGAAAATGCTAGAAGAAATAAGAAATTATTAATAGGAATTGACAACAAACCTTTACTTCCTCATATAGTTTCTTCTCCCAGAGGTGCAGCTTCTGTAAAGTAGAAGAAATATTTTTGGACGTCAGTTCCACATTTTCATCAAAATCCAAGTGGGAAGGATCAGCCTTGTCAATAGAGGAGGGCCCGGCCTCTTTAGAAGTAGAAGGTTGAGACAATCCTATCGACAATGGAGGAGTAATTGCATACAACAACTTCGAAGCTGCTCCACAAATATTCAAAGATTGAACGTTAACAAACAATTGAATAAATTTAAGATTCCGTTTAATTAAGCATCTTCATGTGCACAAAGACAGTATCAAAAAAAACTTCATAGGTTTATCAATCCTTCTGTACAGGTTTCCATAACGTCAACGTCAATTCAATCGCCAAAAGAAGAAATTGTTGCCTAACTTATCACAGATTAACCAATTTATGCTAATAAGCGCCTCTAAACATGATGTACGCGTCCAAAATCAAACTTGTTGGCAGGAGTCTTGTAAATGTTAAAAGACTAACGAAAAAGAGTGAAATTCTTTACCTTGATAGGCAGCATGTTTGCGATTAACTGGAAGTTTTCCAGCCTCAAGCATCTTTGCTAATTCTTTTCCTGACTCAGAAGCTCGCTCAAATTGAACCTGAATTTCCCTAACAACTTCAAAGTCACCCTTAAAACCACCTGGAGGCTTAAACCCAGCCACATTGCCCAAACCCCCTGACCTCTCCTCAGTATCAGCCACTTTCTTATCCACCATATGCACCTCATACTCCATCGGATCATTCTCCTGTGAAACACTAGGCCTCGTTCGATATAGCAACTCCGAATCTTTGGCTTTCCCACCGTCATCATCGACCACCGCCTTCGAATAATTGCCACCACCGCTGGTGCGGCCACCAACATCATGAACGAATTTCTGATCTCCATGTACTTCCTTGACAACTTCATGTTCAAAATCCTCATCTTCCAAATCAGGAATTCCCTCTTCTTCTCTTAGCTCCTTCGAGTCACGACTCGGTGTATACGCCGGATAATAATTGTCAGAACTCTCAAAAACATTCATAAAACCCCAACCTGAGCTCCGTGGTGGTGAAGGTGGAGGAGGAGGCGGTTTTGAAGTTGACTCCGCCGATAAAAGCCCCGCCGGAGCCGGCGGAGATGAATAACCATAAGGCGGAGGCGCCGATGAACCAGAGAAACCACCATAATTATTGTACGAATAAGAGCTAGGGTGTGAATTATTGTACGGGTAAGGATAGTATGAAGAAGATTCGCCCTTATACACAGTCTCAGGACTCATGGGCCGTTGCTCATACACCACCGACGGCGTCGTTTGATTCTTCATATAATTGATGTTCATGAATCCGTTACTCTGAGGATACGAACCTAGGGTATCGTGATCTGCATACCTTACATGACGGTAAGAATGAACCGGCGAAGTATTATCCTCCGAGTGCAGATGAAGAGATTCCGAACCCGAATCGTTGTCATCGGAATCGGAGTGAAAATGAAGATGGGAACCGGAATTAGAGTGGGTATGATGAACAACAGCCGGCTTTGCAGGTGGTTCAGAATGGACTTTTCGGTGAGTCGGAAGATTCAAAATCGGAGAAGGCGGTCCAGCAGCAGAATTATCGAGATCTTGATCGAAAAATCTATGGAGAGAAAGTCCGACGGCTTTGAGATAGTGAGTATAGGACAGATGAGCTTGGGCAAGAGAGTACCTCTGGTGGATTGCTTCGTCAAGAAAGGCACAGCGGTCGCGACACAGCGCCACCGCCGGAAGGTCATCGAGCTTTGAGCTTGCACAGCCCATTAAAAATATGGAAGCGCCGGAGTTCCAATCCTATGTCTAGGACATTAACGGCAGGGATTAGAGGGAGATCAAGAGAAGCATGACCGTGGATTTAGGGATTTTTGGAGGAAGAAACTTTGAAAGATGATAAGGGCAAGAGAGAGAGAGAGGAGGACAGGGAAGGAATCTTTGCCAGCGGGGAATAGATCGTCGGGTTGTAGCAGAGAGAGAGAGAGAGAGAGAGAGAGTAGAAAGAGAAAGTGGTGGGCACAAAAGGCTGAGTGAGAAAACACCGTCGGTGTGTGTATAGACTATATAGGTAGATATACTAACTTTCTTATTTGTGGGTGTAGATGGTACGTAGTGTGCAAGTGTAGTAGACTCTTGTACTTACTGTTTTAAAACAGAATCTGAGTAAAACTAAAAAATGTATTCAAATAATAAGAAAATAAGTTTAAAAAATTGTCATACAAAAGAAATAAAATTCTAGGAAAATCCTATGTAGGTCAAAAATTGGGGGTGTTACACTAATATTCCTTCCCCTTTAGTTTTGCTTGCTTATAACGGACGTAACTTGGGCTATTAGCCTATTAGTTTGTAAAAGAAGAGAGAAGAGAGACAGTCAAGAATGAGGGGAGGGGGTTGGGCTAGGTGTTGACAGGAAACTTTGACACTTTTCAGTTGTCAAGCTTTTTCACCAAAATTATAAATTACATTCCAGATAAGCCCCCGTTGTTTGATCTAAATTTACCTTGATAACCCAATATATAATTTTTAAGATTTGTTTTTGTTGCTTATAATTTGGAGCTTATTTATT
Organism: Ilex aquifolium; assembly: GCA_951799425.1. Lineage (NCBI taxonomy): Eukaryota > Viridiplantae > Streptophyta > Magnoliopsida > Aquifoliales > Aquifoliaceae > Ilex > Ilex aquifolium. The sequence goes on from OX637395.1 coordinate 43,120,830, forward strand.
ATTTCCAATCCAACGCATTACAAACAAAACAACTACTTGTTTGTTTGTACCATATGATATGATATAGCATTTGTTATCCAAATACTATTAGGTTTTTTTTTACCTCCACAATATATTCTAAAAGAGTGGGTGGAATTCCTGCATTGTACGTTGGGTAGAATAAGAATTTCATTGTTAATGTAAGAATATCGGAGAATCCCTGCAGCATATATAAAAATAATTTCTCCAACAACCTCATGATAATATACAAGTTATGAGAATATTGTGTTTAATAATCACCTAAAAGAGAAGGATTGATGGAGACCATTAAAGAGGTACCAAACCAAAGATCCACTCATTAATTATTGTGAGTAAATGTAATCGAATCGATGCATATTTGAACAAATTTAACCGTTTCAAATTTTCTCAGTATTCCTTCTATCAAATCTACTATAACCCGGACCTGATTTAGTTGATCATTCTTGACTTTCAAGCTCAATAAGTCAATTACTATTAAATATGATGATTTCTTTGTTATGTCCTTTTTTTTTTTTTTTTTGGGTGTTTATCATATACTTTTTATGAATTTACTTTTACCCTTTGAATTTTTAGCTCAACAATCCATGTGTATTGTTCTGTTTTTTTTTCTTACAGTTCATATATTTATAGACTAGGATTACAGTCTTACTATAATTTTATCTTCACATTTTTTATTCATTTCAATGTTAAAGTGGAAAAATATACGATGCTCGCATGGGGTGAATTTAGAATGAAGTGGTGTGGGGGTGGAGAGGGGAAAGGGGAGAGTAAGGAGGGCAAAGTCGACCGCTAGTATTTTTTTATTCAATTTTCTTTAGATGTAAAGTACTCACCATTTCTTTATTTATCCCCCCCTCCCCCCCCCCCCCCCCCCCAACCCCAACCCCAAAAAAAAATAGAGAAACGTACTCACCATTGATAAATGTAAGATTTACTAGTAGCGTCAACTCAAGGTAATTTGAGAATTAAAGTAGATTTACTAAATAAAAATTATTTTTATTATTAACTTTTTAAAATAATTATTTATTTTTAATTTTTTATGTGTGAGAGAAAGACAAAAGAAATATGTATTAGTGTTGTCGAGAAAAAAGTTTTAACTTTTATTTTTATTTTTTATCGGAGAGAGAGAGAATGTGTGTTTAATTTTAATTTTTGTTTCTATTTTTTACTTTTTTTTGACCGAGAGAGTGTGTGTGGTGGTGGGGGTAAATATGAGATGACTTTTGAGTATTTTGTTATTTTTTTTTAACTTTTGATTTTTAGGTTTCTAATGTTATAGATTGGACCATATGTCCAAATTATTGCAATAAAAATTTGATTGGACTTGATTTTTTAGGGATTTTTTTTAAAGCTTAAATTTTTTTTGTGAACTAATAATGTACTTAAAATTATGATGCCTTATAAAAAATTGATGCTAAAACTCTGGCTTTATTTTCAATACTTTTGGGCCAGCCCTGTCTATTAGCGGGTGGCAATTATTTATAGTGGATGATCTATCTTGAAAGAAATGGGGAAAAAATGTGGGATAATCTCAATTTAATAAGTAGGTTTTTTTTTTTGTAATCTATACTATAAAAAAAACAAAAAAAGTTTCAATAAGCCCATCTGACGGTTTTAAATAAATTTATCCAACGGCCACCAATATTTTTCTCAAAACTTTTACATTGAATAAGACACAAATTACCTCTAATAATGATATATATGGATTACAAAACAAAAGTACATGATGTCCATTTTGATGAAACATTACCCTCACAATCCAGCAATGAAGGGGAAAGCAGACCAAATCAAGTATAATTAGGTTAATAATATTCCAACATCTCAAAAACAGATCCTGTGGTACTGATAAGTTGATAGAGGAGAGGACAAGATCAATTGTTATGATGTGCCGTTCTTTTTGCAGTCCAAAGCAAAGCCAGAAAGAAGATAAGAGAAATAAATGCCAGAATCCCAGGGATTGCCATGACGCAGTGAGGGAGGGAGGTAAGAATATGGTAGGGACACTTCAAACAATCATCTCTCTCACTCCACTATTTATGGCTTTGGAACGTTAAATTGGTTCTATTGAATTTGTACGTGCCAGTTTTATTATTATAAATAATTCAAATACAATTCCGTTGATGCCAACCAAATCTGATAACTCGTTTTAATTTGTTGTAGACTTGCAGAACAAATCAAGAAGGATATTTTTCTACTATTGAGTCCATCATTTTCTTGTTTTTTGTCCCCAAAGATTTGAAGAATATTTTTTTTATTAAATTAATATTAGCTATAAATATATATCATCAATACAGATAGGTTGCTCATTTAGATTTTCTCATAATGTACTTCATCCCATTAACTAATTTCATACATCTTAATGATATCAGAAGAAAAAAAAGGTCAGTTCAAACAAGAGGCAGGTTAGGATGAATTTCGTGGTTACTATTTACCAAATTATTACAGGTTAGGATGAAAAAAAAGGTCAGTTCAAATCTCTGTCTCTGTCTCTGTCTCTGTCTCTCTTCGATATTGCATGGGCATTTTGGTAAAATTAAAAGTCCAATTAGTAACAGGCTATGGTTTGCCTTCAAAGTAAGAATAAAGGAGTCGGCGTTGATAAGTCACGATCAAATATTGACCCGCTTCTCAGACGCGTTTTTGCAATTACCAAACGACCCTTGGACGCCTGCCTCCATAATATATGGCTTCCTTCAAGACGTAGTAGTACACTTGGTGGTCTCATGCACATGCATGCTACTTAAAAGAAAAACTAAAAATATTATCGTACCAAAAATAAAATAAAATTTTAATATGGTATTAAAAAATACTTCAAAAGATAATATATCTTATCTTAAAAAGTGATAAATTTTATTTAAAAATGAATAATTAAACCTAAAAAATGATAAGTGAGTTGAAAAAGTAGGTGGATTCCAAAAGTAAGTAAAATAATAATATATATAGATATACCTAACTAAAAAATTAAATTGATAAGTGATAGTGTTTTGTTTTTGGGTGTGATAGACCCAAGAAATGAAAGAGAAGCAGTATCTATACTAATACTATGCTTAACTAATTATGTTGATTTCTAGATTGCATGTGAACATAAAGTTTGAGATTTATTTGATGAGTTTGAATTATTCCTCTTAGAATTTGGCATGGCATCCATGCATATCCATGCAAATGTATGAAAATAATTTCAAATGTTTATTACTGATTATATATAACTATTAAAAGTGATTGCAGTTGACGCTAAAGACATTACCTAGCTATCCTTTTTGCCTTACCTTCAATTGAAACCCATTTTGACTTTGATCATTATTATTATTATTATTTCTATATTCCACAATATTTTTGAATATCTTTGGCTTTCAATATGACTTAAATATCTATATGGGTTCACCTCTCAATCCCATTTTGGTAATTAATAACTTACATTTGAGAATTATTTGTACGTACGTCAATTACCTCATAAGGTATGCATGATCTACCCATTTTCATAGGCTTTTTGGTATGGTAAGGGGTTGTTTCAACCACCACCAATGGCGTGGGAGGTGACTTAAAAGATATAAATATCTGAAAACACTTGGGTTTTTAGTCTGGTGAAGGCTGATTTAGTGTGGCATGATTTGGAATCTGTCGTTTTCTTCTTTAATTACTTTTGTTTTTCCAAAAGAATTGTTTAAGGGGGATAGAGGGTTACCCCCAGATTGTTGACATGTTAACAACATTTTATATATCATGAATGAATACTTATACCACCCATGACCCACCCATCGATCTGTTAAGACTACTTTTTCTCCTCTAAAAGGTCTTTTGATTTGGAATATTCGAATTCTTCCATCCATTCAACCCACCCACCCACCCACCCACCAGTGAGTGCACGTGGGGGAGAAGTGGCCTACAGTTTTCAACTAGTTTGGGGGCAATGACTATGAGATTGACTCATGCACAGATTAAGTCCCAATTTGGAATGGTACTGATCATGTGTTGTGTGTGCGAGTTGGCATTTCAGACCAATACAGTGATTGATTTTTCATGCTAATTAATTATACTGTTTGTATTATAACTTAGCTAGTTAGTTAGTTAGTTTCTTAATTATAAAACGGAACCATGCATTGTGATGATGGCATGCACATGGATGCCAGTACTGCTTTTTGATCTGTACATACCTATGCTGTGCTATACACATTCTTCAAGGCTTCAAATGGATGGATGGCTGCCACAACCAACCACACTTGCCCTGCTTGCCTGCCTGCCTCCTCCTGCATATGCTAACAATTCAAGTTTGGAATATTATGAAATGGTTGATGTAAACAAAGACAATTTTGGTTGATGTGCGCGCTGATTTTTGCACAATAAATGAATAGACAGATTTATCTTTTGACGAACATGAGTTTTACCTGGAAAGTCGATGATCCCTGTGGCAAATGGAAGTAAGAAAAAGTATAAGGAATTGTGATGAATTACTTTTCCAGCAATTCGAACGATCTCAGCGTATCAAGATGAACTCTGCCACTCACTCAAAAAAGAAGGTTAGAAGGGCGCCGGAGTGTTTTTCGGCGTGACTCCTCCAACGATCAAGTCAGTATGTGAGAGAGGAGAAGAAAATCACTGTTCTATTGCTTGGGTGAGAGTGTGCGTACCTTTGTTTTGAGTTTTTGAGAGTTATTTATACCTCTATGGAGGTAATCATTGCGGACAGGTGGGTCCCATGGAGAGGAGGTCCCTCGTTGGCCCATTTGGAAGGCAACAGGTGGTGCTCAGTTTTTGAGCAGACTGCCTTTTATTTTGCATGGAAGAAGTTTATGCATTGAATGCTCGGGCTCCCGAGCACTTAATGCTCTTTCTTCAAAGCTCTCCGAGCAATAAATATGTCACATCCTTTTGAGGGATCATTTAATGTCTTTCGTTATGGCTGCGCATGCTCCTGCGGGAGGTCATGTCATCTGGGCTTCGTATTTCGTGAACTCTCTCCATTGATCACCAAGTTGTCTTCTCTGTCATTCTGACTACTTTGAAAAGAGGATTTGATGATTAAAAGTCATCCCTACCTCTGATGTGGTGACGTCATTCTTGACTTCTCTAAGAACTCTGTCATTTGTTATAATCCAAGTCCCAAGGGAGTCACCAATACCTCGACGGAGCAGAGGATCCAACACTGAGGATACGTGTTGGGTGGAGATCTCCTTGGGAAAACTTTGGGAGCCGAGGACAGGTGTCACGTGATGAAGACTCCGAGGCGCCTTTGGTGCCGATAACGCATGTCACTCGTAAGGGGCTCCGAAAGACTTTTAGTACCGAAAATACGTATCACTCACAGACAAAGCCGAGAGTCTCTCATGTCGAAGACAGGCATCGACTCCTTGCTAATTCTCAAGAATATCCCATCAGTTGAGAAATCCTTCAACCATTTAATTACTCTATATATGATCAGCGAATGAAAGGGAGGGTCCATGAAGAGATGGATATTAGAGGAGATATATAATCCATTGAATAAATAGGTCACGACCTCAGACATGATAGCTTGTTGATCTTCAATATATATAATATATATAGGTCTACTACTACTAGGGTGCATGGTGGATTCCCACCTCAACTTTCTGTCCGATCAATCAAATGACGGGTGTGAAATAATTGTAAATCTTCAACCATTCAGTGTGGAGACTTGATGCTGTTCAATTAGACGAATCCTTTTGGGATCTAATTAATGGAATTCACTGAAATACCAAATCAAAACTATTTGACTCTCGATGGTTAAACAATCGACATAAGATTAATAATCACATAGAATATAAATCAATAGACTGTGAGTTTATAATGATTCACCAACTTAAAATTTTGACTAATTCATTCTAATGGAGTCTCTTATTCTTGAAAGAATTTTTTATTGTTTGAGAAAGACGATTACAATGCTCTTGACAGTCAATTCACAGTTATTCGATACCTTACAATGTGAGGGATTGATCCCTATTTATAGTGTGTAGGAGCATAATCCTTGTGTAATCACCGTGAATCCTTCGGGGTTGTTACGATCCATGTGATGAAATATTTGGCCATTAGAGACTACATCCCCTAAACATGACATGATTTTCTAGAAGGCGTGGACTATCGCTGTCGTAGTGTACACGAGGGTCACGTTAGCGTTGACTCCTGACCTGGGTTTTTCGAGATAGTAATCATGAGTTAAGAGGTCGAAGTTGGAGTCACGAGCTGAGAAGTTGGGGATTGAAAGCTTAACTTGTTTACTCGACCTTAGTTGGGAATTAAAAAATTCAATTTGTTTATCCGACCTTAATTACGTCGAATTGGAATCGAAATTATGATACCCACTAGATTTCCGAGCTTGATCATTCCACCAATTGTTTAGATATAAATTTTGAGAGTGGTTATAGACAAAAAGTGTATTACTAGAGCCAAACGATGATACCCACTAGATTGTAGATGGTAGTTCATCTACTTTGAACTGAACATTTCTTGTTTTACCATCACAACTTGTTTCAAGTTTACAAAGCTGTCAGTTTGGGAGGATTGGCTGCCCAAGAGTTGCACCACCAATCAAAACCAAAAGTAAGTTATGGAAGTGTTAAATAATTATTTAATGAAATTGAGTTGTAATTAGGCATGTTATTTGCTAAAATTTCACATATAATTGAGTTGTAATTTTCGATTGTATTTTTCAATCCACTGTTTGTTTTTTAATGGATTCGATATAGACTGTGAAAAATATAAAGTCTATCAAATAATTGGATTAGGTTAGAATCGAAATTTCTAAATTTGTTGGATAAGATGAAATCCAATCTAAATCTGCTTTATTAATAAGATTACGTGTGAATCTCCTCCTAACTTAATCTTGGTAAACTGAGGTGGGATTTCACCCCGGCCTTGTCCTTTGAACTGCTGTGTCCCCACCCCCATTCAAAGAGAAAGTGAATAAGCCGTAGGATGGGGCAAACAGCACGATTGATGTTTTGAGTACCATCATCATCAGGAAATAAATGCACTGGTTTTGTTATCTTCCCTTTTTTGGGGCAGTTCATTTTTACATTGGCGGGCCAGAATTTGCTCCTGCTCCTGCTCAGTGCACTTAATGGTAACAAACTTGACAATCTCTCTTATTAAGAGTTTGTACATTCAAAGGTTCCTCTACTTCTACATACATACATACATACTACTTAATTGTGTCCATGTGACAAAAGTGTCAACTCAGTAGTGGTAAAGTGACTCAGATTTAGTCCAACAAAGTGACTACTACTTCCACTTTATCTGCACAGTGGGAGTGCATGAACAAATTGCAATGAAAACTTGTAGGCAAGAATGTTAGGTATCTGCCACTTCAGAATTTTTGTTATTTTCATAAAACTAAAGATGACTACTCTACTACATGATTAGACAGCAGATAAACAATTGTTGAAGTTTGGCCACTGCCGTGACTGAGTTAATCTGTACCCAACAAAAAGTAATATTAGTTCCATACGACACCGTAAAATTCACCTCTCACCCACCTACTAGAAATCTTTTCACAAGTAAAGGAAACAATTCAGCTTACTCACATTACTAATTGCTCTGCTCTCTCTCCCCATTCATATTTGCCACTATATGCTTCTGAAATTACGTTTATGCTACACCGCATGTCCTGTCATGTCACCATGGCAACTTCCAGAAAAAAAAAAAAAGAGCAAACAGAGCCATTATTCTGAAGCAATTGGTAGGACCCATCTGTATTGGTGGTGCTATATGTCTACTTAATCAATCGATAAAACTCCCATCAGCAATTTTGTATGTATGATAATCAAATTTTGGCTTTATTTTTAAATAACATTTTTCTCTCTGCCTTGGTTTGATTAGGTAAAGTTGATGAAGTTTATCATGCGCTAAATGTTTTTTTTTCCTCAAATGATAGGGTAAAGTTGCATAAATGATCTAAATAAAAGAGTAGTGATGTGTAAACGAAAATATTATCGATTTTTGTTAGGCAAATGAACATGGGTGGTTAGATCATAGGATCTTATTGAAAGAACATGAACGAGAACAAGTAAAACTCTAACAATCTATTTTGATTTGATAAACAAAATTTAGTGAGGGAATTAATAGGTGTACATTGTTCAAGCATACGACTTTCTCTCTCTCACACACAAAAGCATTTGAAGTGAGAAAAAAAAAAAAAAAAAAAGGATTGATAGATCGAGTAGAATATGCATGGTGTCCTACCAAGTATCTCGAGATTGTGCAGAATGCCTTATAATTAAGGATCCTCTTTTTCTACCACCGACCAAGTTGTGAGTATTTTTTATGATGCTTTTATAGGAATATGGTCAGGAAGTTACCTTCCGAGAAATATGAGAAAGCTGAGACCACATAAGAGACAAGTAGGAGATGGCTTTCAAAGGTTGATTTCTATACATACCTTGGTGGCCGGGGCGAAAATGTTTTTGCTTCGAGGCCCACTCAGTGTATTCATTCTGGTAGTGTTTTTTGGCCTTCCCTAGGTATTTGTGTGAGAGTGAGAGAGACACTCTTAGTAAAGATGATTCAAATTGTAATAGAGACAAGTTGTAAATTCAGATATTTTGAATTCGAATTTTGACAATTTCTTGAAATCAGATTATAAGGAATTTATCCCTCATGAATATTCTAGTTTCGGCGTGAATGATCTGCTTTTGACCAAACTGAAAAATAAATTAATCAAGAAACGCATAAATTGACATAAACATCTCTATCCGTTGACAAAAAAAAATACATTTGTAAGCATTGTTGATTACAAATTGTGGTGCAATGCATGTGAAAAATTAGTCCTTTGGCTGTTACAGAGTCAGTCTGGTTCTGGTACAGTGCATGTGAATAACAGAAAGTACTAAAAAAATCTTGTGTACACGTAACTCCTATGCCACTACCACTACTACATGTTTGTAGTTTTCTGTAATTCTAGTTACTTGTAATTGTCGTTTTCAGAATTGATTAATGGGAGAAAGTACCACTTCCACCCCAGCCAGTGACTGATCATATAATATAGATGGTCACCACGAATTACTTTACTAGTGTGTGTGTGTTTTTTTGTGATTGGGTTCCTAGCTAGTTGATGAGTGATTTGAAATGGAATGAGATAAAAAAAACTTTTAGAGGTCTTTCTTCTTCAATTCAATATACTTTTTTCAGATGGCTCTTAATTATCTTCTACTCCTCTTTTCTTCATTTTCATTTGATGTTGAATCAATATATGTTTCCAGGTAAGATTTGACCCTGACCCTGACTCCTACCCCATACAATCTATATAATAAAAAGCTTCATTTTAGTACTCACTCCCTCTCCCTCTTTTTTTAAGCTACTACGTACGTACACTGCAACGATGAATAGTTGTCGAGATTTTTGGGTTGGTCATGGTACAAAAAAAGACAAAAACATGAACAGGAGGCATGTTTACTGATAATTATTTCAAAATAGATAAAGAGAAATGATGATGATGAAACTTTGAGAATAAGACAGCACTATATAGGAGGAAAATGACACAACTCATATGCGCTTGTCGATTGCTCACATTGAGTGATAATTATGAAAATTATATATTAGCTACAGGCAGATATATATATATATATATATATGTGTGTGTGTGTGTGGGAAATAAAATTACCACATGAACCAACTATATATGAACCACCATCAAATAAGGAGGCAAAAAAAACAGAGTGATTAAGATTTTTTATTTTTATTTTTTGATCAGAAAGTGATTAAGATTTAATCACTATATTTGGGAAATTAAAGTTGGACCGTAAATTTAGGCAAAATAACATTACTGAAAATAAAGACCCCTTACCTATAGCTCATTTTCTTATGACAGGCAGAGACAGGTCTATTTTATAAAAGTAATACTACATGAATTTAAAAAGTAAATTTAAAAATTAAACTTGATAATTACAAATATTAACTCCTCAATAATCCCAATTTTGCCACTAGCCTAAAGGCACTCATTGATTGATAGACCGTTTGAATGGTTTTTTTTTTCTTTTTTGCCATCAAGTAGACCGTTCAACTCCATTACTTACAAGTTGAATATTTTTTTTTTAACCTTATTAAGCATTTTCTAAAGTACTTTAGCTTTTGTCTTTTTTTTCCCCCTTGTTCGGGTTGGTTTTTTTTTCTTTCAAGCTTAATCAAATGTACAATAGGGGATGTATATGCACATAGGTTACTTAAGCCATATATAATTTTTTTTGTAAAATGTTAATCAAACATATTTTTGTTGATTTGGCGAAATAACTTTTTGATTCAACTAAAAATAGTTAAAAAAATGTTGGTGAAGTGGGTTAAACAAAAAGATAAGATTTTCAGCTCATTCATCCTTTCTGGCTTCATCTTCAAGTAAAATGTCTGGATGAGCTTGGCTCCGGATGATAGTACTTAGTGGTGTCCTTTTCTTTTTTACTGTTTCTTTTTTTTTTTTTTTTATTCTTTTCATTTTTGACCAACTTGCTTTTCACCATTTTCACTTGCTTTACAAAAATAGCTATAACGATGTTTTTGGGGTTGATAATGATAGATAGATCATGCAAAAGTGGCCATTATATTAATATTATTTCCTTCCTAAAACTAATAATTATTCTCAGACCACTGACTTTTCTTACGCATTCCGGCCAACAATAATAACATAATAATTTCAGAAATGAATGAGACAATCAACCAGGGGAGGGGGGGGTGGTCCAGCCCAGTGATCGTGATCATCAATTCATCCTCCTATTCCTATACAGGGCTACATTACATACATTTAAAGTTGGTTGTTTTAGTTGGCCCACCTACTACTTGGCCCTCGAAATTGTAGCCCAATTAAGAGCAGTAAATGCTATACATCCCTCCAAACTCAAAAGCTTACCCCCCATTTTTCCATTTTCATCTTAACTATCTTTTGGTATCAACTTTTTTCAGTATTTTTTATTTTTTGCAATTTTATTTCTTGAATAGCCTGCTTTGCCTTTGTCCAGGTTTATCCTTTACTACAAATTTAATCACATATATTATAAATATGCACCTATATAAGTACAAATTTGATTTCTCTTAGTGTGAATACATTATCGTTCGTAAGAGCCTATATAATTAACCCCAAGTGATAGTTTAAGTAGTAATAGAGACTAATTATAAATTTAAACGTTCTGAGTTCGAATCTTGACCATCCCTTGAAACCAGGCTATGAGGGATCTATCTCTTATAAATACCCTAATTCCGATGTCGATGATCGTTAAATAAAAAAAATACAGAATTCTCTGGATGAAACATAGGCTTTAGGATAGAAATATTAACAAACCCAACAACAAAAAGAAACCTAAAAAATTACACCCTATTTAGAGGCAGGTTTCCTTCTCATCGAGCTATGGGCACAGCGTACAGCCCAATCAAACCCTGGACAAATTGGGTACAAGAAAGCCCAGAAACATCCAATACTAAATACTTTGGGAATTTTACAATGGTTTTTAAATTGGGAACTTTAACATCAGTATAGGGATGATAAAAAAAAAACAGAAATTCTATTGACAATTCTTCCATAGAAAAGTGCTTCAAAAACTCGCAAAGAGTGGTAACTACAGTGTAAACTCAACTGTAAAACAGAATGGATGGCAAACAATTTAGGCACAGTGGGATGAAGGGCATGAGAGCTGGTCTGAAAAACTAATAGCGGGATTAGAAGTGAATTGCAAAAATAGTACAACAATAGTAATAATAATCAAATATCTACCCTACCTTTAGGAGACGATTACGCAAACAAGAGGGAGGGACAGAAGAGACTTGTCCGGCTCCGGCAATAATGTGTTCCGCCACGAGATTGACCTATGCCTGATGGTCTGGAGTCACAAGGCCGCCATTGGCGTCTCTCCCTCTCAACAATGCACTTCCTCTCTCTTTATACATACACCGTATATGGGTATATATATATCTGCAACTTATACACACACTACAAGAGGAGAGAAGTGGAAGAAGAACAACGGAGGTGAAGCATGCAAAGGGAAGAGCAAAAGTAACCATTCTTTCCTTCCATTTTTTAGGAGAAGAAAAGAAGCAGTATATAGGGGGCTAAAGCCGAAAACTAAGCACATTAAGACAGACAGGACAACCTTTGCTATTTAAAAACTTGAAATTTGCATTCACAAGTAAATTTTTCTCTGGAAACCTCAAATCTATATCAATTATCACTAATATGTAAACCTTCCTTCCTAATAAACCAAAAATAAGGGAAGAAACACAGTTCATGCTAGCCCTCTTGTCTTTGACTAATGGCAAGAACATCTTAAATTATACTAAACCAATTTAACATTTTAACCTTTTAAAGACAAAAAAAGGAAAGTAAAATGAAAGCAAAATCAGCCTCTACACAGGCCTTTCCTATGATATATTCATCTCCGAGCCTTGGCTCGATGCAAGAATCACAAAACAGAAATAATGACTTCAGAACAAAATCCTAGTGCCTCCTGTACACATTTCTCCAATATATTTTTGGTGCAGTTCATCTTGCCTCAAAGCTCCATCTAAGTTACAGAAACTGGTAACTCCGCTGCTCATCTGGCAAGACCTTTTATGTACAAGGTTTCTTCAGTTGTCATTGCTGCTTCCGCAACCATCTTGCCATAGAAGCATACAGGCAAAATGGTAACCAAAGGACTAAATTAATTTGATAACATGGATGGTGAATGCTCACCATTTAGTCTGAGAACATCTCTTCCAATTCTGGCAGCTCAGATTTAAGCAGAAGAGAATCAGAATCCGTTCTATTAGGCAACCCTTTCGCTCGCACTCCATTTTCATTCTCCAAATAATCTGTATCGAACAAGTCTTGACCATCCTCAGTTAACTGCTCATCGATCACTTCACCAATATCCTTACTAGTATTATTTTCAGTACGAGTTTTAGAGCCAATGGTAGCCCGACTTTGATAACTTAATTCTCCCTTACCAAAGGCCTCTGAATTTTCACATATGCAGGCTGATGGGTTTTCATGAAACTCACCCCTCCCTGGTCTTACCTCATTTGGCTCTCCCATGAAGCCAATCTGCGAGGTGCGAACTCTCGAGGCAAATTCTTCCCAGGTCATATTATCTCGATTCATGAACAACCGATAAAGTTTTTTAGCATTTGGACGGATAGTTGGTTTGTGCCCAAAATATCTCCTGCAGTGAGTAAACATGTAAAAGTCATCAGGGTTTAATTGCTATGCCTGTGTCCTGTGCATATGGCATAACTAAATCTATTGCCTATTTGCAACATCTCCGATCTCTTAATAGAAAATGAAAACAGCATCATATAAGCTAGAGAGTAACTAGGATCAAATACTAACAGCCCCAATTAGTTCTTCCAGGGGCTGGTGGTGGTACTGTTTGTTTTTGTAAAAAACACTTTGAAGCATTCACTCAAATTGAAGTTGTAAACTCAAAATTCTGAGGCAGATATTGCTTCCAAAGTCCAAACAAAGACCTACATTTACAATAACATACCTTCTTCCTGCTAACATCCTAGCCATGTTGCCGTTGTTGTTGGTGACAAAAACATCACTCTCATCACACACAATGAAGTCTAGTGCAGCCATACGAGCAGAAAAGGATGAAAATGGCGCCAACTCTTCCTTCCTGGCAATTGTATCCTTTGAATGAAAGTTTGGGAAGAGAGCTTTTAGAGGTGCCAATGTCTCTTCGCCTCCATATACCTCACCAGATGCCACATAAATGTGAACGTCACTGCCGAAACCCAGGGCTCTCAGCATAAGACCAACTTCCTCTGGAGTAAGTGGACACTTCCCATGCCTCCGTTCCTTGTCAGGGTTCCTTGTCTGCAAACCATTCGAAATATACGTCATAGACGTGTTTAAATTTATGCTGATATTTCTTAAAAGAAAAAGATGGACCCTCACATGTAACGTTTTCCATCTCTTCCTTATTGCACTTAGTTCTCTCCTTTCCTTCTCTCCTCCACCGTAATAGCATCCAGAGAATGCCAGCATATCAGGTTCAAACCTGTGACGTGAACCATTTGTTTGAATGAGGAATTTCTTTCATTATATATGTCAGTGCGAAAATTTTCTCAATGCCACTGGGCTATAGTCTATACAAGCCACCTACGCACCGGCAAACACATGCAAGCAAGCAGGAATGCATCATTTTTTAATTTAAATTTTATCAAATGAGTTTGTTTAAAATTATGACAAAAATTTGAATACCTAGCATCAATCATCAAAGCATTTAAACCAACAAACAACTAGAAAAGGATTTTACAAACAGCATGATAGAGGACAAAATTGCACTACACCTCAAGTGCAGGGCAATGAAATGCTGGCTTTTAATCTGCATCCTTTCCACCAATTTTTTCCCCATTTCACGAATGGGATTAGTGAACTTTAAAGCATGGTAGTTAACTCTACATCTCAGCTTCTGTAAATCTGTGTCTAGCCGATTTGCCAACCGGTAATCAAACTTCGTAAGCTGAACAGCCTGCATCATGAAAAAGATGAAGACTTTTAGGATCAACTCTAAAGTAACATGAGAATCATAAGCTCTTTTGAAGCCAATCGCTCACATAAACAACATTGTCAAATCACTATCCTGTTATTAATCAACAATCGTAACACATTCGGCAATCATCGCAGACAAGCAAAGAAGTGACATAGTTATTGTTGACTTTCAAACTCAGGTCCATATATAAGCCGACCTCTTACATAGGCAATCACCTCCACAAACAAAAAGTTTCAAGTACTATTCAAGTATCAGCGAGGGATCCATCAATCCAGTTTGACGTCCAAATGCCATGTAAACTCAAAGCATTAATCTTGATAAAATACAGATCCAGCAGGGTCCTCAATGAAAATGAAGACTGCAACTCTTAACTGAACACTTACATGCTTTTTATTAAGAACAGGCAAGATACGAGTCAGATAGCATTTTGGAGTGCACTTCCTGGGAACACGCGTAGTATACGGAGTAAAAACTTTCGCTCCCTTTGTTGGAAGCTCCTTAATGATTTCAACATCTTTTGAGAGATATGATATAAACCAGTCAACATTAAAGATTTCAGAGAAGTTGCTGCAGAAAACATTGCATCACTCATAAATGCACGGAATTTAGAAATTTCAGAAGAGCAATCCAATCCTGAAATCTGCAAGTTGAGTGCAACAAAAAGAAACGTACCTGGTATCCTTCCAAAAGGATTTCTGGTCCAGCTTAGGAACAACAAGGGTGGCATTCAGTATATGGGCAGCAACAACAGCATCTGTTATCTGCAACATAGTACAATTTTCTCACAGATTAAAGGGAAACACTCTCTCTGAATATTTTCATGTTTTTTGCACATACTTAATTATCAAATAGCACAACAGTTTGAGACTAACATTAGGGCATAATCAAGAATGGTTGGGCACAAAAACGATGGTAGTCGAACTAAGATTTTAGTCATTATAGATATAATCAAGCAAACTCAAGATTAGCAGTAAATTAGGGATTGGAGAAATAATACATAAACAAAGATAAGTAACTTGGAAACATTTCAATCATTTTGAAATTTCTTATATCACTGATTAAATACAATTTGTTGAAGACAGTCACATGCATCTCTGTGCAATAAATATGGCCAAATAATATTTAAATGCAATGCATAAATCGGCTTGCTGATGTGGATCCAATACTCATTCAGATTCCAACACAACCATATGTCACCTTTTGTGTGGTGAAAATCATTTGTAAACTTGAACTGCACAAATGAATCCTAGACTAAAAGATAATCAACTTTTTAAACTTGAACTGTAAAATTTGCCATCTTTGTATTAGTGGGTGGCCGAAGAGAGTTACCCCTGTTCTTTGTTGATTTAAGCCTCCACTTGTTACAATCATCAAGTATCTGTTGAGATGCGTGCTGAATTCACCAGCTGGAACAAAAGATTTAATAATTGTCATCAGAAAATAGACCAATCAAAAAAAAAAAATCAACACACAGCGGTAAAACATCATGTGAAACAGAGTTTTATCCAAGAAAAATGCAATAGCAATAAGAACATACAACTCAAAAAGAAAACAGCATTGTTTGCCCACAATCCTGCCCATTTCGACCCTTTGATCCCTATCTTAAAATTTGAAGAGAAAAACACCTGTGTGCAGAGAGAGAGAGAGAGAGAGAGAGAGAGAGGACTTTACCTGGAAACTTATCACTGGCATTACTGCACCCGTAATAGAAGTTTGATCGCCTAGAACTCCATAGGTCGCGCCCTAAACTCCCCCCACT
The DNA here is from genome assembly GCA_951799425.1 of Ilex aquifolium. Taxonomy (NCBI): domain Eukaryota; kingdom Viridiplantae; phylum Streptophyta; class Magnoliopsida; order Aquifoliales; family Aquifoliaceae; genus Ilex; species Ilex aquifolium. The sequence continues at coordinate 43,137,069 of OX637395.1, forward strand.
CGCCTGAGAATTCACAGACCAAAAAGAAATCAAAACACAGAATAAAAAAAAAAAAAACACCAATCCAAGAGCGAAACAAAAAATAATAATAATTCAACTTGATCAAATTAAGAAACAATCTGTAACGCCTACAGGAACGCGGAACAATGCTTCGTTTTGCGCAACCGATTTGACCTCGACTCCATCAGCATCAAGCTGTAAGACCAAAAATACCAAGTCAAACGATATATACATATACAAAATTCTGTACAAGAATAAGAAATGCTAAATGAGATAAAAAGAAAAGAGAAAGAATACCAAGCTACGGCTACGGTCGGGGTGGTGACGACGGTGCGTAGGGGTGATCGGAGGAGAGAGAAAGGAAAGGACAGCAAAAAGAAATAGAAGTCCGCCAGCGAGTGCAGAGAGGAGCGGCAGGAGATGGTGGAGGCGACGGCGGCGTCGACTTGAAAGCACGCCATGTAGGATTTGAACTCCGAGAAAGACGGTGTTATCTCGTAGTTTTCGTTTCTTCATAGTCGAGGTTGTAGGAAGGAGAGAGAGCTACCGTCGATACTCTGAGACTGTTGTTGTAGAAAGAGAAAGATCAGAAGCAGCAGCGGCATGAACAAAAACTACAAGTACAACTACAGGTACATTTTTTTTTGGTCCAGCCTACCGGTATCCGAACCCACTGGACCGCCTAATCCGGTATCGGAGCGGGTCCTGGGGTTAAAGTTTTAAACTCCTCCCAACGGGCTTGCGGGGAATCGAACCGTAGTCCTCCCTACCAAAGTCTAGCCCCTGGCACCACTAGACCAAGACACCGTTGGTAACTACAGGTACATTAACATTGTGATCTTTTCATAATATATAGCTAGTAGCTAGTAAGTAGTAGCTAGGTTCTCTTCTCCCCCAGATAGAGACAATTTGTTTCACCTAAAAACTAGAAAATCGAAAACTAAAAAGACCCCTTCCTTCCTGGCCTCGAACGACCCGCGCTTAATGTGGATTTGCTTATATCTATTTTACTCGCACTTGTAATCTGACTCTCAAAAAACGTTGGATCTCGACACGTGTCCAAACCTTTTCATCTGGGTCATTCAACAAACCTTGATACAAATACAATTCCCAACTCGGTGGACCATTTTCCCACCCCTTAATCCAAACAAAATGGCCATTTAAGAGTACAAATTAATTGACCTATTTATCTATGTATAGTTTGCTGAGCAATGTTAGTGGGACGACTTAATTTATTGACCTAATTCATTATAATTTTTGAATTGATTGTAGACTCCATTAAATATTAAAATTTGATGTTGATTCAATAATTTCATTGAAATCACATCATTAAGTCATCAAATTAACTCAGCTCAAATTTTTTTGTGTAAATAGCATTACTCTAGTTTGATATCAATTTAGATTTAAAAAAAAAGTTCGATATTTCCTTAAATCATAAGAATTGTACATGAAGTTAATTTTGATATTTATTTAATAAATGAACCAAACTTGAATAATAAGTTCCTTCAATTAACTAAGTTAATAAAATTTAGAACAAGATTTATAATTATATATAAAATTGAATGGATTTAAACTCTCTTTTTGAGCAAACCGACCAACCGACCGGGCCTAAATAATCTAATCTTTGGTTTGACTCAGCTCATTTATATCTCCATCTAACAAAATATTATAATGAATTAGCCAACTGAAAATAAAATATGGTGATTAATCATACAAGAGTGCAGTTGGCTTCAAAATTATCTCAATAAACTTTAATAATAAGCCTCCCAGCCCAGTAGATATGAGCTGAAGAATATGGGATTAACAAGTGGAGTCTACGATAATCCTACTGTCTCAACCATTTTTTATGAGGCGTGTGTTTTGTGATGAAATTATGAGTTGAAGAAGGTAGAGTAGTGTACTGTGTGAGTGTTTTGGACGCAAACACTTGTTGGTTTCCATTTCTTTCCGGCAAGATCTTTGTTAGCCCCCTCTCTCTTCACGTGTTCTGCACCTGACTTTCTTACCTTCTTTCCTTGATTAGAAATTCTCATTTCACGGCCGGGTAAAAATATATGATTATTTTGTATGGTTAACCTTATAAAGACCAATTTGTCCCTGTTCCTTGCGATTAATCCGAGATCGAGGTCGGTGGTTGTTGGTTACTTCACTTGCCTTCAAAAACACAAACCTTGTAGTAGCACACTAGTAGTAGTGTACCATGTTATGTTTCTATTCTAAGAAAAGTGAATCTCTCGCCGAATGCCTGCTTTGGAGTCATAATCACGTGATTGAGAAACGTGAAAAAGCAACCTCATGTAATCTTATGCATTGTCGTTACAACCTTTGATAATAACGCTTATACCAATACTATATATGTGATTTTTAAGTGTGTGTGTGTGTGTGTTTTGTTTGTCTTTATTACCCTTCTTGTTTTGCTGGGTCTCTTTTCCAAATAGTACCACTTAAATTTATGTTAGTGTTAGTCATCTAACCAAAAAAATATTGGCTTTCAATGGAATACAATGACTGACAAAATAAGTTTAATTAAGCTGAATTGAATTAGAAATTATTACTCCCTAAATGTGTATACCAAATGCTAAATAAGTGTCAAAACACTACTTAGCATGACCTTATTGCTATCGTATTAATCTCGTGTTATTCCTAAGGTCTCAAGTCATACGAAAAGACTGATTTTAGTAGCGTTTTTAAGTTTAATAATTATGTGGCCTAAAAAAATAAACGAATAACGAAAACAACATAGACCCCGTGGCATTACCTTTTCAATTGGACTTGACGTACTTTAGATTAATGGGTACATGTAAATTGGGCCTAAAGTCAATAATAGAATATGTATTTCATCACACAAACACAATCTATAATTTTGGAATTGCCGATAAATCTAATCTTTTGCTACAACCTATGTATAGTATAATCTGAATCATATTGTTTAGTCATATTAGCCGTCTTTTATCTCTTAGCCAACAATGTATCGAGTTATTTTGATAATATCTTAAGACTAATTGTCAAATTGGAGTTATAAATGACAATTCATATTTACTTTTAGATATGATATGATGATGAAAAACTCATCCCATAACCACCTCAGTAACCAAATTTGAAGTGTAAATAATAATTAGTTGGTGTTTGTGTGTTGTGAGTTTGATAAGCTGTCAATAGGCATTTATTTGGTGATGATTAAAAACTTGGGTTGTAAGGCAACATGATTTGTAGTGCCATACAGCTAACGCTATCCTGAAATTACATGGGGTGCGGATTGGTCAAGTAAAGAGAAGATTCAAAGTATAATTATAAATGGGGAGGTCCAACAATTAATTAATGTCAATAGGAAAAACTGACGTTAGGTGTTTGTGGAAAATGTCTTTGGCTGGTTGGATATTCCTTATTTTTCCTTAATGTATGGGTCATAGGTGAACTGTTGAAACTTATCCGATTTGATGACATTTACATATCCTAATTAAGAATTATTTATTCACATCATGTAAGGTGAAGAAGGCAAAAGGAAAAAAAATAAATAAATAAAAGAAGAAGAAGAAGAAGCCATTTTTGGACCTTCAAATTCCCTTGAATGACCAAAGTGCCCCCATCTGATATTCCCATTTCATTAATGTACTTGGTCCTCTTGCTTTCCCATGCGGCAATCTCAAAAGACTTGTATATTTATGAACTATAGTCTCAATTTGCTCCTCATATTTACAAATGAACCACCCCTAGTTGCATTATTTTGTTCCAATTGTACCATATTTGTGGGTCTCTCTCTCACTCTCCCTCTCTTTGTGCATGCTTAGAAGTGTCAACTATCATCCGTTATTATAAGATTGACATGATTATTAAATACGAGTAATAAATGGTGTAAACTAATATTTGACACTCAAAACACATTAAATATATTTTTTTCATAGGTTTTGACACGAACACAACACAAATAACAATGACACTACACGTTGATCATATGACATGATACAAATGGACACCAGTGTGCCCAGGCACAGGCAGTCATGCTACTTATGACTCCTTGTAAACTCTTTCATCCGACACTTTTTATTATTTGGAGAAATGTTGTTTTTTTTTTTTTAATGAAAGGAGAGAAATTTGTTATTTAGGTTAATACAGAGCAAACAAGTTCATAATTTATGTTGCATATTTTTTTGCTGGAATACCTGTTGTCGATGCAAGCAGTTGGACTATACCATATTCTAATAGTAGCATTAGTCCCACCCACAATACCTCACACTCCCATGACCCACCAATGATAAACCCAAACCTCAATGTTTGTCATTTAATAATACAAGTTCTGACTTCAATGAAAAGCCTGTCCTTGACCTCCAATTTGTTTTTCCTATTTTTTTAATTTCAAGTTGGCCATTGGATTCTAGATGTTTAACATGCATTTAACAGGCAATCTGATGCAGAAAACCTGAAGGGAAAATCCGGTTCAAACAATATAAATTATAATATATTCATTATTACAATAATACCATATTACACCCCCTTTAAAAAATCTTAGTAATTCTTAAGAATACCAAGATAATTAAAATTGAAAGAGAAGGTCTATTTTGTTATTAAAAGTAATCAAAAGTTGTTGAGTAATTGGTTACAGCCAAGTATAAAATAGGAAACCATGCTAGTCTAAATTACTAGAAAAGCCAGCACATATGTCATATTACAAAAAATACACCTAACATAGCCAAGTATAAAATAAGAAACCATGCTAGTCTAAATTACTAGAAAAGCCAGCACATATGTCATATTACAAAAAATACACCTAACATCGAGATAAAAGTAGAAAAATGCTTCAAAAGTGGTTTGGCATAAAAAACGGCTGCGATGAAGGCGAAGTCTTCAGTTTTGTTTAGATTGTCAAAGGTTTTTTTAGATTCCATTTTTTTTTTTTTTTTTGCAATTTTTTGACACTTCTGGTGATGCACAAATTGATTTTCGTGCAAGATTAACAGTCAAGTACATAAACGGGTGCAATTAATAAAAAATAATGACATATTAATGGTAAAATAGTAAATATGGAGTCAACACAAAGGTATATAGTGGTTCAGTCCGGGTGACCTACTCCACTTTCAGGAACGACAGCGGTGGCGGGATGTGTTTTATTGATGAATAAAAGTCACCGGAAGAGTATACTCTGGGAGTATTACAATGCTTTGAGAAAGAGAAATTAGAGAGGTGTTGAGAGAACGAGAAATATTGGTCTTCAAGTCTTGCCCTCTATGTGGAGAGGGCTTACATTATATAGGTAAGGTGAGGCGATGACGTGAGGGAGATGACTCTACCATTTTGGTAAGTACAAATGAATGTATATCCCGGTAATTTTGTCACGTGCTCTTATCTCTCCGGGCTTCTTGGATCCTGAGCTGGGTCGGACTGGATCGAAATGGCGAAGTGAGTAGGATGGAGGAAAGGCTGGAGGACCCTGGGCGGCGCCCCTTGGGCTTTTGGGCGCTGGTGACTTGGGCCCATTTTGGACATTGGTGACTTAGACCTTCTTGATCAATTGGGCTTGGCCCAGTTCATTTCGGGTTCATCAACTTCTATTAAAATAAGTTTTGTCACATAGTCCTATACTATATGTGTGCAGCATCACTATCAAACTTACTGGGAAAGGGAAAAAAATAAATCTGAATTAAAATGCTTGTCATGCTTTTATGCTGTTCTAGTTAGATTTGAATATGAAAATAATTGGTATTTTTTATTTTGTTTTCCCCCACCCCCCACCCCACGTGACCATGTGAATTTGCATCAGGTATAAGTATGCAAGTGACTATCAATTAATGATGCCACAGTATCAAATAGTATTCATCTCAATGCCTTATTCCATGCCCGTCCATGACTATCGACTCATGAAATTGCACCACTGTGTGTGTCAAATGAAATGAAGGTTCCAAAAAAAATAAGTGTTGCTAGCTACAGAAAATTATAGTGAGCATAGTACGATTATCACCGATATTGAAGATCTTCGCACAAGAACAAAAAGGGTAAGGACATCTTCAAATTTGTATCAAAAAATAATCACACAAAAAGAAATGGGTGATCAATAGTTCAACATCTCGTTGTCTGAATTTTATGACTTTAGCATGTGCGTGCATAATTAAGTGAGATGGTTGAATCTTAATCAACAATTCCCTTCATGTGACTGTTTTGAATAACTCAAATTTAGAGAAGTTGGACTTGAATCTTTCGTCTATGCTAAGATTATAGCCTACACCTACAAGAGGAGGGCCATCTACAACTATGATCATGGCTGGCTGGGGGGTGGAGTTCCTATGCGGTTAAAGTCTAACAACACATAGTGTTGTTAAGAGAAACGGCGTCGTTTTGGCGAAGAATCCAACAACCAACAAAGACACAAACGACATCGTCCAAATTGAGCCCATCTCAGTCCGCTATGACGTCGTCTCTCACCTGTGGCAAACAAAACACAAAACCAGAGCCCTCCTTCCCTTCAAAGCAAAATCAGTCCTGCCTAAAAACATACGAAAAACTCTTTGTAGAGAGCTTGTGATCATCACCTAAAATCCCAAAGTTTCCATTACTCTTCTCTTGTTAGCTTACATTTAGGTTATATAATCACTCATGAGAAAGGTTCAGAATTTATAAATATAATCATTTATCATAAACATTCAGAATTTATAGATATAATCACTCATGATAAACACTCACAGAATTTATCGATATAATCACTCATGAGAAATGTTTAGGTTATATAATCACTCATTTAGGTTATATAATCAAATTTAGGGGAATGATTGTTCGAAGATATACTACTCAAATTTCAAAACTTATATTGATTGTAGGGTTTCGATTTGGGGATTGATTGATCGAAGATGATCGTGGTCGACAGATTGCTTGAAAACAACTCTGGTTTGAGCGAGGATCGCAACAAAGAAGATGAAAAAGTTGACCGTTCTTGGCAGGAGAAGAGGACGAATGTAGAGTTGTCAACGTCGTAGCATTTTCGTTGAAGAAGATGACGAAAACAGCTTTGGTTTGCATTTTGTTTGCCACAGGTGGGAGATGACGTCGTAGCCGGCTGAGATGGGCTCAATTTGAACAACGTCGTTTGTGTCTTTGCTGGCTGTTGGATTCTTGGCCAAAACGGCATCATTCTTCTTCACAACACTATATGCTGTTAGACTTTAGCCGCAGGGGAGCTCCACCCATGGCTGGGTAGTAGGTAGGGCGATAACACCATGGGCCCAAGGGTAGTTAGACTGGTCCAATCCTAACGCAAGCCAAATGTTTTAGCCTTTGGGTCAAGACAGTTGCATATGCTCTATGTTGGATTACTCCCCCAAGTTTTGTTTTGTGTTACTTTTTATAATGAAAAATCTCTTTAAGATAGAATTATATTAGACCTATCTTTATTAGGTAACTTCTAGATACATGAAACCATTCAGTAACCATAAATAGGTACATATGAAATTAAAAAAACATGAACGAGAGCCAAATTCAAAACATTTAACAAAATTATACCTTGCGATTTTTTTATGCCACTTTGGGCACGTCATAATTTTAAAATTTGAAATGTCATCTATTTTTTATTACAAACACTTTATAGGATCTTTCATATATTTCAGTGTAATTTGAACTAAACTTGGCATTTTCTATTAGGTTTAGCTTATAATCTTACTAGTAGTTGATTTTTTTTTTTTTTTGGTTTAACGGTCAAAGTGTTATGATCAACTTATGTGTATTTCGATTAATTTCATCTCCAATTTACCGAAAGGTAGGCCGTCCACGTAAAAAATAAGACATTAATCAAAATAAAAATCTCTCATAACCTACCTCAAAAAATCATCAAAAATCAAAATCACGTTTAAATTTATAGAAACGTCTTTATTATTAGGGGTGTCAAACGTATCGGGTTAGGTTATTTCATATCGGGTTAATTTCGAGTTTGTGTCGAAAATCCCAAAACACGAACATGACCTGTTTAATAATAGTATTGAGATGTGTAAACACTAACCTGACCTGACTATTAAACGGATTACCCAAACCCGATCTATTTGACATGTTTAATAAACAAATCGTTTTCGAGTTAACATACATAACATGACCTGTTTAACACACATAACCTATTGTCATACCTGTTCATTACTATTAAATACATCATTCAATCATTCATCCAAAAATTCAAATAATTTTTTCATCAATAAAATTAACTAAAATGCATTTAAGTTTCAACCTAAAAATTAAAGTAAGAACTATATTATTATAATGTCATAAAAATGTTAAGAACTATACTTCCAATTACCATAGTAGAAATAATAACTAATAAGTAATAATGTTAAGACCACATCAGTCATACATAATAGGTAAATTATACTGTCATAAACTGGTTAAACGGGTCTACAATGGGTTAGGTCCTATGAAGCACGGATACTTCGAAATGGTCAAAGTATCGGTATCGGATACGTTTTGGATACCGATACGCCTCCGATACGGCCGGATACGTATCGGATACGGCTGGGACGTATCCGAAAATTAAAAAAATAAATTTGATTTTCGGATACGGCCGGATACGCCTCCGATACTTTTCGGATACGGCGGGGTATTACTTGAATTTTTTTAAAAACATAGGGGCACAAGAGCAAATATGTTTGAGCCCTTATTTGCAAATATGTATGATTTATAAATGATAGAATGGTTAGTTATCTATATAATAAAGTAGAGCTGAGTTTGAATTTTGGAGACAAAGAGAGGTCCAGATCGTTTTGAGACAAAACATAAACACATCCAACGGACAACATAATTCCAACATAAAAGACAGTTCAGATCATCTCATAAATACTGATCCGACGATCATAATTGAATTTAACTCTAACACTCCTATTTTTCATGTAACTCTCTCTCTTATCTCTTAGACGTTTTAAACACACTATCTCATCTCCTATCTTTCTCTCTCTCTATATTTATTTAATAAAGTAATTAGATTTCTTTATCTTTAGTTTTTCGCGGCTCAGATCTTTTGATAATTATTAATCCAACGATCCTAATTAATCCCTAAATTTCTAAAGGCCTTTCATTCTAGAACTCTAAAGATGTATGTCTCTCACTATCTACGTCTCATTTCAGGACTCTTTGAAGAAGACGTTTCTCCCTCTCTGCATCGCTGCCATCCACCACCGTCTCAACAGGTTCGATTTTCTTACTCTCTCTCTAACTATCTATAACAATGGAAAACAACTAAAGACAATTCAAGATACTGGGTTCTATGGTAAAATTTATACTACTTTTCCATTCTGAAATATGATCTTTGTTTGTAGAATATTTGTCTACGAGTAAATGTTATTTGGATATTGCTAGAAGATGTGCTGACGAATTCAATCTTTCTGATTGCAGAAAAAGTTGCCTCCCTCAATTTACAAAATAGGTTGCCAGCAGGCCATAAAGAATATATGAGTGGAGATGGGAATGTCACAAGTGTCCAGAAAGGTAAAACTGATGGAAAATCTAAGAGATTAATTGGCTTAGATTTGCTATTTTTCTATTGAAGTGTTTTACACTCTTGCTATCCTAAATTGCACAATGTGTGTTGGTTAATTTTAGATAGTTATCATTGCTTTTAATCCTTTTCAATTTGATCTCATCAATTTCGGTGCTTAAACCATTTTGCTATTGTGCTTACATTGTGAATAATGTGGTTCATTACCTACATTTTTTGGAAAAAATGTTGCTTTCTAGGGAATGTGTTATGATGGCTTCACGAATTTGGTTCAATATTTGATGATGTATGAATTGTACAGTTTTTTTTTCCCCTTATACTATTCACTTCATGTAGGTTCAACATGTTGATGACATAGTTAAAGATTTGCTTATAAGACTACAAAATGTCAGGAGCAAAATAGTTAAAACTTCCATTCACCAAAAACTAATTAACTAATTTAAATCTCAAAAAATTAGTTTTAATTTAACATAAAGGCGTATATTTTGGTGGTTACTGCCTTCGTGGTGTTTTATGATGGTGATATGCCCGCTAGAATAATTGTAAATCAATTGGTACAAAGGCTTGAGATGAATTGTATGAACAATAATTTTTGACCTCTTTTGTTTTCTTGCAAAAATTACTGGGGTTTCCTTTTATCTGTTGCTTCATAGCAGGAATTTTCTCTTGAGCATGATATGTGCTTTGTATTTCTACTCATTTTTTGGTACAAATTCATGCTTCATAGTATTATTTTTATTTATTTATTTGTGACAAGCTGACAAATTTTGAGAGGTTGTCGGCCTTTGGATTCCTAAATGTTGTGTTATTAGGCTACATTTTTCTCTTTGAAAGAGAGAAAGATGAAAGTCGTGTGTTTTTATTCATTTTTCTTTCAACTTACATGTTTTTTATTGAGTAATGTGTTATTTTTTTAGCGAGTTGAAATTTTAGTAATTGAGTTTATATTTATGTTGTATTATTGAGTTAAATGGTGATAGTGGTGATAAATTACATGTGATGTTGTTTTGAGGTATTTGTATATGTTGTGTTATTTTGGTGATTTTTTTGTACATTTTTTTGATAGTTCCATTAATATAGAGGATACGGTCGATAGTATATTTTAAGTCATTTTAAAAGAAAAATTACTGTGAAAGTTTTTTAGCCATTCTTTTTAAATCTAGGCAATTGGTTACAATTTTTTTTTGTGTTACATAGTGTCTTCAGGCACGGGCAATGACTAGTTATTATATATCTTTGGTAGATGTGTGATTCACTTTATAAATCATAATTATTACATTAAATATAATAATAAAATTTAAAAAAATATATATTTTATGGACGTATCCTAGCCGTATCCGTATCCTATTTTTTTAAGTTTTACCGTATCGTCGTATCCGTATCGCCGTATCCCGTATCGCCGTATCCGTATCCGTGCTTCATAGGTTAGATCTGATTCATGTCCGAATCATGTCAATCCTTTTAAAATAGACGGATTAATTAGATCAAAATCAGGTTGACCTCACTTTGAAATAAACCCGACATAATTTTTTTCATGTTTAAACGTGTTGACCTGTTTTTATCTATTAGCCTGTTTAATTTCGTATCTGATTCATTAATTTCATATTCGATTTATGTCGTGATAACGTGTCGACGATGGGGAATTCCTATCTTTTATCATTTAATTAATGGCTGAGTTGGTTCTCCTCTTCTCTTCCTGTAATTTCCCACTCAATCTAATAGAGTAGGTCGTATCGTAGTAGTGCATAGTGCATACATTACATTGAAAACCAGAGTCAGTACACGTGGCAAAAATGCTTTGGATTGCGTGAATTAGTTGAAGCGAGAGAAAGGACCAGAAAGAAAGAAAAGGGGGCATCCAGAACTTCCCTTCCCCAACGGGCACGAAGTACAATACAGAAAAGAGGAGAGAGGCGGGCATTCCCATGAGTGAGATTAGTAAGCTCTCCGAATTGGACTTGGATCGACCCAATCTCGAAGATTATCTCCCCACTGGATCCATCCAACAACCCCATGGCAAGCTTCGCCTGTATGTTTCTCTCCTTCCTCCTCCCCCCCCTCCCTTTCTGTATACATACCTATATATGTCTGTGTATATGTATGCATATATATGTGTGTGTATGTGTTTGTGTTTGTGATCTTCTGAACAAAATTTGGCTCAGGCGCGATTTACTGGACATTTCGCCCACCCTTACGGAGGCGGCTGGTGCCATTGTTGATGTAAGTTGTTTGAACTTGCTATACGTGTAATGGAGCTTCTGTTATAGATTTGCGCTTGCATTTTGGTTGTACTTGAACACTAACTAATTGATACATTTTTAGAAGATTTACCTGGAAAATCATTGTTGATTATTTCGAATTCTTTTAATCTCCTTCGCATACCAAAGAATAAGAAAACTACAGAGCTTATAAGGGGGATTACTGATTATGCAAACTAAAATCACATATATCATTCTATCATCCTATTACTATCTTCGTTCTGACCCCATGCAGTATTAGATGGAGAGTCTCACAGCATCAATTGTCTGGCAATGTCCGCTCTATTCTGTTTTTGAACTCGTGTTAATACGAAAACCTACCTCTTGCTTGAAGCATCCTAAAATGACAAGTTCTGGTCATTGTCTCTACTCCCCGGGGACTGCTTTTTGAGAATTTAGTAAAAGCTCAACCTTGGCAGAAGGGAGGGAGGCCATGTGGTCTCTCTAGTCATGGATATCACCAGGACTACATGGACTACATTCAGTTTCTACCAAGGACATGGGATTCTACTGGGAAATGGTGAAGTAGTCTTTTGATAAAGGGAAAATTGAGTCAGCCAATCAACAGGCAATCAAGTGCTACTGGCCAGTATGCTTATCAACATCACTTGTGAGGTTGTAAAATTTGTCGTTACTCGTCAGTAGGTTAGACCATTTTTAAAAGGCCTGATAAGTCTGATTCAAGCCAGCTTTGTGCCAGGGTGGCATAGCTCGGATAACATATTCTGAGCTCAAGACATAGTTCATACTATCAAGCAAAAAACAGCAAGCCATGTTTATTGTTGAATAAGTTTGATTTAGACAAACCATATGTGACCACTTGGAATGGAATTGTTTAATGGAAGTCCTTCATTTAATCAGAGTTCCAGATCCTCATTGAACTAATCTTGAGCATTCTTAACCCTATTCAAAGAAATATTACTTTTGATGAAGTAAATGTTGAGTTATTCTCCATTTTGGATCTGACTAATTGCCTTGATGCATGAGCAGGACTCTTTCACGCGATGTTTCAAGTCAATTCCTCCAGAACCTTGGAACTGGAATGTGTATTTGTTTCCTCTGTGGTGTTTAGGAGTGGTAGTTAGATATGGGATTCTTTTCCCAGTAAGGTCAGTTTTCTGCTATTTCAACATTAATGAAGTTCTTCTCTCCAATCCAGCCATCTAGTGCTTGTTTCTTGTATTTAGTTCTGCTAGCATTTCCAAGGAAATATAAAAATATGAAGAAAGAAATGCAAAGGATAATGGAAATTTATCCAACTTCATTGTTAAATTTAAATTTGCGCTGATGTTATTTGGGTTCCACGGTACTAGTTACTATTGTTGGCTTCTTGCATTTGAGTCAATTTTTGCTGTTTTGCTTTTCATATTCAATCTTTGACCACTTTAAAGTGATTTTCTTTTGCCTACTATATTGGAAATCAGAGTTTTACCTTTCCATCCAAAGGATCCAAACATTATATTGTCAATTATGCATTCGACTAGTGCTAACTTCACTGACACATGTTAAGCACCATGAGTTAAGAATACTGCAATTAACCCAGTGCAAAAGCATGAATTCGAGAGGTGAGTCTTGAGAGTCATATGTGATTCACAACACCTCTATGACATATTGCCAAGTGTTGGGAAGTTATTCCAATCCTGTTACAAAGCGTTGTAGTGATTATCATTGGGTTTCAAACAAGGGAAAATGGTGCTCCCGAATAGGTGTTTGAAACGTGCTCAAAATCTCCATTAGCATATGCAGAAAAGAATGTTAATAAAGCTACCCCTCTCGAAGTTTAAGGTGACATGTTAGATATTTCTTCATTTCGATTATGAATAGATGATATTTGTCTTGAGTGAGACTTTATAGCACGAGTGTTGCATCTTGCTCGTCCATCCCTGATTTTTTTAATATAGTTTCTTAAACCAGCCTATGTTGCTCAAATGTTTATTCAAAATCTCTCTTCCTTTTATTGCCCCCTTTTGCTTTGCTTTGCAATGCGAGTTTAGGACAAAGAGGTTACCATCATTACGAGTCAGTATTGGTTGGGTGTCTTTTTTCTTCCTTAATTTTTTGTTGTTTCATTATATTGTCTGCTTCTTCTGGTTTATGCAACTACTCCACCATATGTCTCACTGTAGTGAAATTCACTCTGTTAATCCTGTGGTTTGTCATTCAAACATTTTGAATCTAAGTTTAGGGGATTCTGTTATCATGATAAATAATGATTGCATTTTATAGTTTATCATCATTTCCAGAGACCGAGGTCTGGGGAAATAGGATATGATGATCACATCTTAAGGAGTTAATGGATTGATGCTTGCCATGATGTTGGTTTCTAGCCATTTGATGCTTCTCGTTTCTAAAATGCAGGGTTCTGGTATTGACAATAGGATGGATAATATTCCTTTCGTGCTATATTCCTGTGCATTTGCTATTGAAGGGGCATGATAAGTTGAGGAAAAAGTTAGAGGTATGATTGCGTTATTGTTTCTTTCATCCCACTTCTCAAGTATATCCATGACGAGCATGAACTAGCCAAGTATGATTGTGTTACTGCTTCTTTCATCCCACTTTGTGTGTATATGCATGCGCTTGTATATCCACTTTCATACATATATATTTCAAATGAGCACCTATTGCTAATACAGCTACAGACTAAAAACTCCTCTTGAAGGACCAACAAATAACCGTGCATGAACACAGATTTACTGGAATATAAATATATTGTATGTATGAAAACATATTATACATATGATTGACTGCATTGGACTGGTTTCAATCTGTATCTCAATTGACTTTTTGGACTGCAATTGTTGTCTAAACTTTGCAGTAGAGTTGGAAATATGGTCCTAGGTGGAGCAAAATAGAAAAAGACGACTCTTTTACTAAACCGGGGGTTGTCTTTTTTGGTATGGAGTTGAGTTGATGTATTTGAGGGTTGAATTAAGCAGCATGTTCCATAGTCCTAGTTTACAGTGGTATATATGTTTTGCCTATTTTATTGTAGGTTGATTATTAGTGGGACCCTGACAAATACTTCTGTCGGTTATTTTCTTTTCAGAGATGTCTGGTGGAGTTAATTTGCTGCTTCTTTGTTGCATCATGGACTGGAGTTGTTAAGTACCATGGGCCAAGGCCAAGCATGCGGCCTAAGCAGGTATACTCACTCTTTGAGGGATCACATGATGGTTATTAAAAGAAAGTCTAAATCAGCCCTTGTGCATTGCAACGCATATCTGATGATTCTTTTGATGGTTTGAGCAGGTGTTTGTGTCCAATCATACATCAATGATTGATTTCATTGTTTTAGAACAGATGACGCCATTTGCAGTTATTATGCAGAAGCATCCTGGATGGGTTGGTAAGTGTTTTCTGTTAGTCTGCATGACTATACTAACTTGAACATTTAATTCTGTTGAATTTAATATTATTAAAGCGTGTCCGGAATTTTATAGGTGCACAACTTTGAGATAAAATGAGTGTCATGCCGTTGAACCCTAAATAATTCTATTTAATCACCTCTTTGAATGGACGAAGCTAAGAAGATTCTACATTAAACATCTTTTTGCCTATTCCAAGCAAAGAGATTTATGGGGTGCAGTTTGGGTGCCAATTTCATACTCAAACCACCCCACTCCTTGGGCGCTGAACAAAATATGGATAAATAACACAACACAAACATACAAACAAGAGAACATAGGAACATATTTTTGCCTCTTCACAGGGTGTTACTGCTACTCTCAATGCTTTGTCCCTAATGGTTTTGACATTTCTTCTCTGTTACGTTCTTTTACAATGCAAGTGTTTTACAATGCATGATTTTTTCATTAGTTGGGTTGTAGACAGGTTTGGGGAGATATTTTGCCAATGTTTCATCAAATACCTTTTCTTGTTTTTCTTTTTTTGGATCAGTATCAAATACCATGTCTGTTGTATGTGTTTTCTTCATAATAGTTATTTAAAAGCTAGATGGCAATATCCAGAAGGACATGACATGTGGCATTTTAAGGTCTTCTTGTATTTGGAGTCTTGGATTATCCTGCAGGGAAAAATGTTCTTCTGTATCTAGGTTCTCCATTAAAGAATTTAACAATCCATGAAAAAACCTGTGGAGAAATGCTGGATGTACAATCAAGTAAAACCATGGCTTAGTTTTTCCTGAGAAGAAATAGAAAAGAAAAAGGAGGCTAGTTTTTGGTGGTAATCATATTGACGGTCTAACCCTTTGAATCAAGTTAAACTCTGCTTACTAAGCTAAAAAATGATTGAGATTTTGTTAACGTTTATAAATCAATGATCTGTGCTTGGATATTATTTTGTAATTTCTCATAATGAAGTGAGATCTACTATTACACAGTCTAAAATGTCTAAAGTGTAGGTTCACATTTTACAGGCACTAGATGGTGGCACATGCTGCACATGCATAATTTGATTGTGTGTGGATGGTGATAGGTACACCCTATGAGAACTGTGTGCACGAATTTTATTGAGTTTGCTTTTTATGTAGGATTATTGCAAAGCACTATTCTGGAAAGCGTAGGATGTATTTGGTTCAATCGTTCAGAAGCGAAGGATCGTGAAATTGTGGCACGAAAGTATGTGTTAGCAAAAAAGTCAAAGGTTTTATTTCTTCATACATAATGGAATGTCATTATATGAACTTGTATTTTTTCAGGTTGAGGGAGCATGTTGAAGGGGCTGACAATAACCCTCTTCTAATATTTCCCGAGGGAACTTGTGTAAATAACCACTACACTGTCATGTTCAAGAAGGTAATTGGTAGTAAATGTATAACGTCAATGTTACTAATGATATGTTTGGTTAAAATATACTTTGGAATTAGATTTTGAAAATTGAAATCCCCCCCAAAAAAACAAAAAAGAAAGAAAGAAAAAACACCTGCCCCATTTTTCCCCTGTGAGGTTAAAAATAAGTATTTGCTCAAGATGATTGTTATGGTTAACTTGTAGCTTTTTTCCCTTTGTGATTAGGGTGCATTTGAACTTAACTGCACAGTTTGCCCAATTGCAATCAAATACAACAAAATCTTTGTTGATGCCTTTTGGAATAGTAGAAAGTAAGTTTCTTCATTCTGCTAATTTTTATGCCTGTAAATTACTACGGATGCACTGGAGATGCCATTTTGACATTTCTTTTAACATTGCTATCTGTAGCTCTCTAAATTGTGCTGTTAATGGTTTTATTTGCTTTATTGGAGAATCCAGTTCTGGCTGATTGGTATTAGTTGAGAGTATTGGTAGCATATTGTTATTATTTCTATTGTAATACCCTATTCTTTTGTATCTTCTTGGATAACTATAAACTTAAGTTGAGCATGAGAGGTAGGGTATGATAATAACTTCTCTGCCTCCTCTCTTATTTTTCTTCCAATTCTCTATTTGCTAAACTTAACTGTATTGTTATATTTATTGAGTTTCCTAAAACTTTTGATACTACATTTCAAGCGTAGAGATTTGACAAAGCACTCTTTTGACGTCTAAAATTCTTCAAAAATGCATTTCATTTTTATTAGTCATGGTTATGCTTAGTAGGAGCACACAATGCAACTTGCAGCCTGAGCGCGACTTCTTTGAACCTGGGGTCTTTTGCGTTCAATGTCAGAAATATTTTATGACGTTATAATTGAGCGATCTCTTATGTATTTTGACTTTTTGAGTTATGCGAGAGAGATGATTTTGGAAGTAGATTTTTAATTGTGGGTTAGCTTCTAGGTGAATAGAGCTTTGTCTGTCACTTGTGTCAGATTTTCGGCTGTGCTGATAGCCTACTGTGAAACCAATTGATAACTTGTAGGTTGTGAATTTGTATGCAGACAATCCTTCACAATGCACCTGTTGCAGCTTATGACGTCATGGGCTGTTGTTTGTGATGTGTGGTACCTGGAGCCCCAAAATCTGAAGCCTGGAGAGACACCTATTGAATTTGCAGAGAGGTAAATATCTTTCCTGAGTTTCAACTAGTAAATGATGTTACGTGACATGTATTTGTCTTCAGAGACGATCGTACTTATCTTTGAACTATCTTCAAAATAAGGATTGGTTTTCCCCTTGGTGCTCCTTTGCAGGGTCAGGGGCATTATTTCCATTCGAGCCGGTCTTAAAAAGGTTCCTTGGGATGGATATTTGAAATACTCTCGCCCTAGCCCCAAACATAGAGAACAGAAGTATGTTAAACATTGTCTAATTTATCTCGTACTCCATTTGTCTTGGTAAAGTTTTGGTATATGCAGATAATGTCGATAACCCCCTGCGGGGATGGGCCCCCCCCACAGGCGTGCTTTTTGTGTATGTGTGTGTATGACCTTGCTTAGAAAGAAAAGAACACATTTGAGGCCAGCATGCGACTTCTGGGCATGAAACTTTACTATTTTTATGGGGAAAACATTACGAAAATGCTGCTCTGTGGAGCTGTTAATATATGGCCTCTCTTGATAGTGCATGGATCCATCTAATTAATCACCATTAGTGAGTTGAGCTTGACCATCTCCGTGCCATCTCTAACTTTATCTATCTCGAACCTGGATTAAATCAAAGTCCTTGTGTGGCCTAGGCAAGCATGATGAAGTCAATTATCATAACCTTGCTGTTTTCCTCCTATAGAGAGAGTTTATGATGCTTGAGTTTTATTGGTCTTCTTTTTTCTACCGATTATACATGCATAATTGAAAGACCCACATCTGTACTTCATTATGTTGATAGAACTCCATATTCTCGTTTTGAGTTACATATTTATAGTAGGAAAACTAGAGTATGGGGAAGATGCCTCTATTTCATCATCATAGATAGATCCCCTGTTTCAATTTTAGACTACATAGCAGTGGAAGTGCACTGTGTTAGTACTTCTCTGAGTTCTCTCCATATGTCAAGGGTGTTGTTATTTTCTTTTCACAATATGATGTTGAGGTTCTGATACCACTCATACTTATCATTTATTACGAAGTCTCCTTTTTAATTTTTTTTGGCCTCCGCTTTCAAATTGTGAAGGCTGGCCTAAAAAAATGCACTAGGAAGTTTTTGCTTTTGAGTAGTGGATTGCTAGCTGCTTTATGGAATTAACAATGATAAAGATCAAGACGTGTCTTTATTCTTTGATCAATACATATTTGCAGGCAGCAAAGCTTTGCAGAGACAGTGCTGCGACAACTGGAAGAGAAATAGGTTACACATCTGAACTCCTTTTTTTTTTTTTTTTTTTTTTAAATTTTTGGTATAAGTAGCTGTTGTAGAGCTATTGAAATAAAGTTTTACTTGTTTGGACCTGATTTCCTATTTAATTACGTTCAGATATCTTTTTCAAATATGATTTCAACAGACTTCGAAGGGAACTTTGTAATACTCGGTATCTTTATTTAGGAGCAGCTAGCTGTGTTTATTGAATTTTTTAGGATGAATGGATATCTATGTTGACTATGTTGACTATGTTTCTGATGTGTTGTCTACCCATCCATCCCCATCAGTTTGTGGATCCTAACAACTTGATCTTATGGAACTACACCGTCCTTAGCCACTGCTTTAACAACTTGGTCCCCCAATTTGATGATATACGGGGCAGGCTCTTCATTGGAGCAGCCCATGGTTTATTTGCTTGGAAACATATGTAGGCAAGGTTTAGATCATTGAGAAACATTTTACTTTTGCAGGGGGCATTTTTCTCTGCCTTTATTTTGTCTTTCTTTTTTCTTGGGTGTTTTTTTTTTTTTTGGGGGGGGGTTGTCTGCTGCTGTTTTGGTTGACTAAATATATGGCCTAAATGATGTGTCAAACCCACTCAACCAATGAGGTTTATAACTGGTCCTCTTTTTTGTGTTTTTTTTTTTTTTTCCCTCTTTATTTGTTGGGGGGTGAGAGGCTGTTAACCCATTTGGGTTCCCAAATTTGATCAGAGTAGCAGTGTTATATGGGTAGATGCATGGATGAATGCAGTCTGTCTTGGGGTATGTATGGTAGCTGGCAAATTTTGTGGGAATAAGAAGACACTTCGAAGAACTCCAAACCTTTTTTATGTTGGTCGCCGAGTTTGGAACTGTTGAGAATCCTCTCTTGTGAGTTATAAAGTTCTGATATTTGAACTCAAATCTCGTCGGTTCGGAAAGTCATGTGAAAGAATGGAAAAAAGGGGAAAAATATACTTCCTTGTATGCCGGGGAAATTTTATATCATAATTTGGAAAGAATGAGAGTTGCAAGAATTCTTTTACTTACCTAAATTCTGCTTTCCCACTTTGAACAAAATAATATGTTCAAGTGGTTTCTCATAAAACTCCACAAATTAAAACCTATGGGCTATACTTAGAATTTGTATAATACCCAACATGAATTTTGAAAATGAACATAATTGACATTCTTAAAATTGTAAGAAAAGAATCCATAAATTCGTAATTTAGAGAGCTATTCCCCCTCGGTTTTTTTTAATAAAAAAAAATTGTTACTTTTCCTGGAAAGATTTGTCACTTTTGGAAAAATTCAGTTAATGTAAGAAAATTTCAGTCGTAATTATTTTTCATGTTCTATCACTACCCATAATACGCGGTAACCCCAGAAGACTCAGACCTCTCCCTATGTTCAAACTTCAAAGACTCGCACTAGAAAACCAATTCAAAGTCTCCAGCCAACCTAGTCAAAGTCTTCCCATTTAACAGTCCACAAACAAAACAGAACTTTCCACTTACTTCCACCATTGAGTTTTCTTTCTTTTCTACTTCAACAATATATTTTCACACCCATTCAGTCCGTCCACTCCTGCCAAACATATACTCCCACCAAACTCTTTCTTTCCACCATACCCCACCACATTTTCCGAAACCCCTTCTCTCTCGCAGCACACCCATTTCAGCCAACCTAGTCAAAGTCTTCCCATTTAACAGTCCGCAAACAAAACAGAACATTCCACTTCTTCCACCACTGAATTTTCTTTCTTTTCTACTTCAACAATATATTTTCACACCCATTCAGTCCGTCCACTCCTGCCAAACATTTACTCCCAAACTCTTCCTTTCCACCATACCCCACCACCTTTTCCGAAACCCATTCTAACTACACTATTTTTCAATACCACACCCATTTTTCAATACCACACCACACCTCTCTAACTACACTACAGAGCTCTGAGAGAGAGAGAGAGAGAGAGAGAGAGAAATGGGTTTTGGCGGAAGGAATAATATTCTCATTTTATGCTTCGTCTTGGTGCTCGCCGTAATAACATCAACAGCTCAACCTTTCAAGTGCAGCTCCGGCGGGACATGCAATTCCATGGTCGGTTACGTGTCGCCCAATACCACCACACTCGGCAGCATCAAGACCCTCTTCGGAGTGAAGAACCTCCGGTCTATCCTCGGCGCCAACAACCTCCCACTCTCAACCCCACCCAACATGAAAGTCTTCGCCAGTCAGACAATCAAAATCCCCTTCAATTGTCTCTGCACCAACGGCACCGGAATCTCCAACGGAGGGCCGATTTACACAGTGCTCCCCGATGACGGACTCTACCACATCGCCGCCGAGGTGTTCGCCGGATTGGTGACTTACCAACAAATTCAGAAAGTTAATAAAATCGACAACGCTAATCTGATTTTAGTCGGCCAGGAGCTGCAGATCCCACTGCCCTGTAGCTGTGATGAAGTGGATGGTGAGAAGGTGGTTCACTACGGACACGTGGTGGCGGCTGGGAGCACGGTTGAGGGGATTGCACAGCAATATAATACTACCCAGGCCACGCTGTTGAGGCTCAATGGGCTGGCTAGTCCCAATGATCTCATTGCCGGGGTTCCCCTTGATGTCCCTCTTAAAGGTACTTCCCACTTTTTTTCAGTTTTTAATTTATGAAATCTTGCTAATGTGTGTGTCTTTCAATTTCCGAGTTTCTATTGCTTGCTTTGCTTTTATTTTATAGGGTTAATTGCACTGGAGGTCCCCAAAGTATGAAGTTTGTCTCATTTTAGTCCCCAACGATTCAATTGCATCATTTTGGTCCCTGAAGTATTGAATATGTTTCTATATGGTCCCTCAATCAGATAGCATCCAGATTGCTAACGATTTTTTATTATAAACTTGTCACGTGATACCTAAATATGGACGAAAAATAATATTGATAACTCTTAAACAAAATTTGAGTAACTCTTGACAAAAAAACATGTAATATGGTAGCTTTTACCCAAATTTTGGATAACTTATGATCAAAACTGCTTAATTTATGTAGCTATTTAACCAAAATTTGAATAAAATTTTGGTCAAGAGTTATCCAAATTATTTTTTTATTCATATTTAAGTATCACGTGATAAGTTTATGATAAAAAATTATTAGCAATTGGACGTTGTCTGCTTGAAGGACTATATTGAAACATATTCAATACTTCAGAGATCAAAATGATACAATTAAAATATTAGGGACCAAAATGAAATAAACTCTATACTTTAAGGACTTCAAGTGCAATTAATCCTATTTTATATACTTTCTTGAGGGATTCTGTTATTTTACTGTTTTTTTTTTTCTTTTAATAAGAATGTCTTTTTGTTATTGGCTTGTTGTCAATTTTGGTAAAGGTTTTGGAACGGTGAATGCATGATGATGAAAATTCCTAAGTTGGTCAGTTACTAGCCTTACAAAATTGGTGATTGGGGTTTGGATAGCTCTTTTCAGGTGGGGCATTTTGGTAATTGTCCAATTTACCTTAGGATGGGACTGTAATTAGTTGGGTGTTTGAAGAGGCCAAGTACATACATATTGATATCGATGAAAAGAAGGGGGGGGGGGGGGGGGGGGGGGACCATGAGTGAGGAGGGAGTGAATTGAATACAGCTAGCCTTGTCAATAGGTTAAGCATATATGGGATCCACATTTGGTTTTTGTGTTTGATATAAGCTGTTATTTGGACTCTGACACATGAGAAGATTCTCACCTATCGATATGGGCTTGATATGGTGTCAACGAGAATTTAGGATTCTTAAATCAGTGAGGGTAAGTTTGGTATTGTTTTCATTTGTATCACTTTCATTTATGCTTTTGAAAATACTAAACACTAGGAGGCATTTTGAAGTGAAATGTATCCTTTCTGATAGTGCGCGTGCATCATAGAAACACTTCAAATTCAAAGATAGAAAAGACCCGAGAGAGAGGTGGAAATAGAGTAAGAAAGCATTTTGTAGTGGATTATAATATCTTCACCAATAGAGGACAAATAGATTAAAGTTGAATTAGTCACACCTTGGATATAATGTTGTGATGAAAACACAATGTAACATCAATTGACAACTAGTCTGTCTGCTTAGGCGTTTCCAAACATATGCCATTTACTTGTTTTTTTAAAAGGGTTGTCTTTCAAAATTCTATCTTTGGTCAAAGATTGATTCAAAAACCATAAATTTTTTTGGTCAGATGGTTTTCTAAATCTTGCCACTTTTTGGTCATTGCCATGGCAATTCAGATAAGCATGATTCTTGTTCCTTTCGCTAGATGATGAAATGTGCATAAAATGCCTCAACTCAATCCCATAGGCACAGAGGGTAGAGATGACTTTACGGTTGCTTTCTATGACAAACCTTTTGTTGTTGAGCATAAAACAGGCTTCCATGATTGTCATTGCTTCACATTGACTTGAAGAAGAAACTCAAACTGATTTCAGCTTCCCGATCTTTAAACCTCTTTATACAATAGCTTTTATTATGAGCCTAATGCTACCTTCGGGTGAATGAGGGAGGAAAGCATCAGAACACTTGGATTTCCCCTAGCCCCCAGGATCCACATAGCCCTAGGGTAGGGAAGGTGATTGGTATTTATATATGTGACCTCTAAATTGCCTTCCTTTGGAGAGTGAACTCAGCTCACACCTGGCCTGCAAGGCCAGATAGATTACTAATATAAATTTATGTTTCCTGGTGAGTGATCTTGTCTTGAGCCTTCCAAATCGCCAGCTAACCAATAGCGGCTTCACTAAACCCTCCCGCTTCCTTTTGGTCACCTCTCAGATCAACTGGATTAGACCACTCCCATCTAGACTTAAGATGTTAAGTGGAGTCAGAGTCTTACATGTTGGGCACACTGGTGAATCTAAACGTTATCAGCAAGAGATTCTATCTTGCGGTTAGGGCCAGCTTTAACTAGAAATGTCTAACATTGGGAAGGACCTTAATGTTCCACACTATCTTCTTACACTGGCAGCTTGGAACAGGAGACTAAACTTAGTGGGAAGCCTTTTCTGGCAAGTATATCATAGCCCATCCGATGCCTGATTTAATAGTATTCCATCCTTTGAGATTGTACTGCCAGATTCTCATCTCCTCCACTATATGCTAATAAGAATGGATGAAATGACCATGTCTTCTGATTCGTACGAGAGGGAATGAAGCTGTTGGATGTCCCAACTTCCTGTATCCTGTTTTAGTCACATTACTGACTTGCGAGCCCAACCTCTTTTGATATGATCAAGGCTAGAAAGAAATACATCAAAGAAATCATCCACTTGTCCGACCATGTCCATTGACTTTCAGCCAAGAATTCGCCAACTAAGTTGACCCTTTGAAACTGCTCTCCCCTTCGTTTTATTTACAATAAGCCAATTTTTAATGTTGGCACTCTTGTTTTTGTGATGCAATGCAATGGAATTAATTTTTTTCAAATTGAAGTATTTCAGGATCTGAAATTCATGTTTTCTGCTGTTTTGGTGACCACAATTTATTCTTAGACCTTGAATCTGTCATTAGTCTGTAGTCTTCTGCAATATGCTTTCATGATATTATTTGTTCTTTTTCCTATGAATATCTGACATTGAAATGTATTTTCGCAGCTTGTACATCAATGGTCAGCAGTGAGTCGCTGGATTACCCTTTTCTGGTTGCTAATGATACTTACACCTTCACAGCTAAGCACTGTGTAATGTGCAAATGTGATGCTGCAAACAACTGGACGTAAGGCGATCACTGTTAACGTTCTCCTCTTCCTCTTTGGCAACTTCTCTGCCCTCAAATATCTGATACTCTTATGTCTCCTATCTGTTATTGTTTATGTTTTTTTAAACTTGTGTCTTCAGATTACAATGTGAGCCATCCCAGATCAACTCATCCATGTCATCGTGCCCTTCTATGCAATGTGAAGGTGCAGATAATCTATACCTTGGGAATACCACGTCTTCCACTTGTAATCGCACATTCTGTGCCTATGCTGGTTACAAGGACCAAACCATTCTCACAACTCTTGCTGTGGAGTCTACTTCCACTTGTCCAGGTAAGTGATCATTACTCACTATTTCCTCCTATAGACTGACTAGCCAAAAACTGAGTTGATGTATGATTGAAGGTAGGACCCCGATATTGATAAATGACTACATAGGATAATTTGGTCTTCAAGAATTTTGGACATCGGTTTCTATTCATGTTAACCAACTGGCCTGTAGCTGTCACCAACAGTAATATGCAATATTGTTGGTGTTTTGTTATTATTGATGAGTTCATGTATCGCCATGCTATTGCTGGTCAATCAGTGGCATATGGAATATGAGGTATGGTCCTTGGAAGAGGAGTACCTTACAAATTTTCCCCTCTGGAGGTCATGATATGAAAAAAAAATCCATTTACATGGACTGACCATTGGAAGTAAGCCATGTGCACCATAGATATTTTCCCCTCCTTGAAATTTCTACTTCCAGCAAAATTAATTCTGAATTTCTATGGAAATGCCCTGTATATCAGTCTGGAAAGAGTTGGTAAATCAAACTAAATATGAATCTCCTTAATAGATTTAAAGGTCCCCTTCGAACAAAGGATAATGACAGCCAGAGGAACGTTTGGCTTTCAAATGCTAACTTCGACACAGTCAAGTGTAACGACCTAAATATAATTTTGTATAGTTGAGGGCCGTCTTTGATAGGCTGTGAATATTGACCTTTTTAGGAACTATTTATTGTTAACTGGAATTTCTTTTGTTGTTGACAAACAGTTCCTGGTAATAATTCTCCCAAGGCCAGCTTGCAAGGCTGGAGATGGAACATCGTTCTGATTGCGACCCACTTGGTGGTGCTTGGCATTCATCTATTCCACTAAGATCTGTATATTTGGAAGAGACTAATAAGCTATTTATGTAATGTAGGAAGGTGGGAGAACATTGTTGTAACGTAATGCATCTCTTTTGTACTTGTGATTAAGCAAATTTTGTTTCCTTCAAAAGAGCACTTGCGGAAAATGAAAATGGTGATATATGATTCGAAGATGAGTAGATATTGAAGGGTGCAAAATATGACAGGAACTTCAATGGGATATTGCCCCTATAATATAACTGTACAGCTTGATTTCTGCACAATAGATTGAGATAGTGAGAAGTGTCCAGCGTATCACTTCCGATGCCTAAGTCAACTCAGTTGACGTTCAAGGCAAAGAGGATGAACAACTATAGCTTTGGTTTTGAGTGTGTACTTACTTGAGACCCAAAACCTTTTGAACTATTTATACGTTGAGAGATGATGATGACAAGGAAACTTGTGAATCACATCATATCAACTATTTTTTTGTCCTCGAGCCACACATTTAGTATGTCTATGGATGTCTCATAAGTGCTCGGGGAGCCACAAATTTAGTATATATATACCCAAGCAAATATTTTCTTCACAACTCAACTCATCTGAAAAGAAGGAACCAATGAAAATCTAGAATCTGGATTATGTGTAAGGATAAGGATTGAGGTCTATTATATTGATTTTATAATAAAGCAAGTGGAAGTCTAAAAGGTTTACGGAGTTGGCCGGCCCCTTTATATTGAACTGTCTAACCATTACCAGTTCAACAAAAAAACAGAAGAAAAACTGTAACTGTAACCATCACATGATGAAAGGCAAAGCTGGTGCATTATTTCTCTATTGAATATATTACAAAGTGTCAAAGAAAAACACCTGCCTGCCTGCCTTTGAAGTCCAACAAAAACACACCAGTCTATCTATCCCTATCCCATTCCCAGGGGAGACTCAGACCCAGTACTGTAGACTTGTAGTGTTCACCACTTGCTGATATATTATTATCACTAAGGGTGGGCATAATCCAATGGGCCATAAGGCTCAAACAATTCAGCAATGAATCCCTTCTTTCTCTTAGGGTTCCAACCCATGTCTTTGCACAGTTGATCATTGTGCCATATGTTCACTGCAGCAATGCACGACCTCCTGTAGTATGGACCCGAGTATCGCTTCATAAATTTATCCCATTCTGCTATATCTTTCTCCATCTCTTCAATGCTTGGTGGCTTGAATGTGCCATCCAGAAGCTCTGCTAGCCACCGGCACCTCATCTCCGACGTATACATGTTTGAAGCGCTTTCCGAGAATCCTATTACTGCTAATTGTGGAATCCGAGTATGAATGCATTCCCTGATCAAATTGAACGTTTATTATATTCATCAATCAGACCCCTTCTGAAACACAGTGGCACATATGACATATTACAGTTATATGTCACCCTCAGCACACATATTAAAATAATAGGCACAGAAAATTATATATTTCTCATACACATACTAGGTTAGCCCCCTATTTTCAACCATTACAGCTGACATCGACCAGCTTAAGTACAACAAAAGAGCACAGGGAGCAGAAATGCAAAATGGTAGAGCAAAAATTCCCTACACAGACAATGTCATTGACTCAAACACAGACCTATTGAATGAAGTTAGCTTGCTTGCTCAAGCTTAGAAGTTCGTTCATAAGTGAAGCACCTTCTATAGGAAATATTCCTAGCTCTAGTTGCGATTATTTATCTGTATTGTTCTAGGTTGTTAAGCTGGCCATATCAAAACAGGAACGAAAATGCCCTGTAGTTGATCGTTTAGAAGTCTCAATGAATATTGGCTTTATCTTGAGAACCACCCTCTAATAAGCACAGAAAAATTTATATGTATTTTTCATATATATATATATATATATTTACACACACACACACAGTATGTTCTTAAATAAAGACACGATTCTAAGATTGCATACAAATAAATTAAATTGTTGATATGTTTTGAGAGTCTCATATCATTCACCTGTAGAACGGAACTATAGTGTCTGTCGGTTCAGCTATGTACTTCTGAAATATGGGGGATACAAATATGTTTTTGAGCTTTTCAATACCCCTAAACCCAGTAGCCAATATGACCAGATCGGCCATTAGAGGTTCAGCCTCGCCATCAATCAAAACCCCATCTTTGCAAAAGCTGAAACTATGGGCTTTCTTCAATTTGAGGCTTCCCTTCTCAACTCTGTTATAGAAGTCCTCTGGCACCGTTGAGAATAAGCAAGAACTCATTTCTTGTAAGAAGCTATGTTTTGGCACCATATTAAACTTTCCAAGCTGAAGCTTCCATTTTATGTAACTTTCCACGAATTTTGAAAATCCCCATCTCTGTAAAATGAAAGCAATTAAAGTTAGCTTTTAAATAAAGAGACCAGAGTTTTTATTTTTCCAATATATATTCACACACACAAACAATTCTCTAATTACCAAAGGTGCGAGAAGTGATGCCAGGAGACCAAGAAGAAACCCTTCACCAGGCTTATGAAGCAATAGTTCTGCAAACCGATTCTCGTAAAGAAGTCCAAGTGGAACTCCCCAAGGAATGTAATCAGGCACGTTCCAGTGTTCAGTCCGGTATATCACTGTACATGGTCGTTGCACACCTGCAAGCCCAGCAAAAAAAGAAGTAGCTAAGAATAGTTGATGATGACACTAAATTGAATGAAGGCTAAACCCAAACTCGGAAATTGAAATGAATAGACGAAATCTGTGTAATTTTTCAATTTTGTGCTTCTAATAATAACCATTTGCTGTTGAGCACTCCATTGCTATGTCTAGTGCTGATTTCTGGAACCCAACAACGGCGACTTTTTTCTCTTTGACAAATTCAACAGCATCTGCATAATCCATGGCCATATAGTCCATCGAGTGGATCACCTTGCCCTGAAACGCTTCGGGACCCTTATCTGGAGGAAATTCTGGAATATTTGGAATGTCACTGAACCTTCCGACACAAAGAATCAAAAAATCGACTTGATATTCCTGTAGAATCACACCTCGGTATCAATCGTTTGCTAATATATATATATACACACACACAAATGATCAGGATCATCCTATCCTATGATCAGAATATATATATATATACCTCTGTTGAAAAGTTTTGACTATCCTGTACTGAAACGATCCATTTTCCTCTGGAACCGAAGGGCTCACCGGTTCCACCCCACAACGTCCATGCTCTCATCTCTTCGTCGGAAGGCCCTTCATAGCTGATGCTGATCACTTTGGTATTGAATCTGATGTGTCTGAGCAAGTCAAAATGATAAGCATAGGATTGAAGATAATCCAATAGTTGGCGTTGAGTAGGGAACTCTTCTGTCACCGAAGGTGGCCAAGGAAAATCTGAGAACCGATACACATCTTTTGGAGTCTGAAGCTTGGTACACTCTACTGTTGTGGTCCAAACTCCGCCGATACTGTTCCGGGACTCGAAAACGATGGGATGGAAACCCTTTAACAGAGTGTATTTACAGGCGAGGAGGCCGCTTATACCAGCTCCGACGATGGCCACCTTCCTCTCCATTAATGCGGGATGTATATATATTATTATCAAAAGCTTCTAACTTTCGCAGGCCGGCTCTCATGGTGGATATACATGCTAGCTGTGAGCTTGTGCCTTGATATCCTATTGTCTTAGATTTCAACTTCATGTGGTCACTTGTCATCAAGGGCGGAGGCAGCCCTGTTCAGGGTGGGCAAGTGTCCCCTCAAATTTTTTTTTTTTTTTTTATTACTTAGGTATGTATATTGTATATTGTATATTTATATAATATATTATTTGTGCCCAACTAAAATCAAAGACAAAAATATTAATGTACACTTATATCAAACGAATAATTTTAATTATGTCCTCCCTATTTTTTTTGACACATCAATTAGTATATATTTATATCAAATGAATATGAATTTTTTGACACATTTTGGTCTGCTTATGTACCTATCTAGATAAATTTTGAATATACTAGAATTATTTTATATTTTTTAAGACTAAAAAAAACATGATATACATATTCGTTAGTTTACTTGTGATTTTGATATTTATTTTTGCTAATTATGGTAAAAATTATAGAGTGCACATTAAACTGGATAATCGATCAAATGATTTATAAATATCAAAGTGATAACATGATTATATATCTAAAGAACAATAAAATTGTTATGCAACGTTTTAAAAGTACAAAAATTCACCAAAGTCAATTCTAAATGATTTTAATTAGTTAATATTTTGTAAAAAAAATGTTATCGTTTGTATATACTAGGCTTACCAAATTTCGGTATGGTGGATTTAATGAACTTTTAAGTATTAAATAGGAAGTAATTAAATAAATTATTGTCCTATTTCTATCAATTGTAAGAAAAAAATTAATGATTTGTTAAAATATTTGTGTCTAGCCTGACACAATTTTCTAGCGCCGCCCCCTGCTTGTCATTGACTAACTGCACTTCCAGTCGGTGGTGTTTGTTTGGCAGAAATAGTGGGGGATTGGGTTAAAATAGTCTTGGAGCTTACGTATACCAACTTTGGATGCAAAACATCTCATGGGATAATCGTTGGGGTTATTATCTTCGGTCTGTAGTAAATAAACTTAAATATTGACTCTGAGCTGGATATCTTAAACCCACGGGTAGTGTGAGATACTTTGTTTGCCAACAGGATTGAAGAGCAATGTACTATGCTACCCCTCAACAGTTTTCTTCACCAAACAATTCAGCAGCCAGCTGCCAGCTGCCACTGCTCACACTCTCTCTCTCTCTACGGGAGCTACACCCACCATCTTCGATTATATTTTTTTTGGCTCTCTCTCTCCTTCCTTCTCCCTTTCCCCGTCGTTGTGAACTTTCCAACAGATTAATTTTTTTACCTTTTTTTCTGTTTTGTCTCTCTCTCCTTGTTTCTATTCATCTCTCTTTCTCCGTCAATGGGAGCTACACCCACCATCTTCGGTTTTATTTTTTTTGGTTCTCTCTCTCTCCATCAATGGGAGCTACACCCACCATCTTTGGTGTTATTTTTTTGGTTCTCTCTCTTCTTCCCTCGTCATTGCGAAATTCTTTTTTTTTTAGGTTCTGTCTATCTCTTATTTTATTTTTTTTTGTCTTTGTTTACTAAATTTGTTATAATATTTTGACAAGATCAAATATTTTTGTGGTCAATTTTTTTGAATTTTTTTAGAGTCAAACACAAATTATGCGTTTGTGTTCTACATTTTTTTTTGAATGCATGATGCATATGATTTTTGTGATTACTTGTGTATTGTACAAATTAAATTAAATAAATTATAAGCATATTTTCTGCAATATGTTGTAAAAAAACGTAATTTATTGAATCAAAATTCTTTTTCCCTACATAAGACAATATTATTGGATTGAACTTTTTTCATTCTATTTCAAATTTGGTATAGGATTGGATTACATTTATTTACACAAGGGTGCAATGGTCATTTTAATATATTTTATCTTCACATGTGAATGGGGCCACAAACCAAATGGTTTCTATCCAAAAATGGGATAAGATTTGATACATTACATTAAGAATCCTTCAAATCGGACCACTTTACATTACATTGTGTTTGTTTGTGTGATTTTTACCCAAGGATAAATTTGAAACTTAATTGGATTGTTACAAGAAAGGAGGGAGGGGTAAATAAGTATCCAATGCTAGCTTATTATAGTTTTTTATTTTGTAATGGCATCTAATTTTCAATCATATACAGTTTACTTCAGTAAGTTGGCACCCTTGGTAAATGCCCAACTGTTAACAAGTTGATGATGTTAAGGTTTAAGTCCGCTTACCACCAAGTGAGGTGGTCTATTGGGGTACCGATCTTACTCCTCACTTTGAGGTTGGGAGTTCAAGTCTTGAAGTTCTCATTGGGACATGGTCGTTCTAGGCTATACTAACCTAGTTAGGTCTGGTTCCAAGAGAGTGCTCTAGACGCAGCTAAGAGCTTTATGATCCAACCGATGAAAAAAAAAAAAAAATTCGCTTTCTTAATTGAATAGAGATTATCCTTGACTAGTTGTCACCTCCTATATTTTTAATCCAAAAAAAATTACTTTATTTTTCATGTAGACAACATTACATGGAATTGATAAAGAATTTTTAAGCTAACCCTGATCCTTGTCAAATTAGAAAACACATATGAAGAATGGGAAAAAAGTCTATGGTCTAAACATGATGTGATTTTTATTTTGATTTTGTTTTTCTTAAATCAGATGATAATTATGTATACTTTAGTATTGTGATTATAAATAATTAGTTGCTATTTATTATCTTCAGGGAGGGCCGACTGCATATATTAGTCCAAAAATCGATCAGATCAAAACAATTAGACGGACTTAAATCCAGTTTTTAGGTATATACGGAATATGCAAGTTTAAATAAACCCACAACAATTGAGGACTTTGATCATTGAATTACTCTGCGTCTCCCCCATGGAGTATAATTCACTACCAATCTAATTATCTCAGTCCTTTCTAGATGACAATTTTCGAACTGATTTAGGCAACAAATCTCACCAATAGCTCGTTTTGCTTTAAGACATACATAAACATGGAAATGGAGCAAGTAGAGGCAGTGGTGTTTCTATGTCTCCTACCTGGGAAAGGCGGTAGAGAATGCAGCCTAAAAGTAACTATTTCTTCTAGCTAGGAAGGATTTAAAATAAAATGAATGTGTTTGTTTAAAATAAAATGGATCTGCTTGTATGAATCATGTGAAAAAAATAGTTACTTTTGAATTCTCTTCTTGATGAATGGATGGATGTCTAGGGAACAGCTGGGAAGGAGTTAGTGAAGGGTCTCCCCAATGAGAGGAAATCCCATTGAACCTGGAGGCAGAACTCCATTGCATCTGGGGTTTCTTCATTTGTGAACCCACTGAATTATGAGTATCTATGGTTACCATGGTTAGTACAATGCACACTCCAACTGACCACATCTCTGCTAACTATTGCGAAAATTACTCCAAAAATCGAATTTGGACCGATATTGACATTCACATTCAAGTGGAAAAATAAAAGAACAATTACACAAGATAAAACAATTTATGTGATTCGAGAATTGCTCATGCCCACGACAACAACAATTGGATGTTTTCACTATTTGAAGTAAACAAAGAGTACAAGAACAATTATTTAAAATCTCACAAGTACTCACTCCAGTAAAAGATGATCACTCTAATATCTCATTGGTGTTCCTCATAAATTTGATAACACACAGACTGACACCTGATGTCACTCAAATTAATACCGAAATATCACTTAATGCTTGAACACTACAAAATGCTGAAGTGATTTTCGGATGTTTGAACAACTAGCTGGGCATGTCCTTTTGTATGCAAACTGAAAAAGAAATGGACAAAAGCCCAGATCTGTAAATCAGAGCAATTAATGCAGAGATCAAATTTAAAGTGCGTATGATTTAGGCATTTATGGGCAGTCCCATTTTTCTCATAACTTTAAGGCACCAATGCCACCCTTTGTCTTGTTGCTAGTCATAGGCTGTCGGGCCATTAAATTCAACACTAACTATATATATGTTCCAAAGAAGAAAGTTGACAAGTAACTTCCTGGTTAGCTTCTGAATGCCAAGCAATAGCAGGAAGTTTCTCATATAGAGCATGTAGAATGGCGATAGGCAAAAACAACCATTAGAGAAAATGACAAGAAAAAAGAAGAAGGGGGGGGGGGGGGGGGAAATCATACATGTACCCCAATACTGGTGACTGCTGGAAATAATATAATATAATATTATGCTCCTAGTACTCTTGGGAGGAATAATAAGTGAAACGACGGCGTTTTACCACATTCCCCACCCCAACCCAATATGACGCTCCGCTCCCCATAGGTTTTTGGAACGTGGGGCTGGAGCGAGCTACAGTGGGGCATCAGGGAATTTATTCCAACAATACCAGAGTCGGAGAGGGAGAGAGTCAGACAGAAATGACGACGTTATCGTTCCTTGGAAACAGATACTGGGTGCTCAGACATGGCAAAAGCATTCCAAACGAGAGAGGTCTCATTGTTTCATCTATGGTATGGTCCTTCTCCTTCCTCCTCTTCCTTTTACTTCAACTCATGAATATGGATCGTTTTTGCTTTCTCAATTAATGTCATCATGTGAACCTGATGATTGTTTCGATTCTATTTGGAGATGTTACATAATAGACAACATTAAGATGGCCGATATGCTGCTCAATGGGTGGATTTAGACATGTTTCAATTCCCGAGTTATGACATTCAGCATTATATATCTTTTTCCTTCTTTCATTGTTTCTCCTAAATTTGATTAGTGTCATGTCATATCCATCACAATGGAGCCGCAAAGGGCCCAACTTTAATAGCTTTCGCATAATGAATCAAAATTGTGAGAAAGTGAATTGAAAATGTGTGTTTTTGACAGTGGAAGACGGCTCAGTGTGAAAACTAATTTAGGTGTCTTATCCAAAAAATAGGTGTTTATTTTTGTTAATATTATCAACTTGGCACACTCTCCTCCGTCGTCTATTCCCTTATAGATGTAGTAGCAGTTGCGCAAAGATACACGCCTCATGATAATCATAATAAATAGAGCAAGAAAGCTATATATGGAGGAGGAGTATTTATATGCACTCACTCTTATGTCTAAGAATCTTGACATTAAATTAGCTGCTTATCCTCTCCATGTCTTCTTCCAAATGAAGTGGCAGTGTCACTCGTGGGTGTTTCGTGCAGCATAAAGATGCCTTACTTATTTATCCCCTTGCAACTGATTGCATAAGGTGTTGTACGTTATACTACTTTTCTTTGTATGAGCCCCCAACACATGTTAGTGCATTTGACTGACTTCATGAATTCATCAAATGTAACTATGCAATGGACCGTCTATTCATCATTTTTCTTGCGTCATTCTCTTGGAATAATCTATGGTTATTTGTCTGACATAGATAAAGTTGAACTTCACTGCATGTACAATGATTGCACAACTGTTTATTTAGCTGTACATATTGTGATTAATCCTCTTTCTTCTTTACATATCAACTCCTACATCAGAGACTTGGATGTGAGAACTGGTTTCAATGGCAGTTCCTTCTAACATGCAGATTATTATTTGGGTTTTTTTTTTGTTTGTGCGAATATCAATCGCCTTGTAGTTTGTTTGATTATAAATTTTCATAAAACCTCAATTTCTAATATCAATTATTTACAAGAGGTTAGTATCTTACCAGGAAAATGGCATGCTTGATGAGTACAAGTTAGCTTCTGAAGGAGTTAATCAGGCACAGTTGGCTGGAGAGCTATTCCAAAAGGTAGCTTCCTGTTTGAAATCAAGAAGTATTGTCGAGCACTACATCTTTCAATGGGCACAAATTTGATTCTGAAATGGCTGTAATTTCCATCCCAACACTCTTTCACAAACCTAACAATTTTTAACGGTATTGTATTTGCAAAGAATATACTGCCGCTTGGTTGAGTAGATAGGTGTGTCTGGGGAGGGTGCTCTTGCCTTTCTATTGACGGACTTGGACAATGTCCTCCATTTTTGTATGTATTTTCTTGTTTTGTATTGCTTGACTGTCATGTGATGATTCAGATTTTAAAAATACTATCATTTGGCTGATTGTAATATGGTTGGGGATCTTAGGCCATCCGAACCATATTACAATCAACAAAAAGCCATTTGAATGTTCTAGCACAGAATGACAATTGGTCATGTTGGTTTCAAACCCCAGTGATTTGATTGGCTTCATCCACAATATGAGTGTAACTACATTAGGATTGCCAGATGATATGCTCAAATGATTAGAAAGGACATCTATACTAGGTTCAATAGATGTAATATGACATTTCTAAAAAAAGGTAGGACAAAAGAATACGCCAAATAACATATTAGTAGGCTCGTACACATAATTGTTTGATAAAAGACTAATAGATAAAAAAATGTATATATCATGATAACGTACAACATCAAACTCGTGTTCATAAGTTTTAAGCATTAGTCAATTCCACAATGTCATAAAGAGATCACCACAACATATTCAGTGAATCAAAGATTAAAAGAAATCTAGGAGGAGGTTGTAAATCCTTTTAGCTTGATGAGTAGGTTGCTGGAGGTAGTTGGCAATCATCAAAAAAGTTGCTGGAGATACCAGAACTATGGTTGCTGTAGGAGGCATCATCTCTTATTTCCTCTCTCTTTTTCTCTCTGGTTTTCTTCTTTGCTTGAATACTAAAATTGTTAGGATATATCATTTTTTCATCATCTTCTGTGTGCTAGATGTGTCTCAAGTGTGTCCTTAGTTAGTCCACTGGGTCTCCATGTCTCAAACTGGTATGCAGGCCTAAGCAGTCCATGCTTCCTAGAAATCAAGCACGGCAGTGCTGAGATTCCTAGGAAATTCAATTTAAGTATCAAGGGGAAGAGTTGAGTTAATGTATGTAGAAGATAATGGCTGAAATGTCTTTTGCATTTATTCTTTTTGTGGATATCTTGTCCTCAATATTGTAATTTGTTTTCTCCTTCCATTCTATAATAAAATTCTTCTTTTATCTAGATAAATAAAAAAATGGCTGAAAGGAGATGAAAAGCTAGAAAACCCATGTTTATGAAACTTTGATAATTGCTCTTTTCTATCCGGCCTAAAACACACGGCCAAAGGATCAAGGAAACTTTCAACGGGGATTGAGAAGTCAACTATCGCCTGTACTGTACCACTTCTCGCAATAAGTTGTTTGAAACCAACTTCTCCGCAGGAGGATATATGGGGCAATTCAAATGAGATCCAATGTAGATCCAACTTTCGATTTACTTGTGGAATTCGGGTAGTCCCACCTAATGTTCCATTCAACTACATTTGTTTCCGTAATCCATAGGCTAACATAACGCAGCACCGAGGGACAACCTTCCCATACAGCCAGCAGGGAGGATGGCACTACTGGCAAAGACCGTCTGTCGAAAACCCCACTGGCGAGAAGTGTGGTAGGCCGCGCCGGGGGAGCATAGCATATGGAGGAAAGGGAGCCCGGATGGTGGAAGAGTCAAGGGAGGCCGGGTCATTTGATGGAAATGGGAGGCTTTTCCGTGACTTATCAGCAAGGAAGAGCCTCAGTTGAAGATGTGGCACTACCAGAAAATGGTGAAGAAAAAACATGAAATTCCTATCAGCCTCCTTGGTTGGTTTTCTTGTCTGGATAGACCCTTTAGTATTATTGGTGGACCCGCCATATGCTTCCCCACCCTATCACATCCTTGGCAGCAATGACAGGCGAGTTGCCAACACACACAACCCTTCTTCCTTTAGTTCAGACTTCAGGGAATAAGTTCTGCAGGGCGTTACTGCACAGAAAGCATTTCATCTTCATTATACCTGGACAGAAAGGGAGCTTAGGGAAAGTCATTTTAGTAGTCTGAAACCTTAGAATTTTTCCAGGTTAACCGTTTTC
Source organism: Ilex aquifolium (assembly GCA_951799425.1). NCBI lineage: Eukaryota > Viridiplantae > Streptophyta > Magnoliopsida > Aquifoliales > Aquifoliaceae > Ilex > Ilex aquifolium. The sequence continues at coordinate 43,174,248 of OX637395.1, forward strand.
TGAAGTTCAATCCTGATTTTGAGTGGTAATTAAATGTCATTATTACTTATGGAACCCAAAAAAAGAATTGGCATGCTGACTTCATGTTTTGTATTAACTAATATGTTGGATGTGTATGTGTGTGTATATGTACAAGTGAATTGCTCAGTTACACATGCAACAAGTTATATGTGCAGGAACTGAAGGACAGAAACATACTACTTGAAAATGTCCGCATTTGTTATTCCCCATTCTCAAGAACCAGTCACACTGCTAAAGTTGTTGCATCTGTTCTAAATCTTCCATTTGAAGGGCCTCAATGTAAGGTAAAGTATCTCATTTTTGGTGAGATTCACTTATTTGAAGATAGCTTATTCTGTGAAGCACTCAAATCTCGCAATAGTGCCTGTATATGCTACTCATTGAATGATGCCCGGGCATAAACTTACTTTTAGATACTGGTGGGCATGCAGATTCTAAGTCACTGTTTGATGGATTTAGTATGAGATGTTACCTCTTTGTTATATAGCCTTAGTTGATTACTCTAATCACTGAGCTGTTACAAGAGTTTGAAAGACAATTAATGCAAGCAGGGAAAAAAGGAAGAGTTAATGAAAACCGAAAAACAAACAACCCCACTTAACAAAACTGGCCATTAGAGTTGCTATGCTCAATATATCGCTTATTTTTAACAGAATAATGGTTTCCATGCATATATTTGTTGTTATAATATATTCTGGATATGGATTAGACTTATGATTGTCTCAAAGAGATTAGGAATGATATATTCATGAACTATCTCAACTGATAAACATGAATTCTTGGTTTGTTTATTCTAATGACATATTTCTGGCTTGACAGAATTCAAATCCCAGTTTTCTTGAATTTGGTGCTGAGGTTTTTTCTTCATTTGTCTGGTGCGATGGTGGGGGGTGTGTGCTTGTTCTGGGAAAGGGGGATGCGGATGCAATTGATGCTTTACCTTTCAAATTTTCTTGAGCTTCGATTTTCCATATTCCGTTGGCTTAAAGTTCAAGTAAATTTTGCTGGACAGGTCATAAAAGATCTTCGTGAGCGTTTCTTTGGGCCTTCATTTGAACTTATGTCTCATGACAAAGTAAGTAACTTTTTTGAGGAACTGGTTTTAGATTTTATTGGGTGCCAAAGTGGCAGATATCAGCATTAATTCCTGATGTGCATATGTTCTGGACTTATTTGATATTGAACTTAAGGCTACTCAATAATTGATGTACATCCGTGGTCCACTTTTATTTATAGGGTGCCAATGTACTTTTCCTTATATGTCGTTTGCATTTGATTCTGAATTTGGTTTTGAATTAATCAATGTTTGGCTTCTTATATTCTCTTTCACTGACAGTATTTGGAAATATGGGCTCTGGATGAGAAGGATCCATTCACTCAGCCAGAAGGAGGAGAAAGTGTAGCAGATGTTGTTTCTAGACTTACAAGTGCTTTGGTAACAACAGAGTCAGAGTTCCAGGGGTAATGTGCATCACTTTATTTACTCTCTGCCCTCCCGGGTATAATTTTCAGATAAAAAATTACTAACTGAATATTTTTTATAAAGTCTATTCTTTCACCGTTGATAAGGTAGAGGAGGACATGACACATTTGATAAGTTTTAAGTTTGATGTTTAGTCTGAATTTTTTCTCTTTTATTTTTGAAGTATGAGCAATATTTTTTACTTGTTTCTTGACATTATTTCTCATTAGTGTCTCTAATTCTCCCGCTTCGATTGGTATGCTTTCACGTGAAGTATGAATAAGAATTCTCATCATAATATCAATGAGAATTCATCTGTTTAACACTTTATCTGTAAATACATACATCCAAACCCATTTTCCAGGACGTAATCGTGATTAATATAAGTGTAACTCGTGTTAGAAAATATTGGAACTCTAATCTCAATAAATACCATCCCCTTAGTTATGGTTAAACATTGAATATTATAAACATTAACAACTAGTTTGGAATGATCGAAAAGAAAAACGAATTTGGTCTGATGCTACAGTCACATATCATTGTTCACTGCTCCCCCACCCACTGTTTATGTCTACGTGTGTGTGTGCGCGCATGCCTGCATTCATGCATATGTGTGGTGTAAGTGTTCAGGTTTCTGAACAACCTGTGGCATGGAATGAGTGCCTGGGTGTGAGGAGGGAAAAAGAGTAGCTTGAGAAGAAGTTTGATTCTTTGGGTTTGAACTTGGGGGGTGGGTGGGGTGCATCAGTTTTAGATGCTAAGCAGCTAGAAGGATCTCAAGAGTAAATCACAGAGATCGACTAGAGAATCAGATGTGCTTTAATTGAAACTTGCCTGATGAGCCTTAAGAGATTTGTCACACATGAGAGCTTCTGAAAAGCACTTTAAGCTGCAAGCCTGCAGCTAATCATGGGGTCAGTAAAGCTTTGTAACTGCAGACCTCCTGAGCTTCACAAGCTTCACAATCGTAATCGCAGGCAGTTCTTTTTGACATGATGGTTACACGCTACATTCTGATGTTAGTCTTCTGTTTGAAACAATTCCGACCTTAATTTCCATGACTTGCCATTTTTGTTTACATCATTGTCTTAGATTATGGATGTATAGACAGATGATGCTTCTGTTGCAGATGCGCAATCCTGGTAGTCAGCCATGGTGATCCCCTGCAAATCTTGCAGACAATACTCAATGCCGCTAAAACACATGCAGGAGCTGGTAATAATGACCTGGTATCGAGGATACAAGCAGTCAAAGTTCCTTCTGTCCTCTCACAGCATCGGAAGTTTGCCCTGCTTACTGGAGAACTCCGGGCCGTTGTATGACTTGTAGCTTCCATCTAGTAGGCAAACTTTGAACATTGTCTAATTACTACGGAAATTTATTGTATTTAGGAATAAGATTCTTGTGTCACCCGAGATGTTGGGACATTTTTCACAGAATTTGCAGCTGGGTCATTGTAATGACATGGAATGATTACAATGAATAATATTTTTGCACTCAATAGTGTTTCTTTACCAGGTTTTGTTCAGTTTCTTGTATCTAGAAGCTCAGTTTTGCAAGCACCCATTCCACATGAAACAATGAAAGCACAGAAACCTATTAAAGATTTCACTATTTTTTGTGTCTCTAAAAGTCACAATATGATTGATAGCTGCACTGAGGTGTTTTTCATTGTTCCACTTGCACTCATAAAACAGGTGGAGTTGATTCCAATACTGCTTTGGCACAATAGAACTTCTATTACTAGGAAATTTTAGGACTGCTTTTCCTCCGAGATACAAGCAATTTAAATTTTGCCATCTCCCTTTGATGTCAGCCCCAAAATGAACAGTGCATGATCCCCACATCTCAACGTGGGTTGATTGTTATGTTGGACATTCCGTATAACAAGTGTGTGGGAATCTCCGACCGCATTTGGGTTCAAAATAGAAATGGATCGTCCAGGATGAGCTAGGGTTTAGGCTCCATAAATCTTATTTGGCCATCCCTTCTGTTTTTTGTTACTTCTATACTCGGCCCATATAGGACCCTGGAGATGATACAAGTAAGAGTTCTATGCTATCTTTTGTGTATGTTCTGTGTCGAGAGTAAATCTATATCCCTGGACAATGAGCCTTGAATTTCTCTGGTAATGAAGCATTGATGATGGCATAGCAAGAACAAAGTTTTGAAAGAGTTTACCTTGCAAAGTTTGCTCACATAATATTCAAGGATTGCTGGGAATTCCGGATCGAAGAAGAGGCAGATCAAAATATGGTGCGGAAAAACCCAAATCGATATGAACGGAAGATGCCTCTTGAACGTGTTTTTCTCGGTCAGTCAAGGGAACAACCACAACATTACGCCCCAAAATATAACTATACGGATCTTATTGATATACGTTTGCTGGATGGTGGCACATGCGAATTATACCAGAGTTTCAACCATTAGATACATATCACAATCATTATATCATCCATCACACCAAATTCATATACCCATATCAAATGCCAAAGAATTTCTTTTGTACAGATTACAATCATAAGACAAGAAAATCCAGCTATATCTGACTGCAAACGCTGTTCTGCTCAGAAAATACAGTCAGATAATTCTCTACCTACATCCATTATACAACATCCATTGGTCATATTGAGCTGGAATGGAGAAGTTGATGTCAAATTCTACAATTGGCAGCTGGACAGTAAAAAAACCAAAAATAAAAACAGAGGGTGAAACATTTCATCGCACAATGTGAATCTTGTGCCAAAAAAAAAAAAACATATTTCACGGCAGCAGCAGGGTAGAGTAGTGAAAACACAAGATCAGATTGGAATCCATGAACAGTTGAGCTCAAGTATAAGATTTCCATGGCAAGATTAAAGATGACCAATCCAAACTACCACTCCCATGTTCACTTTATCTTTCTGTGCTAGAAAACTCCCCTGGCCTAGTTTCTTGTGTTAGCATGCCAATTTGATTAGAAAGATCAACAAATTGCTGGTTGCCATTATCTGATGTATCCAGGTTGAGCCCATGCACCTAAAAGCCTTAAGCTTGGTTCGACAGGGAAACTTATGGCGCATTATAAACAAATATTTGGTGGCTTAGACTCAGAATAAATAACTGAAAGATCTCCTAGTATAAAGTGACCTCATAGACTGGCATTTCTTTCCATTTCCTTGAAGAGCTCAAACTGGTCCAGATAAACTTTTTTTCATGATGCATAAAATAAACCAAGTGCAAGCGTGTAGTGACACAAAAAACTGTCCCCCCCCCCCCCCCCCCCCCACACCACACCCTCCCTGCCCCTGCCACCCCAAAAAGAAAATAACAAAAAAAAAAATCCTAAAATAAAAGAGGAGACAGCCAAGTTAATATACTCACTGCAGTAAATAAATTGATTGAGGTCGAGAGTAACCCTGCCTTGCTTGCTTGTGTCAAAAGAATTAAACAAATTCCTACAAAATAAAAGATGAGAATGTAACCAATTGATACCATGTTAAACTATCATCTACTCCAAAAAACTTAAGCTACTAAAGAATGGAAGTTGATAAAGTCCAGACACGTTTTTTCTTTTTTCTTTTCTTTAGGATAATTGGTAAGAGAACAAATGTGCACAAAGTCCAACACCCATTATCTCTGAAAGGGCCCCGTCCAGACTCCCGAGAAAAAAAATCATAAAACATGCTACATTGCAAAGTTAGTGGTTTTCATCTTGGATCAGACAAAATAAATGAAATGAGTGAGCATGCACGTGGTGCTTGATTGTTCAAGAATTACCTGGTTAAAATTAACCAGGGCATGCTAATGGGATCCATGAGCTGTGACCAAACAGCATATTAATGTTGCCGTGGGTCGGGTAAAGGATGCAGCATGAGACATGCAGTTTAAGGAGTGATAATTTTCTCACCTAGCAGACTGCACAAATATACACACAGATATGAAATCATCAAGGCGGAATCGTCCATTCTTCTTCTGATCAAAACTCTGCATAATTGTTTCAAACAAACAAAAAAGAAAATAATTTCACATCACATTGGTCCACACTTTATATATGCATCGCTAATAATACTATCAATAGACAAGGAAATAATGAAACTTGAATTTGTATAGCATACTTCGCCACCTATTAAAATGTAGAACTTGTGGAAAAGGAGATAAATTATGTATCAGGAATTTTAGAAAAAAGTTAGATAAAGAACAGTTAATCACATGCATAAATACTGCAATGTAGAGAGCAAGTGAACCTAAGAAGCAGTGGGCCAGCTAATCTCCTTGAATCATTTCATGTCTAAGGAACACCATATATACAAAAGGCTTTGACAAAATCCATGGTATTAAACAAAGTAAAATATATGTCATTCACAACATAAATTATGGAATCCACTCCTTTGAACCTGGAGCACGTGTCATTGTTTTTTGCATACTGACCTTCAAATATATACCCATTACATGTGAACCTTAAAATTTCTTTATGCATGTCCTGGGTACAAATTGTCTTGTTTTGAGCAACTAAAAAGCACAAATTCTCAAAATTCACATAAACGACCAAAAACCTCTACCAAGTACATCAGCCTTTTGATTTCCTAATTCCACTGAAGAGTGAAATATTATGGCAACCTGTTTCAAACCAATAATTCGTGTGCTACCTACTAAGATTAAGGTTCATGCTTACCTCACAGACTGTGTAAAATGCCGGGGAGTCGAGGGAGAATCCAACTTTCACCAATGCCTGTATTCATGATGAGACACTTAGACATGGGAATGGGAAAACGGAGACATAGACTGTCCATTTAAGGAATGTGAACAGGAGAGAGTAAACTGACAAACACTCTACTTCAGTTACAGAAGGTAAGAAAAACATTCACGCACATGCACATATGCAACACATAAAAAAGGAGCAGCAAGACGAAATCTAAGCCATCGTACCACTATAAAATGTAAACACCTCATTTATTCTCCCAAACAATCAAAGCGATAATTATTGATCAAGGCCAAATATCATCATTTTGGGTTAAGAAGAGAGAAGGGGTTCTTACCTTGTAAACATCATCAGGCACAAGAAACCCACAACCCCTGTCAGGATGAACAGCAATAACAAGATGGTATTAGATGTATCCATAGCAATTTCATACCAATATTTGCAACCAATAATACAACATTAATCAAAAGCAAAGTCCATTCATAAAATCCTATGGATTTGGTGACGTGAATATCATGAGTGACTGAACCAAAAAATTTTAGGAGACTATTGTTTCTCATAAAAACAATGTTATTGAGACATAATTTATTGATCTAATTTGCTGACCTAATTCACTATGACATTTGAATTGACTGTGGGGTCCATCAAACATTGAAACTTGGTGCTGATTCAATAGTTCCACTGAAGTCACATCATTATGTCAACAAATTATGTCAGATTTTTAAGTCCAAATAGAATTATTCTTCTTATAATAGCAAAAATGTGCCTTAAACAATCTTAAGGATGTAATTTAATCCGAAACAGTTCTGCCCGCACTAATATGCCCACGTCATGGAAAGTTATTATTGTCAATGTAGAACCTTCACTTGCTTCTACACCTTCTTCATCTTCGTCCGTCGTCACCACCTCCCTCATAGTTTATTTCACTATCTTCTTCACACTCTTAACTTTTTTTTATCCGGAGGACACTAAAACACATCGGTTGTGAAACAGTATGGGGTGATACGCACAAAATTCTATATGAAAGAAGAAGTTTAGTATGATGAGCAATTCAAGTCAGGTTGCGACGCCATAGAGCGATACCAGCTGATTTGATGATGGTGATTTGGACGATTGGGGTTGACTCAAAGACGTGTCGCAAGACTAGTGGCGATGCGGGAGACTCTTGATTTACACAAAACGTGGAACGTAATCAAATCAGAAGGTGCAAAATTGGATACAACAAAATCGCATCAATATCAGTCGATATTTTGAATCGTGTCTTCTTCACTTTTTTCTTTACATTCTTCATCTTAATCACCACTTTCTTCACCTTCTTCTCCGCATTCTCAACCTTCTTCTTCAACTTCTTCACCAACCACTCTTACCACACTAAAGCACATATACTCAACTGAAATCACCCTAGATTTATATTTTGCCAAAATAGGCATGCAACTTTTTTGGAGAAGTACATCTTCTGAAGTTCGCAAGAGTAGTTATAAGGTAAAAGCAAAGGAGTGAAAAATTAAAACAACAAGATCAAGTTATATACACCACAGGATGAATATATCCAGCATACATTGCAGAAAACATTAAACTGCATAAATTTGGAAATTAAGTGGTAAGTCATAAATTTGGAAATTAAGTGGTAAGTCACCTCTCCAGGTCTGAGAAGGCATGTTGAACCTGCAAAAAAAAATAAAGAAAAATAAGCAGACACGAATCAAACCTCTATTAGCTTCGAACCCGAATGGATGAGACGTTTTACATGATCTTGTCCAATAGACCAGAAAAAGAGAAGGAAGGACTTTCCACTCATAATAAGATGATAAAATAGAAATGTAGTATAGGGAAATAAGCACAATAATCAAGTGGATGGTTCTTTTACATTGGCTCTTGCAAATATTCTTTTCTTTTTTTATTTGGTAATTGCGTGTGATTCTAACATTTTCTACACATTTGAAATCCAAATTGAAATATGGAATAATTCCAACACCAAATCCCAGATGACAAAATCATTAAAAAAGAAAAACCTTTTTTATTCCTCAACAAAATGAATGACATCATAGCCCAATAGAACATTTTAAGTCTATAAGTCATTGATGACACGAGATATAATATGCTACGCAAGTCATAAACTGTAAACTTCTAGGCTTGTGCATAGGAAAAAAATGCAACATCAATTAAGTTCAACCTTATTAGAAACATAAATGCAACACAAAATATTTAGGAGATGCTGACCTTAGTTAGAAACTTGTTAAGTGCAACGAATTCTGAAGAAGAAAACACAAAAGGAAAATTGAATATTTAGCGGACTTCAAGTCAGAGACTTGGATCACAGGGGGAAAAAAATTAAAGAATATTAAAATCTTCCGTTACGCCAATAGTATCAATGAAGCTCAATTGCACGCATAATTTTCCAAATTGTTACCTTCGAAACTCATAGTTCCGTTCCTATCAAAGTCGTACATCCTACAAAACATCATCCAAAAACAATCAATTGATGATACCTATATATATAGCTTGTATAAATACATTCCTATCAAAATCGTGCACACAGGCCATTTTTTTGTTTTTTTTTTTTTTGTGTGTGTATGTATCTATAACCTCCTATATCTATATATCATCTCAATGTAGAGAGAGAGAGAGAGAGAGACCTGATCATTTGCTCGACAACAGAGAGAGAGAATTCTAGGTTTCCGACAGCAAGAGCAGTCTGATCGTTGTTCGTCGTCGTTTTATAGAAGAAAAAATAGAGAGTAAATATGGAAGGATAGTGGGAGAGGCTAAGAGAAGACGATGATCAATTGGTACTTGCGAGGGTTTTGTGAAGGAATACGAACCTTTAGCTGAGTGGTTGTGATGTTGCCAGTTTTCTCCGAGTCAACTCGCTCGAACCACTCCCTCAGAATTGCCGTGTTCTCCATTTTCAGCGTCCTGCTGCTGTCTGTGTCTGCCTGGCTCCTCTTCTCCACGGTCGAATATTTTAAGCACCTACTACTTCCATAAATATTCGCTAAACGATGTCGTTTTTACATTCACCCTACCCAAATTATGCATCTCCCATCCCATGCATTATTATTTATATATTAATTAGATTAGTCACATGACATGACATGGCATGACCCATCAAGCAGAAGTTATGTCCCTAACTTAGAAGATAAATAATTATTGTCCATTTTATCATATTCACATGTGGGGTGAATCGGTAGCTCTTATTTAATCAAATATTTGAGAATTTATTCATACTTATAAATCATTGTTAACAATGTTCTTTGATGTAGAGTTGTGCTCAGACTGAACTGTAAACTAGAATGTCTCGGATTTCATGAGGGTGGATCCCATATGCCCCTCTCAACAATGAATATATAAAGTACTAGTTCAAGAACAAGTAACAAAGACATAAGTTTCTTCAGATATGGACTAAAGAAAAATTAAAACCAACTCAAGGATAGAATATCTCACAAGGAATGCATCGAGCAATGCTTTCAAGGAATCATCGTCCACACTAGGTATGAAAGAAAATTTTGGAAAATTAGTCATAACCACGTAGGTTGATTTTAAGTAGTATCAAGTTTGAAAATTAGTTAGTTTCACTTTGTTCTCAAATTATGTTCTTAATTTTAATTTTTTGAGCATAAATATTCAACCCTTGTTTGTGTGCCAATAGAAATAGTCCACCTGTGTATTCCAATTATATGATGTGCTCCTGTAAATTTCTCTAATTATATCACTTGATCAGTATGTATAACCATCGAGCAAATCAATTATGATCTCAACATAATCTTAATCGATCTCACATTAGAGCCTGTGATTCCTAGTTTTTTCATCTGATATTGAAAACATGTCGCCATCAATGCCCATAATGTACGTCACGATCATCTGAAAGTTTCTTGTCTTTGACCTCCCTGTTCCCACAATTTCCAGACTAACCTAGATTTGCTGTTATATGTGCCCAATGCTATCTATATTTACTCTCATACTTGTTCCAGGACATATATGTGACAGCATTAGCATAGAGAAAGAAACAGTACTGACCGAAGAGACCTGAACATCAATCATCATCTACTTAAGGTAGGAGGAGGGGGTTGTCAGACTCAAGCTTAACTTCTTCCTGGTGGCAACTCAGTTGCACACACACAAGTATCAAAATTGCATTTTTTGTCTCTTCGCATTTAATCAAGCTTTTCAGCGCGCAATCAAGAATCTATGAGGAACTGAGCTGGTTCAGTGTTTGCCACATAGGCGAGCTTACAAGTGCTGTACTTCTTGTGTACTCCATTGAGTTTCCCTGTCCCAGCTTTTTGATGGAAACAAACCATCAATCTTGAGCATTCTCTGTAATCACATGAAGACACCACCTGATTGTTACATGGTATTATTTAATTTGCAAGAATAGTGAAATTATAATAATGAAAAAGAAAGCAGAAAAAACAATTTAAAAATGTAGAAACAACTCACATAAGCTGCTCTTCAGAATATTTAGTGTACCACTCAAGGGTTTTAGTCCACTGTTTGGACCTGTGAAGACTACACTGAGCAGTGTAAATTGCTGCTGCAGCCATTAAAGATGGCGGAAACTTGAGCATTTCATACTCTACCAAGCAAAGCTCAATGATGAAGAAGGACAGAAGCTCGACCTAAATCAACATAGTTAATCAAAGCACACACCATCATCAATATTGTTAAACATATAGAGATTTCCCTTTAATGAAAGTAAATTCAGGTAAAATCCTAGTGCTAACCATTTGATCATATTGAGCGGCCTTAAGGAATCTCCTCATGAACACACATGCCGTTGGAACACACATCTTAAATTGCAGCATATTCAACATCTGCTTCTCCTGAGGCCATAAAAAATCATAATAAATACTCCAAAAACTAAGAACGAAGAGGGAAGTCATATGGTAATCAGAAGTAGAAGTACCATATCAATAACTTCCTCCCCAGTATAAGCCATGTCTGATATTAGAACGAAATCCTCCATGGATGGGACGGAAACTTCCTCATATTTGCATGCTAACAGCATGGCTGTCACACCAACTAATTGAAGCTTCTTTCTGACCACTGTTTGGCGCTCTAAGAATCTGTCAATAAGATTGACAGTGAGAAACAATGTCTCTTCCACTAGCTTGAATTTGTGATGCACCTGTCAATTCAGTCAAGCCAATTAGTGATCTATAAATAGGGTTCAAATGTCAATCCATTGAAAGGAAATTCCAAATGAGATGTTTAAAGGGTGTTTGGACATCTCATGTGAATGCTAGTAGCATTAGGCAGAACAATTTTATCATCTTAGTTAAGGGAAACCGCGACAATCAAAAACTACCTTATCGAGTACATAATAAAAAAGTGATGTTCAAAGTTACATACCTCGACCAGCCAGTCAATGAGGATTGCTCTCATCTTCACGTTAATGTCAAATTGATGCACCATATAGTTTGGAAAGACACAGCCAGAGTTCTGCATAAGATGACTATTGTTTACTAATCAAATAATCATATCACAGACATACTTTACAAAGGCACTCATTTTTCTTGGTTATATTTCGCTGGAACACACAAATAGTTTGGAAGACCATCTCATCACCCAATACTACCAAACTTCCAGGTGGTCACTACAATAGTTTTCCATATACAACTCACCCGACATTTCATGATTATCTATTCAATTATATTCTTTAAGCTGATCAAAAGGGGGAAAAAAATCCCTTCTATTCTTATGCTCCAAAGGAATGCTCCACAACTTGGTTGTATTCCTCCACTAGCTAGGTGAATTTTGGCTGACTTTCTCCTCCTCTCTTGAAATACCATGCTAGCACTTAACCAACAATGCTCTAATCTACCACAGCTTTGCCGAATACTTATTTTTCTGGATCTCAAAACAACATAAAATTACAAAAACTTGAAAGATCATATTCTTATCCTACATTGAATTAGGAACCAGATGTGAGTTTCATGGTGCGGATCAAGGAGCAATTAGTAATTGGAAGCACTAGTTTGCAGATGGTATAAGGAAGCTTAACAGTCAAAACCAATAAAACTACTAGCCAGGACAAATATGAATTTCTTCAAAAAGGGGGAAAAAAACAGGTATACATATATTCAAAGCAAGCGCAAATTTACCTCAGTTCTCCTGTAGTAGGCATAGATATCTTCTATGTCGTCCACAACTGCCAGAGGATTCTTAAGATCACAGCTGTCAATATCCAAAACCGGGTCCTCCTCGACATCTTCCATTTCAACCTCCACCTGCAGAGCCAGCAAGAACTACGAAACATCATAAATGCTTCCTCACTCAAGGAAGTATGGCACTGCAGCATATTTTTTAATAAAACAGTGTTTTCCGCCTACTAGATGAACATATATACCATGTGATTGTCAATTTCATCCATCAGTGCTTCGGTATTTTTCACGAACATCGGGACGGGAATATCAGCAGAATACTCAAACTCATCCACATCTATGATTGTACAATCTGTCAATCCATTATGCTTCGAGTCTTTTGGCTCCACTTTCTTTGTTTCCTGCCAAAATAATTATTCCAAAAAAAAATCAATGTAGTTTTCAAAAGGATTACAAGACTAAGTTCAACTCCAATAAATTCTTATAGCCCATTTGGCGCGGGTTATATGAGGAAACAACAATCTCTTTAATGTCAAGAGTTCTATTAATAAAGATTACAGAGAGTGCTTAAGGGCAAGGCTTCTGGTTGCGCATCAATTGTGCTGCAATCTTCCTATATGAGCATAAAAAATCATGAGACAACTTTCAATTAGACAGAACGAAAAAAAAAACAAGTAACAATAAAGACTGGGGCATGACAATGAAAACAATAATGGGATGCTTGCGGGAGTTGGCTGGACGAAAGACTGAAATTTCAACCTGGTAACTGGTTTATGTTCTGTTTCTGATGCAAACTTGTTCCTCCAACGGTTTACTCCTTTCCTGGTCATAAGTTATGAAATACAACTATACAAGTGAATAAAGCATAGTGAGAAAAGATCAAGGGGAAGATAATTACTACTGAGACAGACAGAAACCTAAGATATAATTTAGGTTAGGATAGTGAAAATTACTCTTAAAAGTACTCTTTCGTTGACCACAGGAGCAGGATAAAGAGTAGCTCCTATAACATTCTGACTAATGTTCGTCAAAGCCCGTCGATGATTTCTTGTCGCTTGCTGTGAGAACTTCGCACCACCCTCCATTCTTAAACCGCCTTTTAAAATATTACAGAAGAACTTAAAAGAATTCTTGACTGAAATAGAACTTTCAGCTAAAATAAATTGTGCTAGGTCTAGAGAGAGAGAGAGTCACGTTGCGTTGAATCTTACCTTGATAGGACGAGGAAGAACAACTTGTGACACCAGGGTGGTGGTTCTCATCTGATCCATCCATTTTGTCTGCCTTCAATTAGTCAAGACCAGCCTACAAGAAACAAAATTCATATCTAATGAACGAATCTTGGAAAACAACCAACAGGGTATACAAAAGAACCTTTGCAGATTCTAAATGCGTATGCATGTATATATTATAGTTCATACATACGTAGGGGGAGAAGAAGAAAGATTGAACGAAAGAAAAAGAAAAGGAAAACAAAAGGCGTGGACGACGAGACTAGAAGATGATGAGCAACAAAACAAATATCCTTTAACGTCTAACAATCAACCAACCCAGAAATAAAGAAAAATAAAAATAAAAAACCTCTATGTCACTCGATGAATTTCAATCAGATAGATTAATTGCAGCTGATGCGCGCCTAACTTGAATCTCTAAACCCAAACAAAAAGGGAGAGGGGCAACTAAGAAAACCCAGATATGGACACAGTTGTGTCTACCCCTCTCTCTCTCTCTCGTCAGGTTTTTGATTGATGAATAAAGATGAATACTGGCGCTGGTCTGTTTTAACGGTCATATTAGAACGCAATCGTGTATTTGCTTTCAAAATGGAGTCTTCCCCACTTTTGGGTTGACGGACGCTCTTCACCATTCTTGACTCCTCGACCTGGCCAGTGGTGGAGCTACTTTGCCACGTCGCCAACGCTTTTGCGTTTTGCTCGGGTAAAATATATTTTTGTCGTGTAGTGTCTATTTGATCTTCACTATTTCAATTGTATACTTTGTGCCTACGTAGTTCAACCCCAAATATTTATCAAAAAAATTATTAACAACTCTGATCAAGCGCCAATCATGAGGGACCATATAGACATAAATTAGACACTTTAGGGACCAAATAAAAACAAAATTAGGAACAATGTAATTAACACATGATCAAAACCATCAATGGTTTTGTGACGGCGTTTGAGATTAGACCACTTAAATACAAATTAGAAATTTTAAGGACCAAATAGATATAATTAAAAAATTAGAGACCAAATAAATATTAAATGCATACTTTAAGAACTAAAATTGTATTTTAACCCTTTTTGCTCATTCCTTATAATTTCATTTTTTTTTCTCCAACTAACCTTTTTGAATAATGTTATTAAAACCTAAAAAATTGGTCTAATTTGATGATATGATGTGATAGTCATGCGGTATAAAACTCTATCACTTGTCATATTATTGTGTCAGGAATGATGAGCCCAAATTTAACCGGGTTAGACCCAGTAAATCAAGTAGGTCCAAATCAGCTACAAGACGGGTTAAGCCCAATTCACCAATCCGACCCAGTCCAAGATCCAAGGAGCCCATGAAGAAAAAGGCACGTGAGAAGAGATCATCGGGATGGATACACAATAATTAATTGTACTTACCTTTTGTAGCTATCCTCCCCGAAAAATTAGTACCCTCACACTCACGGCACCGCCTCACCTTACCGCCTCACCATACCTATAAATTGTAAGCCTTCTCCACATGAGAAGACACATCTTGGTATCTCCTCACACCTCTCTATTAGCTTCTCTCTCCTAGCTATTGCACCTCTCCCAGAACACACATCTCCCGGAGTTTTCTCTCTCTTACTTTATTTATCAATAAAGAGTCACCGGCCACCGTAGCCGTTTCCGATAGTGGAGTAAGTCACTCGGACCGAACCACTATATATTTGTGTGTTGATTCAATATTTACATTACTGTCATTTATTGTTTTATTTATTATCCACTAATTACACTTCTTCACATATTCGACTGTTGATGTTGCACGAGACAGTTTTGTTGATCTTGCACGAGACACCTCGGCGTCTATGCCTAGCAACGCCCGCACCTTAGAGCTCAGCGGCGCCCATGCGTAACCTAAGCGCCCAGTAGTGCTCTCATGCAAACACCCTAAATCTTCAGCTTCGCACTCTCTCGCGAGTCGCCAAGAAGCTCGGCCTAATCTAATCTCTGTTCCCAAGCAGTCTATGTATCCAGCTTCGCGCTCTCTCACAAGTCGCCAAGAAGCTCGCCCTTATCTTACCTCTACTCCCAAGCAATCTATGTATCCAGTTTCGTACTATCTCGCGAGTCGTCAAGAAGCTCGGCCTAATCCTACCCCTACTCCAAAGCAGCCTATGTATCTAGTTTCGCACTCTCTCGTGAGTCGCAAAGAAGCTCGGCCTACTCCTACCTCTGATCCTAAGCAGTCTATATATCCAGCTTCACGCTCTCTCGCGAGTCACTAAGAAGCTCGGCCTAAACCTACATCTGCTCCCAAGCAGTCTATGTATTCAGCTTTGCGCTCTCTCGCGAGTCGCCAAGAAGCTCGGCCTAATCCTATCTCTACTCCCAAGCAGCCTCAATCTCCAGCTTAGCGCCTCTCACGAGTCGTCAAAAGCTCAGCCTCAAGAGGTATTACTCTCTCATGAGCCAACATCAATTACTCTCAGCAGCCCCTCGTGCCTGCCTCTCTGTACCAGATGTCTGAATGTCTCTCCAAGCTTGGTCGTCCTTGGAAAAAGCAGGGAAAAGCGACAGCCGCCTACAAGCATTCAAAAAGCAGAACATGAAGGGAAGGAGGCGAGAACAAAATCAAAGTTGAGAAGAGAGGCATACCATGGAAGACCCTTCCATCGCGGTATTGGTAATGCCCTTTAGACCTCGAGATCCAACCTCTTTGATATCCCTGGGAGTCACAGACCACCAAAGTCGCTCCTTAACCAAAGTCAAGTCAAAGCATTGACATCGAGCCACTACTAGAAGCAGGACAACTATGTGGAGCTACAGTCCCTGTAGAAGACCGCACTAGAGTCTCAACTTCTACAACGGTACAAGGGCTAGCTTTGGTACACACAGGAGTTACAGTCTGGGAAGGAATGGGGGCATCACCGGGTCCCATCTCCCGAGAAGCAACTTAGCTATCGGACCTTGACCGAGAAGCACTGGGGGCATCAGATCTCACCCCTTCTAGGAGGAAGGGAAGCCACCATATGGAACAAGACATCTGTTCTACCCAAAGGAAGGAGCTCACTCATACCCTCAACCCTCAACCCACAATCACTACTAGGGTTTGGGGCATGAATGGCAAATGATGAGCCCAAATCTAACCGGGCCAGACCCAGTAAATCAAGCAGGCCCAAATCAGCTACAAGGCGGGTCAAGCCCAATTCCCCAATCCGACCCAGTTCAAGATCCAAGGAGCCCATGAAGAAAAGGGCACGTGGAGAGAGATCATCGGGATGGATACACAAGAATTAATTGTACTTACCTTTTGTAACTATCTTCCCCGAAGAATTAGTACCCTCACACTCACGGCACCGTCTCACTATACCTATAAATTGTAAGCTCTCTCCACATGAGAGGACACATCTTGGTATCTCCACACACCTCTCTACACATGGCTTATCTCTCTCCTAGCTATTGTACCTCTCCTAGAGCACACATCTCCCGGAGCTTTCTCTTTCTTACTTTATTCATCAATAAAGAGCCACCGGCCACCATAGCCATTTTCGAGAGTGGAGTAGGTCACTCGGACCGAACCACTATATATCTGTGTGTTGACTCAATATTTACATTACTGTCATTGATTGTTTTATTTATTGTCTATTAATTACACATCTTCACATAATCGACTGTTGATTTTGCACGAGACAGTTTTGTGCATCATCAAGTAAATTAAGTCAAATTTTTTAAATCTCCATAACATTACTCAATCCATAAAGAGAGTCTACTAATTATAAATTATCTTTCATAGTTTGGTCTATAATCATTTATGCACAGGCTGAACTCTATCAACCAATGAGATAATGACACATGGGAAAAACTAGTACAAGTCTTGCAACACCAAAGCAGGTTAGAGAGACATAAAAAATTCATCCGACGTATAATCTTTGATACTTAAGTCAGTTCGGGGATGAGAAAGAGAGAGAGGATACGAGGTGTTGCAATGGGTGTTGTGTCTAATTGCACATACGTACTTGAGGTTCAAGTCTTTTGACTATTTGTACCTAGAGAAATGTTGACATGGGTTAGTAATGATGAGGGTTTGCCGATAAGGTTGATAGATTTTTTAGGAAAAATATTTCTTATTAGTCCACATGAATGACAAGATTACCGTGTCAGTAATTGTCTTACCAAAAAATGTCATCATCTCGTCATATGGTGGCTAGGTGTTACCTATTTAATAGGCTTGAGGGATGACTTGCATTTGGTTGGGGTCAGCTATCAAATGATAATATTGTTCAGAGTCAACTTCCGAATAATAAACGTTGTTTGGGGTCAGCTATTACATGATGGTGTACTTCAGAGCGTCTCTCGATTAGTCCACGTGTACAAAGGTCTTGTCCTTGTGTCAGTTTTTCATGGAGTTTCGCGTTGTATCCCACGTTGTGAAAATGGTGGAGCGAACATCCCTAATCACCCGCTAGACTAGGTGACTTTGTTTATGTTAGGGGGTCAAACAAGAACAGGGGTAAAGGGTGATATCACTAGAACCGAGATACCATCCAACTCCCAAGTAGTCCTAAACCCTCAATCAGTCAGTCCCTTTTTTGGGCTTAGGTCATTTTGGGGGATGACATACATTGAGTTGGTCCCATTCAATCCCTTTTTTGGGCTTAGGTAGCTATTGCTGATTGGCACACCGAAAAATATCCTGTCATTTTCAATTTTATAACGTTTGAAGTTATTTTCTATTTTTCTAGCAAAATAATCAATCTTAGTTACAAAAATGGCTGTTTACCACCTTCTTCCCCCTCTTTTTCTTTGCTTGATTTGTCATTTTAATTTGTGTACATGGTGCTAGACTTTCCACTGCAGTTCACAAATTGTTGGGGTTGTGAGAATAATTTAAAACGTTTGGGGGAAGTTAAAAAGGAATTAAGATAATTACTTTAAAAAAGAACTTGAATGAATAGTCTTCTGCATATAATTTAAAAAGAACTTGAATGAACTTGAACTTTATTTTCTTAATTTTGATTTACTAGTTATTGCTCGTACCTGAAGGCACGAAGTAATAAAAAAATGGTTAACAATGAATATATTTGTATTTACACCAAAAATCAAATCACAAATATAGATGAGAGAGAAAAGAATTTAAGCACCGATTGTAGTGAGGGTGAGCGGTGGTAGTAGTGGTGACGACAGTGGTGGTGGTGGGGAAAAGGTGATGGTTGTGGTAGGTGGCGACGACCGTAGTGATAGTGACAGTCGTAGATGACAACAGTGATGGTGGTGGTAGTGGTAGCCATGAGTGACGATAGGTACGGGTGGTGATGGGCGACAATGATGGTAGTGGTGGTGGTGGGGCGACGACGGGTGCTTTTGGGCAACATTTGTGATGGGTGGTGGCAAATAACGGTAGTAGTGGTGGTGGTAGGTGTGGTGGGGGTGGATGACAGTGATGGGCGATGACGGGTGGTGGTGGGGCGACGACTGTGGCGGTAGTGGGTTGTGGTGGTGGGCGACAGTGTGATGAGTGGTGCGAATGGTGGTGGTGGTAGGTGTGGTGGAGTGGGTGACAGTGGGTGGTTGCAGTTGTGGGCGAAGACAGATGGTGGTGGTAAGTGTGGTAGGGGTGAGTAACAGTGGTTGGCGGCGATGGTGGGCGACGACGGGTGGTGGGTTGTGGTAGTGGGTGGTGATGGACAATAATGGTGGTGGTGGTGGGTGTTGACAGTGGGCGACAGTGGTAGTGGGATGATGGTGGTAGTGATAATAAATATAAGAATGAGATGAAGATGGTGGTGACAGTGGGCGACGGTGGTAGAAATCGGTGGTGAGTGGCGGTGAAGCAGTGATGGTGGGGTGGTGGTGGCAGCGGTGGGGTAGTGGTGGTGGTAGGGTGATGGCGACGACGGTGGTTGTGGTGGCGATAGTGGTGATGGTTGTGGGGTGGTGGTGGGGCGGTGGGAATGGTGGTGGTAGGGGTGATGGTGGGATAGTGGCGGTAGGGTGGTGGCAACAGTGGTGGTGGTGGTGGGGTGGCGATGGTGGAGGTGGTGATGATAGTGGGGATGGTGGTGGTGGGACGGTGGTTTTTGTGGCAGAGGTGGTGGTGGGGTGACAATGATAGTGGTGGTGGTGGTGGTAGTGGTGGTGGTGGTGGGGGTGGGGGTGCAGGTGCGGGTGGGGGTGGTGGCAGTGGTGGTGACGACAACGACGGTGGTGATGGTGATAGTAGTGGTGATGGTGGTGGGGGTGGTGGTGAGCGATTACAAATACTACTTTCTTTTTAAGTACTCATGAGAAATTATAAGTCTTAGAAACACTTTTAAAAAGTCTCCCCAAACACCCTTAAGAGCCTATTTTTCCTATTAAATTTGAGATGTTAATATTAGCCATTAGATTAACTTTAAAGTAAAATTTAAAGAGATTTCAACTGCAAAAAGTAAATTTTTTTTTTTTTGATCTTTTGAGATTTGAATTGTATTATACTTTATTATATAGATTAATTTATAAAAAAATGGGTTAATTGCATTGAAGGTCCCAAAAGTATAGGATTTGTCTCATTTTGGTCCTCAATATTTCAATTGCATCATTTTAGTCCTTGAAATATTAAATATGTTTTTATGTTGTCTCTCAAACAGACAACAACCAAATTGTTAATAGTTTTTTATCAAAAATTTGTCATGTGATACCTAAATATAGATAAAAAATAATTTGATTAGCTCTTGACCGAAATAAAAAAAAATATTAGTCAAGATGCATGTAAATTGACCTGAATATCTTATCTTTTGAACAAAAAAAAAAAAAACCTTCCCTATTTTCTTTATTTTTAACGGTTTTTGTGTCTAATTTTAATTATTCTATTTTCTCGGTCTCAATTTGTTTTATTAATACTTCTCATTCAACACATAATGAATACGTGGTATATCGTACTTATGTAAACGCATATCTTTGACGAAAGGAATCGTGATTATTCGTAGCTCTAGGGTTTTGAGTTTTGTATATTGGTCGATCTTAATCGTCAGTGTTGATTTTTGATAATGGGTGCCGAGGGCGAGTCAATCGTATCGGGCGGGAGCATCGGTGGTGTCGAAGAAGTCACTGTCAACATTCGATGCTCCAACGGCTCCAAGTTCTCCGTACGGACGATCCTCAGTTCAATGGTTGGGGCGTTTAAGGCTCTTCTGGCTCAGAACTGCGACGTCCCAACTGAACAGCAGAGGTTGATTTACAAAGGCCGGATCTTGAAGGACGACCAAACCCTTGATAGCTACGGTAAGTAAATTTTTTTTTTGGTTTTCGTTGTTGTATTTTTCTCCTTTTTTTCATTGTTTTTTATTTCTGTTAATTTTGATATGAATTTTTTTGCTTTTATTACGGAATCTTATATTTCAGTGGATTTATTTTTGTCAGATTGATTGATAAAGTTAGGAATCTTATTATTTAGGTGTAAAGCATACACAATCACAGAGTTGGGGAATTTTAAAACCAGTTCTCAGTTTTTCTCGAATGTGAATTGATTACTGTAGCTGATCACTGTAACATAAGCAATTATTTTAACAAGCTCTCTACAGTTGAATGCTCAGTCTTTTAGTTTGCAGCGTCAGTGAAAGAGAATTGCTGAAGTTGGGAGGATCTTGAAATGTTGAAAGTTAAAGCCTCCTTATAGGAGTTAAGAGAAGCCTTCCTGGTTTATTGAACTCGGAACCCTTCAGCTGGTCAATAATTAATCTGCAAAGTGTGGTTCTTAATGAATTTCTTGAAATAATATGCTTTTTAAGCTGGATCCTTCATTGGAGGTTTATGGATTTGGATCCCCTTGAGCACTATTTTCCTCAATAGTAGATCGCTCACTATGCATTCAATTGAGTTGAGACCCACAATACAAGTGGGTTTCTCACCAATATATGGTGGATGTTCTAAGATTAAAAAAATTTGAGAGAATGTATATGGGAAGATATCCATATCTGAGGTGTATATGCCCGTAAGCTTGATTGGTTGCCAGCATGTCTGGTCATACCCAAGGTTAAGATCCTGTCTACTAAGACACTTTTTGGATCTTATGAGTCCATTCTTCGTAGGTTTTTGGTATTTTATTGTAGAGTTTTTACATTTGGGCCTTATTTTTAACTCAAATTTGTCAGATTTCAGGACTATGCCATATATGTTTTTACTGATATTTGTATGCAATGTGTACTGATACCTGATGTTGATGATAATGAATGTGGCCAATTATATAATGGAATAAGGGGTTTGTCTCTCTGGGGAGTCGTCACCTCCTTATACTGAAAACTTTTCTGTATTTGTCGTGGTGTTCTGATATGCTTCGAGGGGAATAGCCTTTTTGGAAACGATTTTCTTGTCTTAGGGAAGGCTCTTATCCTTTCATTTGATTTTCACAGTATTCTTCAACAATCTACCTGTTTGTATAGCATGTTAATTTAATTTACTGTATCGGGATGGATTTCAAATTGCCACTTGATTATGTCAGATATGACTTTCATTTGTCCATATTGAATCTCAAGCAGGAGTCTTGCGCTTTCTTTACAACAGTTATTTGTTTCACTCAAATTCCTGTCTCCCCCACAAAAATAAATTTCGAAGTCAAACTGAATTCCTGTGTAAATGCTGAGGATATTTTTTGTTTAATTGCAAATAACAAGATTTCCCTTTACACCTTGTACTGCTTATATTTTTGAAAGATGTCAATATTCCACTGAAAGTTTCTCTTGTTCTCTTTTGCTTGGAATTTTCAGCATATAACTAATTTGTACGCCATGATTTGTCATAATTATGTTGCATCAGTACTTGATTGACAGGTTTAAATTTTTTAAACTTGTTAAAATTGCTTTTCTTACCGTAAATGTGTCACTATGCATTATTGTGGGATATATCTATCTAGCATCTAATTATGCATGGATAGTCACAGTCACACACACCTTTATCATTCTGAAGGGCAAATGCCCTCTTTACATGAAATATTTGAACCCTAAAAAATGAGAGTTAGGTTGTATATGTTATTTTCGGTTGGCCAAAAGCATTTGATGATCATTGATTGATACATTGAAGAATCGATATATGCAGTTCATATTGTGATTCAGGCATTGCATTGTTTTCTTAACAGCATTGCTTTTATGTTAACTTGTTTTCTATTATTACAAGTCACGATATGCAACCAAATGATTGTTTTTTGGGGCTGTCAGGCAAATTATTGATATTGTTTCTATCTTTGTAATATGCTTAGATCATTTTCTCTTTCTCTCTTTTCTTCTTGTTTGAAGTTGACATTTCATTCTTCATTCTTTTCTACAACTGAAGGTCTGCAGGCGAATCACACCATTCACATGGTGCGTGGTTCTGCCCCAGCTGGATCGTCACCTGCTGCCGCAACTACCAATACTGGAAATCCTACTATCACACCAAGTGTGGCTCTGGGTGGTGGTTCAAATGAAGGAGGGGGCTTTGGGGGCAATGGTCTTGGGGCATCTCTGGATCCTGGGCTTGGTTTTGGTGCACTTGGTGGCACTGAAGCATCTGGTTTACTTGGAGCTGGACTTCCAGAATTTGAACAAGTGCAGCAGCAGCTCACTCAGAACCCCAACATGATGAGAGAAATAATGAACATGCCGGCTATTCAAAACCTTATGAATAACCCTGATTTAATGCGCAGCATGATGATGAACAATCCTCAAATGCGTGAGATCATTGACCGAAACCCTGAGCTCGCTCATATTCTTAATGATCCAGGTATTCTTCGACAGACGTTAGAAGCTGCTAGGAATCCTGAGCTAATGCGTGAGATGATGCGGAACACTGACAGAGCAATGAGTAACATTGAATCTTCTCCCGAGGGATTTAACATGCTCAGACGCATGTATGAAAATGTTCAGGAACCCTTTCTGAATGCCACAACAATGGGCGGAGGTATCGGAAATGATGTGGGATCAAACCCCTTTGCAGCTCTTCTGGGGAACCAGGGTGGTGGTGCCCAAACCAGAGATGGATCTAACAGCCCTTCAACTACTGGGTCTGAAACAACTACCGCAGCTACTGCTCCAAATGCTAATCCACTTCCGAATCCTTGGAGTGGTACTGGTGGTGAGCTTCATTACTATGTATACTTATGAAGGCAATTTAATTCATTCATTGATTTGTTTGGCAAAAATGTTCTTAATGTCTTTTGACAAATAAAGCAAGGTCATCATTCATGAGCAATGCAAAGTCAATCACTGTCAGCATTGGAGAGATTGGAACGGGGACAGTTGTGATGAAGGCAATTTAATTCTTTCATATATTTGTTGGTTAATATGTTCTGAAATGTGAATGTCTTTTTACCTAGCAGCTCTATCATAAAAAAGAACAATCAAACTTACAAACGTTGTGTTAATCTTGAGAAAATGTATCTTCACAATTATAAAGCAACGTTCTTGTGCATGAGCAATGCAAAGTCAATCACTGACGCACACTTTATATATCATCACTGTTGGCGTTGGAGATACTTGAACTTGTAAGTTTTTGTCAGACTAGATTCATCCACAAAGTTGCCTGTTTTTGTCAGAATAGATTCATCCACAAAGTTGCCGATCGCGACTACTTAGGGCCCCTCACCTACTCTAATATAGCCATCTCTGGGGGTGCACACTCTTGCTTGCATGTGTTTCCACTGTGACTGATTGAAGCCACCTTACTTTATCGTGCAGATATTGGTCTCTTCATAGCCTTGTCTGAAATTTTTTGTACACATTCTTGTGACTTCCAGTATGATTTGTCATTCTTAAGACTGCAAAGAACAAGTAATTATGTGCAAAAAGTTCCTTTTCATCGTTTGACCACAATTGGACATGATAGCACCTCAAAAGTGGAATAGTTCTCTGATTTTCCTGAATCCGTTTGCTAGTATTTTACCAAAACAAGAGATTAATTTCCTAGCAGAAATGCCTTTATAATTTTGCATTCTGCTGATTTCTATACAAATCTTATTTGAAACTTCTACCAATTATTGTTTCCAGCTCATATAATATTGTGAATGGCTAGGAGGTTCCCAAGCAAACACTACTACAAGGTCAAATCCTACTGGGGATGCAGTGGCACCAGGTATTGGTGGGTTAGCTGGGCTTGCTCTCCCAGAGTTGGGAAACACTTTTGGCATGCTGGATCCTTCTGCAATGAATCAACTCTTGCAGAATCCAGCTATTTCTCAGATGATGCAAAGTCTGTTTTCCAACCCCCAATATATGAATCAGGTACTATTAAACCTACGTTAGCTTACGAGACTGTTTCATGCTTGAAAGAAAACCATTAAGATTCTTATTAAAAAATATACCTTGAGTTGTAGATTCTCGGTTCCAATCCACAACTCCGCAGTATGCTAGATTTGAACCCGCAGTTAAGAGAAATGATGCAAAACCCAGAAATTCTTCGCCAGCTAACCTCACCGGAGACAATGCAGGTATGTTACTGTAATCAGTTGTCTCTCCCTCTCACTCTGCTCCACTCCTTCTCTCTCTTCCCTTCCTTTTCTCTTGCTCTCTGCATGTATTAATATATATCTGTACAAATACAAGGGTAAACTTCGGAATTTTTTCATAGTTTTGCCAGTGGATGCCTGTTGCCATTTTAAGGGTGCTCATTGGAATCAATAATCTTTCGGCTTTTTAGTATTCCATGGTTGGCCTTTTGAACTGTGCAAAATTGTTTGCACATGTTCCCCCTCCCAACCCCTGTATGTGAATAATGAATGTGTAATGAGCACAGAGGGAACCATTCTTTCCTCTTTATGAAGTAGTACTGATGTATTGTGGTGCTATGTGTGACCCCAATTTGCTGTTATCATTTCACAGCAAATGATGGCTTTACAGCAGTCACTCGCTCAGCTGAACAGGCAGCAGTCAACCGGGTAAGTGAAAATCAGCTCTCTCTTAACTTGTGTTGGTGGCTGAAACCTAAGTTAAGACTCTTTTTGTTTGTTTTAGGTTTTGTTGGGTCCCATGTTCTCTTTTAGTGTGGTTTAGTTGACAAATTATTGAAATCATATTACAAATATGATTCCTAGTATTTGCATATTGCACACAACACATTCCTCATTTCAATTTTGCGGTGTGATTTGTAATATTACATACAGCCTGTGCCTCGTTTGGATGAAGCCTGCGCCTTGCATAACACATGACACCTAGGCCCCAAGGGACATTGATGCCTTTTATGTTGTATTTGTCTCTCATATTTGCAGTGTAATTTATATTTTTGAATATTATACACAGCACGCGCTTTGTTTTGATGAAACTCACGTCTTGCCTTACACATCGCAGCCGCAGTTACTGGGATTGCAGATGTCGTAAGTGTCCCGTGAATCAGGGTCATATGATCCGAAACGGGTGGATTGCCCAAATTTCCGACCCCAAAACAACTCACGTTCCAATTAATCTCAAATTATAATTCTAACCCAAATTTGAACCTAACAGGTTATTGCTTTGAGGGTTAATTGCAAAATACCTCCCTATACTTTGAGGTGCTGGCAAAGTACGATCTTCACTTTAAACGGTTGCACTAAACCCCCCTGAACTTGTGATCAAACTGCAAAAGTGGATGTTCGTCATAGATCCTATAAAAATACTAAAATACCCTTATTATTTCATTCAATTTTTTTTTAAAATGCCCTCTCTCCCTCACTCCTCTGGGTATTACTTTCTCTCTCCATGCCTTCTCCTTTCGGCCCAACCCTCAGACCCATTCACCTCCGTTACCCAAGTCTCATTTCCTTCCTCTGTCTACCTCCAAGAACTCTCTCCCTTTCTCTCTCTTCTCTTTGATTCGAGAGCCAAGACAGCATCACACATGACGGAAATACAGCTTTACAACTTGCAATCACCACCCAAAAATCTCCAAAACTATAGATTAGTTTTAGCAATAAATTTTTGAGGCGAAATTACCGTTGAATTCTCTTTAGTGGTAAATCAGAGGCAAAATCAACGACATAATTTGGGTCAGTTCATTTGTGGGTGTGCACACTCGAGGTGGAGGTGCGGTGGATTTGGGTGGGAGATTGCAGTGGGGGGGCACTGTCATAGGGAATTGTGATGGGGATGGGCTGGGGTGGGGAAGTTGCTGCGGAGTGGGCTGGGGATGGGGGTGTTGCAGATGGTGGGTTTTGGTGGGGGAGGGAAGGAGTTTGCAAAGGCAGAGAGAGAGAGAGAGAGAGAGTTGGGGAGCTTTGAGGATGGAAGGGGTGTTGCAACAGAGGAGTTTTGGGTGGTTGAGTGGTAGGGATACGGGTGAGGGAATGAATGGTTGGCTGACGTGGGGGAGGCTGGGGTTTGAGAGAGAGAGAGAGAAATGGATGGGTGGGAAGAGAGAAAAATGAGAGAAGAGAGGGTATTTTAGGAATTATTATGGGTTAAAAATTTGAAAGACTTAGTCTTCACTCACTATTTTGGGTGCGTGAGTTACACTTTCCGATAAATTAGTAACGGCCATCCATTTTTGTACTTTGTTTTCAAGTTTAGGGGGGTTTAATATAAAAGTTTCAAGTAGAGGGGGGTACTTTATCAGTGCCTCAAAGTACAGGGGTAATTTGTAATTAACCCTTTCTTTAATTTGGTAATCTTTAAAAATTTGTTGTGATTTGAATTTTTTTCATAAGCTTCTATTGGAAATATAAGATAAATATTAGTTAACAATCATATGCATGTATAAGTATATATAATTTCATATATGGTGAAAACAATCCGGATGACAGTTACAAATCAAACCACGACCTAAAGTAGAATACCAAGTAACTCCACCCACATCGCACCGTGCGTTGGGAAAAGTGTGTAACCGTATGCGAACCAGGTATCATATTGACTCATGATATAGGTAAACATTAATCGCACCTAAGCCACAGGAGACATTGGTGCCTTAGTGCACTTTTGGCCTTAAATAACACATGTAGTCTACTTATTACCATTTGTTGAACTCTACCACACCAAAATCAAAATCCTTGTCCCAATTATTGTGGGTTGTGGACATGAATTTTTCATCTTTTGCTAAATTCATTTATTTTTCTACCTCACTCGATGTCAGTGTTGGTCGTCCACTTTTCTTGGCAATGACAGGAGCGGAACTATGTTGGGGCAGGGTGTTCTAATTTTATCTTTCTTAGCCGTACCACATAACTATGTTAACACTAGTTGAAGTCCATATATTTATTTCCCTTAATGTTTAAAGAGCACATTTGGATTTAAATAAACGGCCTGATTTCCACACTATCTAGTGGATATGGAAATCTTATGTGTCAAAAATTATGAAGTGATCAACAGTGTGTCAAACTCACCATATAATATCTGGTTCTCTTTGGAGTTGGTCCACAATTTTTTTCACTGTCTTGATAAATTAATCAGCATTTGTTCCTGTTTCGTGCTTAGGGCTTACTAATTGTTGGCTTCTCTCTTGCAGGGAACCAGCTCAGACAGGTGGTACTACAGGTATCTGAGCAAATTGAAATGCTAGTTAATTTTTTTTTCTAAAAAAGGATAAAAAGAATTCAATAGATGTTTGTTCTTTATCTGTCTTTTTTGTGTGCCCCAAATTAACCACTTGAATATCATTGCAAATTTAAGGAACACAAAACAATATGGGCCTTGAGTTATTGATGAATAATATGTTTGGTGGACTTGGAGCTGGCGGCTTGACTGTTCCAAACACACCTGATGGTAGCATTTCTCTTACCTTTCTGTCAGATTTATAATTAAATTCCTTTGTAGTTGGTTTGTCTTTGAGCTCCACTTAAAACTCAAAAAATGTGTATGTAATTGTTTCCGTAGTTCCTCCAGAAGAACTTTATGCGACTCAACTGTCACAGCTTCAAGAAATGGGTTTCTTTGACACGCAAGAAAATATCAGGGCTTTGCGTGCTACATCAGGGAATGTTCATGCTGCCGTGGAACGACTTTTGGGGAACCCCACTCTGTAGTCTCAACACCTGTTCTATATCTAAATTGAAAGACTCATGGGGCGTGTAAAACTATTCATTATACTGGTGTCTTCTAAAGGTTAAAGACGAAATAGCACTTTCAATTCCATTTTGGGCATGTGAATAAGAAAGTGCACGCCTCGATAGTAAGAGCTCTGAACGTGCAGATAGAGACTTTTGCATCTCTCTCTCTCTCTCTCTCGTGTGCCTGTGTACATACAATTTTTAAAGTACGTTTTTTCTATGAATTTGTCATGGTCCGTTTTGTTACATCATTAGATCTACATTTGATTTATATTTGACATATTGTTAAGCTTCTGATATTTTACATATTGTTAAGCTTCTGATCTGGGAATAGTTCAGCTTATGTCTTGTTATGTGAGGAGTGAGGACTGAGATCCAAAATACTGCAAACCAGTGGTGGATGGAATCGTTAGAAGGCAGCTATGATATATGTAGTTGTCTTACGGGAAACTAATATGATCGTGGTGTCTGTTCTATTGCCATAACCCGTTAGTTCCAAGAATTTGTTTCATTGGTCTAAATTGACCCATGAAGGGTAGAGTTAGTAGTGATCTTGAGCATGTTCTGATGGATATACTTGAGTGTTGGAGCTTGCATGGTTAGGCTCAACCAAGCTTTCAGATCTTTCCTTTTTTTTTTTTTTTTTGGGGGGGGGGGTTTGGGCTTTGAATCTTGCCCTGATATGGTTGGTATGTGAAATTCCAAATGCCACTACACCAACTACATGTATACCCATAGATTTACTAGGGCATGTAGTAGGATTGTGGTCTCTCGATCTTCTGCGTCTTAAAATCCCTGTTTCATTCTATCTCATCTGAATTCATTTGGTGATCAGGTATGTGTAGTAGTCACGCTTTTATTAGTGAATCTAAATACAGGACTTTATGGCAACAATGTTTTGCTAGTTCGAACCAGTGTCTTTGTATCTGTATGTAGTTTGGGTTAAGAATGGTAACTCACAAGTACCTTATGTTGGCGAGGATCCAGATTTTTATCATTAATTTTTTTTTTCGGTAATATATAAATAATGATTCTTACTTAATTAAATTTATGTATGGTAAAATTGAGTGAATTTGTTATGCCGATCTCACTAATAATCATCCGGTGAGAATAAGTGAAAACAGTTGAGTGGATTAATAAAACAACAGCCAAATTTATTCCGGTGGCGCCATAACCCAATTTTACCCTCAAGAGAACTAAACTAATGGAAAACAATATTCCTGCTAGAGTAATGCTATTAAGGCCTGAAAAATTGATGTATGGTTAGATTTCTTTGCCCTCAAGCAAGTTAAGCGGGTTTTATGGTGCATCTCATCGCAGACTCGTTGCAGTTGCTTCTCTGCGGGGTGGGTCCCTTCCCCTTATAGGTAGTCGGTAGGACCCCCACCCACCAATGGTTAATGTTAAGTCCACAAAACAGTAATCACAGCGAAGAGCTAGTCATACAACTAGCCACTGATCATCATCTGCATGAATATCGAGAGAAAATGTGGGAACATGATAGAGATCCCTAACTGAAAATAACTACCCCATTTCGAAGTGGTCTCTCTCTTGGAAAGTGGTAACCGCTCGGACTACATAAGACACCCAGCAGCCATTTGTTCAACTTTTTTCGCCATTCTGTTTTTCTTGAAGGCCATAGTGATGAACAACTGCAACACTAGAGATTTTCAACCCTGTCCTTCACCGGCCACTCGAGAAATCTTTCCGAGCTTTGAGTCTCAGTGCCCTGGTGGCAACTTTGCCCTCGTAAACTACCATCAGAAATCCAAAAAGAAGAGAGCGAAGTTGATCCGAATCAACAACCTGGTTGGGGTCAGTTCGAGTGGTGTTACCAAGCCCAAGAATGGAAAGAAGCCAGACCCCAGTGCTCCAAAGATTACTAGGCCCTGTAGTGAGTGTGGCAAGAAGTTTTGGTCATGGAAGGCTCTTTTTGGGCACATGCGATGCCACCCGGAGCGCCAGTGGCGTGGCATTAACCCTCCACCAAATTTCAGGCGACCCATGTTGTATGAAAACAATGAAAATGATCTCCACGCCCTATTGTCCGAGGAGGATCACGAGGTTGCTAAGTGTTTGTTAATGTTGGCTAATGGGCCTAGTGCTTCGGAGACGCCCACTGTTTCTAATATGGAGAAGGAGACTGCTACTACTACTTCTACTAGTACCGCCAATCAAGGCCAATCGTTATGTGGTACTATTGCTAGGGATGCAGTGATTGGTGGTGGGGACGTAGATGGTGCTGGTCCTTCGTATGTGAACTGTCGATTTGAGTGCTCGAGTTGCAAGAAAGTGTTTGGGTCTCATCAGGCTTTGGGGGGTCATAGGGCTAGTCACAAAAATGTAAAGGGTTGTTTTGCAATTGCTCGGAATGATGGGGAGGATGAGGATCATGTTGGTGGACATGATGATGATAGAAATGATGAAGGGGAGGTAAAGGACAATGGGGACAATAAGATGGTGATGGTTTTGGGGCACAAGTGTAGCATATGTTTAAGGGTTTTCTCGAGTAGCCAAGCCCTAGGTGGACACAAGAGGCGCCACTGTGAGAACGTAGATGAACCATGGGGACTATCGCAAGGGCTCCACCCTTTTGCAGCAAAGAAGGGTTGTGGTTTGGACTTGAATCTGCCTGCCCCAGGTGAGGATGATTCATCATTGTCTAATTATTCTTCAGGACTCACTTTGGATTTAAGGTTGGGATTATGAAGATGTCATCAAGGATCTTTCATATGGTCATTTGCTTGAATTGATTTGTTCTTGTAAGCTAGGGTTTGTCATCATATCTGTACAACTGATACTTGACCTGAAAAGTGTTCATGATGGTTGCCAAATTGGGAGTCAAAAATTTGCAGTCCATGTACTACATGGTTAAACTCTATATTTCTATGTACTAATTACTAGTATACAAAAGATTCATTTGCGCTGAAGTAGGTGATTCTCTTCATTTGATCTATGCATTATTCATTGGTCCATTCATTATGTTTTTATAAGGGCGCATGAACAGTGAGGGGTTTACACTTGAACACCTTTAGGCTATCCAAGTTGACAATTACTTCAGTGTGTTTAAACTATCAAATGTGAAGGTGACATGTTGCTAGATACGGAATATGTCATATTGTAACCTAGTTCACATATACTGTCCCTATTTGGAAGTGTCTAAAATCAGAATACCCCAAGAGACGGGGATTAGGATCACTTGTACTTCTGTATCCTTGAACAGCAAAGAGGAACAGAACAGATGATCAGAACAAACTGAATATTGATATCTTATTAGACATTGAGAATGGTTTATGTGTTCATTAGAACTTGATTCTCTTCATTCTCAGGAATTGTGCTAGACTGTGGATAAAAAAAAAAGAAAAAGAAAACTATACCATCTTTTTGAAAGCAACATCAAAAATTCATTCAATTTGTCTTCCACGCAATGGCTTTGGGTTTGCTTCAGCAAAACTACTATACGTGGTCACCAACAATATACTTTCAAGCTTTAGGCGTTTTCATGAAAATAATTATAGAACAAGTTATCCAAAAAAGCAATCATAGATATTTAGAGTTTAAGGATACTGCTTTGTGGAAAGCTGTAAACGCCCAGGCTGAATATCAGTCTGTTGAAGACAGAAATCAAACGGCATACACCTCTGCAACAGGTCATATAGCAGACTCAGGTCACGGAATCGTCCTTGTGGAAACCAGTTGAAAACTACTTATGATGGAGCTTTCCAGCCAATGTCGGCAAGTTGCAATAGGGGTGGTAATGAGGTATTCTGATGGTCTGCTAGAACAGGGCAGAGCGAGACTTATTACACTAGTTTCAGCAGTATTCTCTGAGGCTAATGCATTTCGAGATGCCTGTCTGATGGTAAAACTTTGAACCTATCAGATGATCAGTGAGAAGGATAGTGGAGACCTGATGCTATTCTGTCCCAGTGATAATGCTTAATTTCAAAGTGATCATCCTTAATGATTATTGAAAATTGGGGACATGGTACAAGATTTCCAAGACCGTTCAGGAAGACTTAATGTTCAGTTCAGACATCAATCCTGTAACAAAGCTGCGCATTGGGTTGCTGCTGAAGCTTTCAAAAGCTCTCTTTTGCGAACTTGGGCTGTATACCTGCCAGCTGCGTTGCAGAGGATTCTTCTGTTAGGTTTTGACTATGCTCTTTCCAGGTTTGTGACTAAATGTTGAAGATAAAAAACCTCTATGCAGGAGAAAAGCGGTGGATATAGTAACTTTTAGTTTATTCCTCGGGAAAAAATGCCCTCCAGCATAACATTAGGAAACAATTTTCAATATTCTTTAGTGTTAGTTGAATCAGTGTGTTTAGTTGGCGAAAAAGATGTAGACCAGCCTAAAGGACGGCAGTGACAATCCTGCAGAAGTTAACTACAGGCTTACAGATAGGCAATTTAATAACATTTCTTCCAATGGTGGCTTGGAAAGTCACCATTCCAGTATGTATTCTGTTGGTTTCAGTAGTAGTGGGAATGGTTGGAGACTATGGCATATTAAAACATGGGAATGAGATAAAAGGGGATGGATTCCTTCACTATTTGTGCAGAAATTATAAATGGAAGATATTAGTTGTTTTCGACCATTGAATGATTAAGCCCTTTCCTGCTTGCGTAAGAGAATGGAGGCATAACCACATTCACCATTTCTATAATAATGAGTCGCACCCCAACATTGCTCACTCAAATGGCACTCTTAAGATTATTTTTCATTTGAGCTACACATCTATAGAAGGTACACCTAAGTAATCTGCTCTTTTTAATTATAAAAGTACCTATGAAACTTCATAAAATAAAGGCACGGGAAAGGACAATTGATTTGCTTGGATCGGCCTTTTAGTTTGAATGGAGTTTATCACAATCCCACATCTTGATTATGATAGCTAGCCATTCAATTGTGGTCGCTATTCTCTAGAGCAAACATACTGCATACCCCTGCATCTTCTTAAGTGTTATACCCCCTATTCTACACGTCGTGCCCCCGATCTGCTTCATGTCCACTTATGTGTGCGTGACTATAACCCTGTTAAATGTTTTATATTATTATTGGATTATCTCAAATATATGATTGTTTTCTCTGCGTGTGATTGAAACAAATTTCCATTACGGACAGAAAAAAAATCTGATCAAATTACCTGGCGTGATCAAGTCTTATTGCTGATTTCAACCAGGGATTGGCATTCGTAAATTCCATTTAGTTAACCTATTCACTACCCAGTTTACAAGAAGAATTTCCTAAGGTTTTTTTGGCTATGCTTATTCCATTTCTGGTGAGGGACACCTAGTCCTTAATAATTTATACATCAGGTTTTGAGGAGTCCTCCCCTACCTGTTCATTTGACCACTACTTTTCC
This sequence comes from Ilex aquifolium, assembly GCA_951799425.1. Classification (NCBI taxonomy): domain Eukaryota; kingdom Viridiplantae; phylum Streptophyta; class Magnoliopsida; order Aquifoliales; family Aquifoliaceae; genus Ilex; species Ilex aquifolium. Next base: position 43,208,037 of record OX637395.1, read on the forward strand.
ATGGAATCAGACCGGTAAACCAACTAGTTCTTTGCCTTAATTAGTGGATCTAATTATGTGGAAACCAAGTATGAAGTAATCAATTCTTGTTTAGAAATGATACAGTCATTTTATTTAAAAAAATGGTTTGACTTTAGAGGGAGGATACACTTCTGATGTATGTATGATCCATTATGGATGTTTTGATGGGCAGTTTACTTTTGATGCCTTTATGATTAAAATATGGAGATGCCTTGATGTAACTAACCAGGCGGATTATACTTGTCAATTTTGGTGGAAAATAAAGTGGGATTATCACGTAATGATGCTCAAAACAGAAAAAATTATCAGAACCCCTATGGAAATGCATTCACTTCTCCTAAGCTAAGTTGTGTGAACTAGCAATCAGGTACACGCAATGTCATTGTATTAAAATAGTGAACTGAATATTAATTATGGTTAATTTAATAGCTGAAAGCCTTAGAAAATATGTATGACTAAACTGATCGGAAGACATGGTAAGAAATGATGCCTCTCCCCATTAAACTTATATGTATATCTTGTTCTTCTTATCATGTATATATGTTGCTGCCATTATTGTTCATGGAAATCCTTCCTAGTTTGGTGGTTAACATGTTGTTTTCCTCAGGCTCAGGGGTATAGATTTCTGAAGAAATAATCAGTTTTTTTTTAAAAGGGCATAGAGTTGGTAAGTTACATGCCATGAAACATAAACAAAAGAAGATGCATATACGTCAACATTAGCAAGGGAAATAAAGTAATAAAAACCCACCTGCACAAGGTTCCGGATTTGTGGTTGTTTATTATCATCAGTGTTGAATGTGGAAAGATGCTGATGTTGGAGAGGAGAATCCACTGGTTGAGAATCATACATGGAGGATACTGGTGGATGAGTCAGCCTCAACAGATCCATCATTCATCCATACAATATAAGGGAATAATTGAGCATCACTATAGGTTTGTGTGAATCGACGCAAGAGAAGCCTTAATTTAGCATTTCTTTGGATATAGTCAGGAGGTTGGCTACTCATTTAACATTTTATTTCGTTTTCAATGACTGATCAAAGTTGAGTTTGATTTCCAATTGCATAAACTTGCTTTTTTTTATATCATACATAAATACTTGTGGAGATAACTGAGTGTGACTGGAGCTCACAATCAATCATTAGTAGTTGAGCAAGCTTTAGGGTATAGCTGATGATGAATCACATTGCACTAGAGCTGTTGGATCTATCATCAGGCTAGCATAATATATATAGATCCCTTGGATTAAGTCTGCAGGTATATTATTATACAAGTACGTGCAGGGTGTTGTCAAAGTCTAAGAGATGGATCGAGAGGATTAGCATTAGGATTAGGATATATTATAGTAGCTTAACTGCAACAGCAAAACTTGTGTAAGATTCAACGTTTACACCTTCACGTACTGAACGGAAGTTAAGTGGGACCTCCCACATTAAAATTAGTATCCTTAATCACGTCATTATACTTACTGTAATATATGTTTGATTAGTTTAAGTGGTAATGTTTGTGTTTCCTCACAAGCAACATATATACTTGGAGTTTGGGCGAGGCCTGCTGGTTTTGTATAACAGTACAAGTGATCATGAGCCACTAGGCACAATATTCTCCTTCTCTCCCTGCAGGGAACCATTAGTCAAAAGACTGGAGTGGTGAGGATTCCATTTACAAATTACGATAGTATGCAACCGCGTCTGCCGGATGCGGCGACTAGAGAACATGTCCCCCCCACCATTTTGAGAGCCAGGTAAAGAGTAGGGGGGGCCTTATTATAACCTGTGTTGATGTTGGGTAAGTAGTTAAAATATTATGTGTTGATTCTGTCTACTTTTTATCAAAAATAAATAAAATAAAATAAAAGAGGTTAAGGAATAAAATAAAATAAAATAAAATATAATTTTTATTGTACATTTGGATTTTGATTCTCTCAATTTCAAACTTTCACAATTTTAATCCAATTTGATCATCTACTATTAAACTCATTGGACCACTGTGGATGTTAAGCTTGATCAATATTAAAATTTTAAATTGGAAGCATCTAGATCCAATATGTTATATATATAATTGTTTTGTAATGTTTAGATTGTTGAAAGGCCGAACAATCCTGCAACTTCATATTCATTAAAACACAATTTATTAAAAATTATATATGATAAAATGCTCAAGTTTTATCTTAAAGGAGGAGAGAAATAACTGGTTCAAAACACGGTAATCGTTATTAACTAAAGAAAACATTGTTGACAGTGAAAAATAAAAGTTATATATATTAATGTAGCATTAAACTTCCATTAGTCAACTCAAAAAAGTCATATTTCATTATACCAACTAACCTTTTTTTGAATATATAAAAACCAACCTCTATGTGGCTTAATTTATTGGTATGAGTTCTTGACCTAATTTAACTCTTTTTTGTTGGATTAGTAAATTAATTCTACGTTGCTAAAAAATATGAAGCAAACTAATTAACTTCGTTTTGGGGGATTGTCTCGGAGGAGTAACGTTACTTGGATAAAAAATATTGAAAACATTTGTTGACTCCCAACATCACTATCATTGATTTAACTATGAATCTCAATATTTATTGGAACTCACTATCAGTCGTGTGGAGAGAGTCAACAAAAAGTGTCAAGATTTTTTATTCAAACTAGTGTGTGCACACATGCATTGCATGTGAACTATTTTGAGTATAAAATATTTGTTGTGGAATACTTTCAAAAACAATTAATCAATTCTACATTCCATATCAATAGAAACCAACTCCTATTAATCTGTTTATACACATGTATTGTAACTATTTCATTGTCTTTTTCGCATATTTGGGATAAGAGTGATTGTGAGCAATTCTTGTTAAACAGATATTATTATAGTACAAAGGAATTAATAGAGACTCTCTACTTAAAGTTGTAATCTTAAGAGATGCTTGAACTCATCGTTACTTTTAGTTAATTGAAGAATTAGTCAACTTTTAAACACTATAAGTAACATAATGCTTTTGTTAAGTAGTTTTAGCAATATGAGCACACACACAAACACACACACACACACACACACATATATGTAATGAATGTTTAGCTAAGAAACTAATAAAATTTTATGTTAAAATAACAATTATGTAGAGTATCGCTCCTATTTGATGTTGAAACTCAGAAGAAGTCAAGAAACTTGTCTATAAGAGTTGTGATAAAATCTAATTTAATCCAAAATCTAATTTAATCATTTTGTTTGGCAAGAAATTTGAGACAATGTAAAAACTATTAACTTAAGGTGCGTTTGGTAACGTTTTCGTTTTTATGTTTTTTTTTATAAAAAAAATGGACCCCTTAGAGGTTCTAACCACGGAGCACGCAGATAGAACTAAGTTTTGTTTTATTTGTGATAAAAATTAAAAATATAAAACAAATTTGTTAGTTATTTATATTTAAAAATTTATACAAACAAAAATAAAAAATATGTTTGGTATTATTCCAAAAATTTACCATCTAACACCTCCGCCAACCACCAACAGCCAACCACCAGCCACCTAGCCACCATCGAAAACCAGCCACCCACCAACCCCTGAAATTCACCACCCTCACCCCGAAACTCACCACCACCGAAACCCACCACCATCAGCACCACCCCCTGAAACCCACCACCACCCAGCCCCAATACCACCCCCTGAAATCCACCCCAATCGGCTGAAACCCACAGCCACCCAACCCATCCCCATCATCTGAAACCCACAGCCACCCCCATCCCCGAAACCCACAACCACCCAACCCACCCCCAACCCCGAAACCCACAGCCACCCAACCCCACCCCATCCCCGAAATCCACACCCATCCAATCCACCCCCATCCCCGAAAACCCTCCACCACCCAAACCCACCACCACCAACCAACCCCACCACCACTAGCGAAACTCACCACCATTCCCCAAAATCCATCACCACCACTAAAATAAAGAAGGTTGAGAGAGAGAGAGTGAGAGCGACAGAGGGAGGGGGGGAGATGGCGTCTGGATTCATCTTCGTGTGGCTTCGGCTTCTCTTCGTCTTCGTGTGGCTTCGGCTTCGTCTTCAGCAGAGAGAGAGAGATAACAGAGATCTGAGAGATGAAAGAGAGATGTTTTTTATATACTCAAGAAAAAAATTCATATTTTGTTGCTAAGGAAGATCGAAGCCCAGACCTCATTACATGACTCGCGCGTGTTTGTTTTTTTGATGTTTTCAAAAATATCCTTTTGGATGTTTCTATATTTGAACCTTGTTTTTGAAACAGAGCAATTAAAAAAAAATAAAAACATTCACCAAACATGTTTTTATTTTTTTTTGGGCCATAAAATGAAAACAAAAACAAAAAAAAAACGAAAACACCAGGTTACCAAACGGGCCCTTAAGCAATTGAAAACAAATTATATTCAACAAATATGCAAAAGAAATTATACAATTAAAGGCCGAGAATGACTTTTTAGAAAATTTTATGATCTATGAATTTTTTATATGAAATTGTCCTTTTCACATATAACTATGTCTAGATATGAACATTTGATTTTGGGCTGCTTTGTCACTTAAATTGTCAACTTGTTTATTATTATTATTATGACAAATGAAATTTTTATTAATTAAAAGAAGCATACAATAATAGTGTGGGTTTAGTTACTAATGGGGTGAGTATAAAAAGAGTGAACTTAATAATTTGATAATAAAAAATTAAATAGAGTGAAAATAGAGATTTGTGGGGGTGGGAGTGGGAATAGCCCCACCCATCTTCTAATTAAGAGAGGAGAAGCTCAACCGATTTAAGGAGTAGTTTATGGTATAAAAAAAGAACAATGATATGTATCCCAAATCTCCAACCCAAATTTTCATTCCAAATTAAGGGAGACCATTGGATGAGTGGTCTCATTTAAAAAAATTGATGGGATCCACTCATCCAATGGTCTCGCTTGATTTGGGATAAAAATTTGGGTTAGAAATTTGAGATATATAGTATTTTCCATCAAGAAATTCGTATTGTATTGTGATTATAAATTTTGCTAGTTTTTTAAAATTAAATTTGAGGACTACTCATCAAAGGTAAAATTCTTTTTTGCAGATTCCCCTCCGGAGAGAATCATAAACCAGGCCAACATGGCTTCTCTCTCTCTCTCTCTCTCTCTCTCGCTTCGTCTCTCCAGTCTCCAGGCATGAGTGTTATGAGCTTGAGTTATCTAGCAGCCACATGAATAATCACTATTGTCATCTCAGCTTCTCAAGGGCATTGTAATTCCTCCACTTCCACCCCTCCTGCTCCTGGTCACTTTGTGGGTCCTACGTTGGAGGAGAATAACAGATTCTTTGTAATAAACCCTCTCGTAGCGGCCTTGAAATATACGACCCGGAAGTGGAAACTTGATTGATAGCAGCCAAAAGCAAACTTGGGATAGAAAACATCTCTCTGGTTCAGAAAATAGCTTCTTATGCTAGTGGGTGGGGGGTTTGAGGAGGGAACAGACTAACCCACCCTTCAGGGCCTCAGGCCTCCATCATCATATCTATCAGTTTACCAACAGAATCTTTGCTGCCGAGAGTTCCCATTGAGAATCTTCACAAAGTGAGCCACTTACTTCTTCCTCTTCTCTTTTTTCTTTCTTTCTTTCTTCCAAAGTGAATCTGAAGTTCCTCTTTTCTTCTAAACGTAAATTATATCTGATTTTTGGGTTTGATGAACTGGGTTGTCTTTTTTAACCCATGATTCTTTATTTGATTTGTTATTTAAAGTCATATTGCGATTCCTGACATCACAGTAGAGGTGGTGATGATTTTGGGTTCAAAATGTTCCTTTGATTTCTATTACTCTTGCTTATATTGGACTTTGAAGATAATGGTTAATGAATCCCATCTATTTATGGTCGGCTAAAGTATCAAGGTTTTAAGCTTCAACCAAACCTTTAGTGCCCCAATTCTTCATTGAGATTGTGGTTGGTTATTCTCACTCAGTATTGTGAAATGCTTTCTTTAGTTGGATTTCTTACTACAAGTCTATTCCTGCATGAACCCAACAAATTGATGTCCCTGTTCTCTATGAATTTATTTTCAGTATGAGTCTCTTCCAGTGATAGTCCCTTGGCATCCGCTTCTGGGTTCTATAAAAGTTGTACAATACTATTCCTGTATGAATCTTTGTTTGGGTTCTTTCCTCTAAAATGCATTTCTGATGGCAGTTCCAAAGAAATTTATGTTGATGATGTTTGTGTGACCTGGACTGATTTGATTTTTGAAGACAAGCGACTTCCTGGAAGTTCCTCTTTTTGTTTTTCGTAAGTTACATTTCTTCTGTGCTTTGGGTCATGACTCCTTGGTTTTTGGGTGATTTAGGCTAAAAAATACAGTATGGATGACGATGCCTTTACGCCTAACACCACGCTGAAAACACTTTCAGACAACACTATGGATTTCAACCTCATGGATGAACTCTTGTATGACGGATTCTGGTTGGAGACTACTGATGGATCCAATATTTGGCAGCCAACTCCATCAGCTTCCACCGCCTTAAATTCTCCTTTATATTGCTTTCCTAGTTCAGATTCTAGGATGGACTATTTAGATCCAAACCCGCATCAGAAAGGCAATGAAGAAACAGAAAGATCAATTTTTGATGACACCCTACCTCTTGGATATTCCCATGAGGATCATTTCGTTGAAAGCCAAATGCAAAATCAAGAAACCACAGCATCTTCAGGTCAATCTCAAAGATTTCTAGTTGAAGGCACTGAAAGTAACAGAAGATTGTGGATTGCACCAAGTAAAAATCCTAGACCACGTATCTCAGTTAAAAAGAGATTAATGCAGGCAATTGAGTATCTAAAAGAAACCACTAGAGATAGAGATGTCCTTATTCAGATATGGGTGCCTATAAAGAGAGGAGGCAGACATGTCCTTACCACTAACAATCAACCATTTTCCCTCAATCCAAACTGCAAGAGTCTTGCAGATTATAGAGATGTTTCCAGGAGCTATCAGTTTTCGGCTGAGGAAGACTCGAAGGAGTTTGTTGGGTTGCCTGGCCGGGTTTTCTTGAAGAAGTTGCCTGAGTGGACTCCTGATGTTCGCTTCTTCAAAAGAGAGGAGTACCCACGTATTAAGCATGCCCAACAGTACAATGTTAGTGGATCTCTGGCAGTTCCTGTTTTCGAACGTGGTAGTGGCACTTGCTTGGGCGTTGTTGAGATTGTGACAACTACTCAAAAAGCCAATTATCAACCCGAACTTGAAAATGTCTGCCGAGCTCTTGAGGTGTGTCTTTTTCTTCTTTGTCGTCGTCGTAAGTTTTGTTGAGTGGAGATCAGAATGGTTGACTTGTTTTAAAAACTCAAACATTATAAGAACACAGATTTCACACATAGTCTGGATGTAATCTGTTTAGTCTTTTTTCCACTGCAAATGTCACATGAATTGTTGGCCCGGCATGTGTACCATCTAAGCCATCTCATCAGGGGCCTCTCTTCATTCAAGAATCCCCCTTTACCATCAGCTTTCAACTCTGTTTTACTTTTTCATATCACAAGCATGAGGAGAACTGCCTACAAACTCTCACTGATATACTCATATTCTCCCCATTTCTGTTCCTATATGCCCATTTGCTTTTTGTGCACCCCTTCCATGTTGTCTAAATAGTGTCCTTACTATCGTATTTTCTTCACTATGATCATGCTTATCTTCCTCCCTGAAAGAGTTATTCTACTCTGAGTTCTCCTTCACTAGGATACAGCAAAATGAATTTTAAGATTCAGTTTTGATTTGACTTCATCCTCTTGTATTCTTTTCTGAACAAACATGTTTTACTTGCAGACTGTTGATCTAAGGAGTTTTGAAATCTTGAGTCCTCCCAAACTAAAGGTACAATAGATGATACCTCAAACAAATTGAATCTAAAAACTTGAAATACATTTTCATTTCGGATATAACAGGTATGATTCTGTATCAGGATTCCAACGATTCTTACCAAACTGCACTAGCAGAGATTCGAGACCTTTTGAACGCTATCTGTGACACCTATAAATTGCCTTTGGCCCAGACTTGGGCCCCATGTGTCCAACAAGGAAGAGGTGGGTGCCGACATTCTGATGAGAACTACACTTTCTGTGTTTCCACCATAGATTCTGCTTGCTATGTGCCAAATCCTAAATTTTTGGACTTCCACAAGGCCTGCTCTGAGCACCACCTCCTTAGAGGTGAAGGTGTTGCTGGGGGAGCATTCATGACAAACCAGCCATGTTTCGCCACTGACATTACAGCTTTCAGCAAGACCGAGTATCCTCTCTCTCATCATGCCAGAATGTTTGGATTGCATGCAGCTGTGGCAATACGATTTCAAAGCATCCACACAGGGTTGGATGATTTCGTCTTGGAGTTCTTCCTGCCACTTGATTGCAAAGGTTCTGAAGAACAAAAGCAGATACTGAACTCATTATCCTCTGTGATACAACAGGTATGTCATAGCTTACGTGTTGTTACAGACCAGGAACTAGCAGAAGAAACTGCATTCCCAGTTGGAGAAACAGTCACACCTTCAGGTGGTAGACTAGATGAAGAGACCAATCCGAAGTTGGTATCTTCTCCTTCACCCTTTCAAAATGAGTCATCCTTGATTGCTGACATAAGGGAAGCCCAGAGAAAAGGTAAAAGTGTTGCGATCTCCATGGAGTATCAGAAAGAGGAGCCAGAAGGAGGGTTCAAGGTGACAACCCATAGGGATAGCAATGAGGCAGAGATACACCATGAGCCAGTATTCTCAGAACGGAAGCAATTTCAGCAAGATTCTGGGACCAAAAGAAGTGCTGAGGGTGATGGGGACATTTCTTCTGTTGGCTGGCATCGCCCTTCAGGTGCCAGAAAAGCAGGCGAAAAAAGACAAACGAAGACAGAGAAGACCATCAGCTTGGAAGTACTTCAGCAATACTTTGCTGGGAGCCTAAAACATGCTGCTAAGAGTATTGGGGGTTAGACAATATTCACTACTAATTATTCAAGACATCTGTTCTAGATTGAGTTACATTAAATTTAAATTCGTCAGCTAAGGATTAACATTCCATCTAGATATTCCAACCATTTACTGGTCAGGACCACCATTACAAAATTTTAATTTTTTTTTAAAGCCCAGATTCATCCCCCATTTTACAATATAACAGTTTTTATTAGAAAATGTTTGAAAAAATATTGGAAGTATGCATGACCATTTTAAGTTCTATGTACTACTTGAGAAACTTCAGAATTGTTTCTTATAATATTGAGTTGTGCAGATGTGTTTCTACTAGGAAATCTTTTCAGTTTTGCTTGTAGCATGTTTTTCATCCTTTGCTTTGCTGTTGGTGTAGGCTTCCCTCTATACTCTAAGTTAGCTTCTGGATAAAATCAAGAGTTCCACTCATTCATGGAGCGGAATACTTTATTTGCTAATGACAAGATGCAAAGCTGCATTTAAACGAGACTTGTTTGATAAGTTGATTTTTGGTCGGGAAACCATCTAGTCAAAAAACTTTTGAGTTCAATACTGTTTGTGACTTTTTCATTAGGTTCCGCTGTAATTTTGTTGCTTCCAACTCACTTTTGCAATATTATTATCCTTATATCTGAAGGGTTGTGTTAGAGTATTACTTTCCTATTGTTTTACTTTCCTATTATGTTACTTTCCTAATATGTCATTTTCCTATTGTTCTACTTTCCTACTATATGGTTTTTGTATTGTTTTCTACTTTCCTAATACTGTAATTGTCTTCAATATCAATGTAATATAAATAGTGATAGGGTTGGCAATATATACCCTACCGACCACATTGTTCCTTCCTCTCTTTTTTTTTTCCTTAACCCTGACATAAAATTATTTAATTTTCAACTGGTTGTAAAGTTTTGTACAGAATGACTTCTTGTGAAATCTGACTCTGCACCCTATGTCTCTTTTCCCTTAAATCTGCGTTAGCATCGGGAGTGGACCTTTTTGTTTCAAGTCACAAACTTTTTAAGCTGTGCGTTCTCTTTATAAGAGATTCATCACCCTTGCATAGACAAGGTTGCCAGAGTATCTATCATTTTGTACTCTCCTAGATTTTTGTGTTGACTACATGCCATGAAGCATGGATATCCTTAGCAGCTGAGTTAAATTGGTAGTTCTTTGCATATGATTTTATGCATGTAAGCTACTCAGCTCACCTGCTTACCAAGTTTTTCCCACTTGCAGTGTGCCCCACTACTTTGAAAAGGATATGCAGGCAACATGGCATCAACCGATGGCCTTCTCGAAAAATCAAGAAGGTAGGCCACTCCTTGAGGAAACTCCAACGCGTAATTGATTCTGTCCAAGGCGCAGAGGGTGCTATTCAACTCAGCTCCTTCTATACAAGCTTCCCCGAACTAAGCTCTCCAAATTTACCTGGGACAAGCCCCCTCTCCACCTCTAAGATGAGGTTAAACACACAACCCGAGGGCAGCTTAGTGAGCCCTGGAATCACGGCTTCAAAATCACATTCTTCTTCCGGCAGTCATAGCTCCAGTTCAAGCTTCTGTGGTTCCACTGGAACAAAGCAACCGTCTATCGCCATCATTGCCTCAGGTACTGGAGATGGTTTATCAGCAGTACAGCCTGGTGGGGTGCTGAAGAGAGTAAGCAGCAATGCAGAGTTGCACGACTTGTGTCACGAGGAAACAAAGTTTCCGGTAAGGTCTCATAGCCATAATTTCTTTAGTGAGCATCCTTGGCTTGAGGCTCCACCTCCTTTACCAAGAAGTAGCAGCCAGCTTTTCTGCAAAGCAAGCACTTTTAGAGTAAAAGCCACTTGGGGGGAAGTTAAGATCCGGTTCAGCATGCAACAAAATTGTTGCTTCAGAGAGTTGCAGCGAGAAATTGGCGGGCGATTTAATGTAGACGATATCAGCAAAATCAATCTAACGTATTTGGATGATGACTCCGAGTGGGTTCTTTTAACGTGCGATGCTGATCTTGAGGAATGTATGGACATACACAGATCATCTGGGAACCACACGATTAAGCTTTCACTTCACCAAGCTTCCCATCCGACCCTTGGAAGTGCATTAGGGTAGCTGTGGCCCATCCTAACACTTTGATCTGTTTCTGGTGGCTTATGTTGTGAGAATGAGAAAAAATGCCCATGTAATTTTCTGTAAAGCACTGAAGCGCGGGGGTTTGTCTATAATGGAGGTGGAGGTCGCAGTTTGTCAAATGGTCGGATTTCTGGGACTTTCTGTTAATTGTATCACAAGGAATCTATTTACGCTCATGATAACACCACCACCACCACTAATGCGACTTGATACTATAGTATAGATCAATGAGTCTGGAATGGGGCTTATCAAAACACACGGATTTCCAAACCTACTGTGGATTCATGTAAAAACATCAATAGTATAGTTGGTGTTCCTTGTATGGGCATTGATTTGTCTACCCCTATTTAGTATAAGTTCCAAATTGTTAGGGACTCTGCTGTGTATGTGTGTGTGTCTCTCTCTCTCGGTCATGGTGCTCCTCCGCATTGCTGTTTAGTTTTTTATTGCATTACTTGGGAGTGTAGGGCGATATGAGAGGCCTCAGAGCTGAAATGTTGGCCCAAGTTTGGTAAGAAGGGGAGGGGGTCTTATTTCTTTGATACCCAGGAATAGGGCTGTTTTGAGCCGAGTTCGAGTTGAGTTTGAAAATTTTGTTTCTTAATCGAGCCTAAAAAATTATTCAAGTTTGGCTCGTTTCCTAAACGAGCCGAGCTTGAACAAGCCAAAAACAAGTCGAGTTCAAGCCGAGCCTGAGTATTTGCACATAAATAAGTTGAGTCTGTCGAGTTTGTAGGGCTTGTTTTCTAAACGAGTCTAAAAACTTATTCAAGTTCGAACTCGTTTAGAAAACGAACCGAGCCTGAATGAGTCAAATCCAAGCCGATTTCAAATCAAGCTTGAGTGGATGGAATTCACGATTGAATGAATACATAGATGATTTGAGTGGGACCAACTTAAGTGCAAGATTTAATGCAAACATCAATTTTAAATTGACAAACCTGCAACGATTAGTTTTTTAGTATACTAGTTAGTGCACATGTGTGTTGCACATGAACTATTTTACATTTAATTTTATTTTTCTATTTCCGTTTGTAAGTTTTTTTCCCCAAGCAATTTGGGAATATGACGGGAAATGTATGGAGAAGTAAAAGATAAATAAAAGAGCAAAATAACAAGATTCACTCGAACTAACATATGATCGTACTCTTACATCCATAGCTAGGAACGAAAAACAAAAATCTCCTTAATGAAAATTATTTTAACAAACAAAGAAACACTTTGGGAGAAAAACATTGAAATAGATTGAAAGTAAGAGATAGCTAGTATTAGAGGTGGTGTTTGAGTCACATTAGGCTACAAAAGTCAATATATTAAATAGAACCCAAATCAATGAGCTGATTATTAGCCCCACCTCCAGTAAAAAAAAATAACACTTCTCTTTGGCTTTCGTTGCCAACCCAAACAATTTCACCAACCCTGCTTGGAATGCCATTGTCCCTAGTAACACGGAGGGGCTGCTTGAGCCTTTGTGCTTGCAGGATTCTTTTCATTTGAAGAGCTTTCATGTAGCACCTCTACAATTTTGCAGTCAGATATTGAAAGAGAAACTTGACTCCATCAAGTTGTAACCTATATCAAAAGAATTAAAACTTAATTATGCAAACAAATGATATTAGGCCAAAAAATATGCACTAAAATTCTACATTAACGTACCACAACATCAAAACTGGGCCGTTGATAACATGTACAATAACTAAGAAAGGCATCATTATCATTTGCTTTCAATAGGTTTTTGGGTTCATCTAAACTCATTTATTTAATGAATCTAACATGTCCACTCATTTAGTGTTTGAATCAACTAAGTGAAAATAGTGAAAAAAAAAAAAAAACAATCCACAACAAAATATCACATTGCCTCCTTCCACCCACTGTCTCCATGAATCTATTTCGCAGTATACCCATAATAAGAATGGGTGCAGTACATGGATGCATGTAATATTGTATATAGTAAAATTAGAACCACAAAATTGAGATTGCACCAAATCATGGGCTGCAAAACAAAGTGGCATACCATTTTTTGGTTTATGAGTTAGCTCACGGCAATGATAGTATCATTGTTACAAACATGAAGATGCAATATAAAAAATTGAAAAGGTAGAAAAGATAGTTTGTGCGAGTGATGACAGTACGCCCACCGAAAAGAAACATCCAACTTCCAAGGGCATGCAATAATTCAAAAAGTCTTGCATAAACTTAAAAATAAAAAAATAAACCCTGTCATACCTTACTCATAAGGTGCGTAAACCTTTTGTAAAATACATCAAGTATGCTACCCATTCGTAGATTGACTCAAATAGTACAAAGTGAGGTGCTTATAGACAAACAAAAATGCTTAAGTTGTTTCCTGAAAACTCATGGGTTGGCCCGCTAAAAAATTCCAAGTTCATATTTTTTTTCCTATCTCTTCAAAAATAGAGACAACATAATACAAAAAGAAAGAGTCAGAATGAGATATACCTTTTCCTTCAGAAGATTATCGGGTTCGTATTTGCAATCATCTAACCTTCTAAGATCGGAGCTATCAACCACCCACACCAAACCATTAGTTAGATCAAAATAGTTCATCCAGTTAGATCTAATAGTCCTTTGCCCCCCAACATCCCATATGTTATGTGTATACCTGTCAATATCAGATCGATTATTAATGAATTGCATTAAAACTACAAGTAATCATCAACGCTTCATTCAACTTAACAATTGACGTAACCAAGTAACCATATAGGTGAACCTAAACAATTAAAAAACTCTTAATTTAAAGAATCTAATTTAACAAGCTAACATGAAGTGATACTGGGTCCAAAATTTTTAAATAGTGAATTTTCAATAATTCAATTAGCAACAAAAATATTCACGATCAATGTTTGAAAGACGTATTGAGTGAGTGTAATGGAAATTTAATAAAAGAGCATACTTGTAAGTCATGGTCTTAATGTTGAAATATATATATATAGGGGAGAGGGGAGTAGGTAGATAAACCCCATTTGAATTGCAACCATCAATATACTTCTTTCCATTCAATTATCTCAATCAACTAACACTCAGCAAACAAAAAAATGATATCATTAGCTTCACAATATATTCCCAATAACCCCCATGAACTACATGATGTTAGGATATGATGATAAACCAAAATGATATGAAACTTTTATTTAAGGATAGTTCATTGAAGCAGTTCGTACCTTCGCTTAAAAACCATAGTGATGATAAAAACTTAGCATTCGAAGAAATTTGAAGCGTCCTTTAAAAGATATTGCAAGTTATTTTCATTGCTGCACAACAATACCTTTAGCAAGAATTGCTCTCTCACCACGAAAGCCACCAGTGTGGGAAATTAGAATGATGTAATGGAATTCACATGCAAGCAATAAAAGTATCAATAGCTTTATAACTTTAACTAATATCTACTTATTGTAGTATTAGGGCACTTTTAATATCATCGATACAAATCCCCCAGTCTTTTTGGCAGAATTTACAAAAATTGCAGAAAAAAATGCACCTCTGACACAAAGCTGATATCATCTATATTCAAATTGTTACCAAATAAAGCAATTAGTTAGTAGCTGACTAATAGAAATTGGCTACTAAGATAATATCCAATAAGTGATTAATCGAGGTGACAAATTAGGAGCACTACCACAATGTTGCAAACACCAAGTCTTCTAGTACCATCTGTAATAGAAATAGAAATAAAGAACTGACGTTCAACTCTGGTAATGCTAGAAAATTTTATGAACTCAAATAAAGGTTGAGCCATGGGTGGTTCATTGATTTTAGTTATTTGTGCATTTAAATATCCCAGGATGGAAGTAGAAACAATATAAAGTCAGTGTAGATGCCATTAAAAAACTTAACTTATGTAAAATAAAATGCAAAGCATGACCAAATTTGTTTTATACTTGATATCTACATGTGCATTATAATTAATTTTATTGCTAGCACAGGGCTGCTGTAACGTATAGAAACAAAGAGAATGATTTCCAGCCCCATTCTGTTAAATAACCAAAATCAACGCCCTAGTCAGCATACTATTGATAGAGGGACCTACAAAATGCTCTTCCAGCTCTCAACTTCATATTTACACCCATGAAACCATGGGGCATCCATGCACAAAGACTCTCTGTTACACAGTTGCATTGAGGAACAAAAATTAGGCTATAGTCCAATCTCTAAATGCATTGAATTTGCATCAAGTTTCTACATATTGGTTATTTGTGACATATGAACTCCAATAAATGAACCATACTCTATTTCTACACACAAGAGAGACAGAATTTCTTCATATGGTAATGAGGCAGAATACCTTGGTGATGTCTAAGATATGGGCATTTGCATTGACCACCTGCGTGCTTATACCTCTCATAACTTGAATCCCGAATTTCAAACCCATGCTATGAACTTTCTTGGCCACTTCTATTGTGAAGCGCCTTTAACTTTCCACCTATACCCAAGGTAATCCACCACAACATACTACAAAAAATCAAAGGCAATTAATGAAGTTAAAAATTGGGCCCATATCTAATGAATTTGTCTACTCTCATTATGGAACAAGAAGGCAATAGTAAACAATCAAGTGAGATTAAACTAATAACTTATGTGCAAAGATCTCATATCCATGATCATGTACCGTTGAGCTACAAGTTCTACATTCTGAAGAAAACCTTCTCCAGGAGAAATGTTTCAGCAAAAGGAATCAAAGAAGTTCGAACCCCTTGGTTGTAAGCTAGCATGTTTTGATCCACTATGAGCTTGAGTTTCACATATTAGCCAGAAATGGGCAACGATCTCTCATCATGTGCTATATATAAATGTAATAAATGTATTAGTAAAAACACAAATAAGCAGAAACATTCTGATGAAAATTTAATATAATTTCAAAAATAATAAAAAAAATTCTGAACTGAGTAAATAATACAACGGATTGCATGAGCAGGGGTTTGTTTCTACTCATTAAATTCATAAAAAAGTTAAAGAATAAGGTATTTTCATTTGCTCAGCAATAATACTTTTATCAAGAGTTGATCTCTCACCATGAAAGCCACTTGTGTGGGAAATTAGAATGATGTAATGAAATTCACATATAAGTAATAAAAATATCAATAGGTTTATAACTTTAGCTAGTGTCTACGTATTGTACAAGAACCAGAGTGGTCTCACCTTTATCTAGCGAGTTGTAGAACACTCTTCCCTTTCCTCCACTGATTCTAGTGCTTGTCATGTTACCTGGTCGGAGGGAGGGGATGGAGCAACACTGTTGGGTTCTTAATTGAAATCTGTAGTGGAAAAGAGAGCAAGGCATTTCACTGGAAAATATAATTAAATTACTGTAATTAAAGAAATTTGAGGAGATAGACAGAGGAAGAAGTTCAAGAGAGGGTGAAAGGAGGTTTGTTAATGGCCGATTTCTGAGTACGCACGGGAAAGGGAGGGAGAGAGGGAGGGAGTAATTAATGGAAAATGATGGCTTTCATTTAAGTGTTGGGCAATTTTTGGAGAGATATATATATTAAAGGCTAGGAAAAGTAGAGAAAGGGATAGAGACGGTGAGAATCTTGAGCGTTTTGTGAAGAGAGAAAGAGAGAGATTAACGGTTGGAAAAAGGAAAGAAAGAGAGGCAGAGAGACAAGTGAGAAGCGGGAAGACGAAGGAGAAGGAGAGAGGGGGAAAAAAACCGCCAGATAAAGAGAGAGTGGGAAAGAAGGAAGAGACGATTGGATTTAGGGTTTTCCAGCCATTAAATGTAAAGGATATGAAGGACAAGATATATTTTTTGAGGGCAAAAATGAAAAAAAAAAATTTTTCATCTATTCTGACATTTTAAAGTAGTATATATTAAAGATTCATATTGGTTTGAAACAATTCGTCTAAAATAGGAAATCCCAATCTGGTCCAAGCTTTTATGATGAATTTGTTACTACATCAAACTCAGTCTCGTCACTGACATCCTGGAAAATAACCTACAAGTCAATACGCAAATAATCTCGCATATAAAAACACTAGTAATTGCCCGTACTTGAAAGTACGGAATAGCCAAAAAAAATAATATATTGTGCCAAAAATTCACCGCTGCACAATAATTTAAACGTGTAAACTGAAAGATTCAAAATATCCGCACTTTCAAATGAAAATCGAAAATAATCATATCATAATCATACATATAAAGGGTTAAACAAAAAAAAAAGGAAAAACAAAAGAATATAAGTTATATGTCTAACGTATTTGAATTGATAATATTACTCGGGCATCAAACATTTGTTGAAATTTATATAAATCACCTCTGGAATTCAAATCAATTTTTAATTCAGTGCTAATGAAAACTATTACACAAAAAGATATAAATTAAAGAAAACATTCATACCCTAGAACACTAAAATAAATCTATACTACTAATAAAATAGGTACCTTATGATGAAAAAAAACTTTTGATTCACTATTTTACGCTTATAAAGAATTTTAAATACCACAGTATCATTCATAGTTAAATATCTAAATTATCATCATATTCTTATATATTTAAATCTACAAATTATCTCTAACATCTCTTTTAATTTTCTATGTATAAATATCAGTATCTATTAAACTTTTTAATTGGCTATATTACCCTTAAAAATATACGCAACATTATAATTTTCAATAAAATGTTCAAAAAAATTTTAAAAATTTCATCAATCTAACATTACTGATTTCAAATATAAAGATAACATTATGCCTACATATGTGTATTTTTTTCATCCAAAACTTCAAAAATTTCATTTTTAAGATAAAAATAAACTTTTACGTAGTTTTTTAAAAATAATTCATATTAAATCAACATAATTCTTCAATCACAATAAAATTTTCATATTTTATTAAGAGTTTATATACAAATAGATTATAATGTATTTTTAAGTAAAACTTGAATTTTAGAATTTTAATATTCTTTTAAAATATATATTATAGAATAGTATATTATATTTTATGGTTACTAACACTTTTAGTCAATAAAGTATACATGTTTTTTTGGCAGTTTAGTCCTTATTGTATCAATTTTATCAATTTATTCCTTAGAGTATTTATTTAGTATTTAAATGATTCATACACAAATAGTCTATTAAGTTTTTGATAAAAGTGATCACGTGATACTATCTAAAGGAATGACACAAGTCACTTCTGTCAAAAAACTTAATGGATCATCTGGTTATGGACCATTTAAACAAAAAATGAATATTTTAAGGACCAAATTGACAAAATTCATATACTGGAGACTAAACTGACAAAACACACATACTTTAGAAACCCAAAGTGCTATAACCCCATATTTTATCCCTATTGACCTAACTAATCCTAATTATAGTAAACATTGATTAGAATATTGACAATTATTTTTATTTTATTCAAAGAATTATAAGTTGAAACCTAATCAAATGAATTATTTTTATTTTTTTATCTTATAGTTATAACAACGAACCGTTGAGAACTGACAAAATTTTCTAAAATTTTATAGTATAATACGAACGATAAAAACATAATTTTAATGAACTTTAGATGGTATTTAATTTAGATACATATATACTTAATACTTTATATTAATATTTTGTATACGAAAATTATTCATGTACAACGCACGTGATACATTGCTAATCTATATAAAAGTGGACGACTTTTAACAACACTACCCACAATTAGAACAACAATCAGTGTATTTCATGATTGCAACTAATAAACCAATAATTAAAGTAATCAACGCCGTCACGATCACCACCACCTGATCAATAAGCCAAATAATCAAAGCAAACGACGTCATCACAATCATTACCACCTTATCAATCACTTCTCCAAACAACACTTCCAAAGAAGGGTTATTGGGACAAAATTGTGGCGTGAGCTATATTGGAGAAGATAAGTTATTTGGTTTTTGGTGTCGCTTGGCTTGGTAGTGCATGACAGAGAAGAATTGGAGGGACTTGTGGGAGTTGTTGGAGCGAGTGTGGGTCAAGATAAAGGAGGTCCATAGTATTGTGATTTTTGTGGGCATTTGGTCAAACAGTTGGTTTGGGTTTGGGTCTAGGTCGGGTTTGGGTCCAAGGTCCGGGTTGGGTCTGGGTCCAAGGTCTGGTCTCGATCCGAGGTTTGGGGTTGGATTCCGATTTGAGTTTGTGTCTGTGGTCGGGTCGGATCCGGTGTCGGTGGCGAGTTTGGGTCTAGGTCTAGGGTTAGAGGGGTGGGTCCATGTCAGGTCGGAGTAGTGTCGACTACAGGTCTAGGGTTGGTTCAGTGTAGGGTTGGGTACAAGGTCGGATCAAGTTCGGGGTCGGGTTCGTGATTAAGTCTAGGTCAATTCTGGATCTAGGATTGGTTCCGGGTCTGGAGTCAATTCCGGGGAAGTTTGGGTCAGGTTCAGGTTTGGAGTTTGGTCAGGTCGAGATCGGGGTCGCGTCCTAGTGTAGGTTCTGGTCTGGGGTTCGGGGTCTTGGTCTGGGGCTAGGTCTGGGTCTGGGTCTGGGTTTGGGTTTGGTGCAGATCTAGGTCCGAGTCCGGACGCGGGTTTTGGGTGCAGGTCCAAGTCCGAAGTCGTATCCATGGTCAATTCCGAGTATGTGGTCGGGTCCGGGGTCCTGGGTCGAGTCCGGGTCTAGTGTATGTGTGTGTATATTTTGATATATTAATGTATGCATATTTTAGTGTGTTATTAAAATAATCTTTATCTAAAATTCTGAAAATATCTTTAGTCATTGAATTAATAGGAAAAAAAATTTAAAACGATCTGAACTGCGAAAGATGTTCAACTGCACTAATCCAGAGTGTGCCACCAGACATTTACTTGTGCAAACTGAGCCAAAAACTGCAATTGCATACCAACAAATAATTTTGCATTGCTTGTGGAAAGCCAATTGCAGTATATTTCAGCATAGCAGACTATTCACATAACCAAACATAGATGTAACTATTACCAAAGAAAAGTGAGTCTTCTACAATTAAATTGTAACCTACCAACCGAGCGATGAAAACAAAGTATGAATCTGATCTTCCGGCCGTTAGTCACACATCATGATGGTGGACAAGAATTCAAGAAGACCTGCAAACATGCAGAAGAATTTTAAACAGGCATGTTGAAGCATATATCTAACTACACGCTCACATAAATGGATATATATGTATGCATTATATATATGCACACATTTTTTGGGGAATAAGTAAATATGTCCATTAATTTTTGCAAATTGTACAAGTAAATTGTTGTCTTTTGGCTATCAAATAACAACTAAATCAAAAGAAATCCAAACTGGTAAAACTACTGCAAATTAGAGGTAATGCAAAAGAAGCTCATAGCCCAGCAAGAGCATTAGAGACAGAGGAACTCCACATCTGAAGGAAGGCTAAGTTCATTGGAGTATGCCGGTAGTTCGCGGTGATAAGTTTGCACTTGATCACTTGAATAATGAATTTGAAGATTGTTGCTACATTCTTGTATTCATTCCTGAAAATTCTAGCATTTCTTTCTCTCCAGAGAGTATACTGTGACTGCAAGCCTCAGTTTAAGCACTATGACCCTAAGATTTTCCTCTCCAGTGCTAAAAGCCCTACTGTATAGCATTTGGCCATGAGAGAGAAAACCAAGATGCATGAATGAGTTGGAGTACTCTATTCCAAATTCGACCTGTCTGAGCAATCAAAAAAAGGATGGCAGTGGCTTTCCTCTGTGTTTCTGCAGTACACACAAACAGAGCTTATATGCTGCATATATTTCTTGACATCATCCATAGTACCTAACTTCTCATGAACAGCCAACCATAAGATAAAGCTCATTCTGGGAATGTGCTGAGGGTACCAGATGAGCTTGTACCAGGAAACCTTAGGTGAAGCCCTATGGAAACATTTCCAAGCAGATTGTGAAGTGTAAATACCAATGGAGCAGGGTAGCCATCTCAGTGATCTCACCTTATCTGTTTGCTGAGGTTAGGGAGGTAAGGGGGAGAGAATTCTGTATTTGCATAATTTCATCTGCCACAGAAATAGGCCATGCCCAAGAATTTCCATTGATGATAGTTGCAACCTTGGCATGAACTGGAAGGAGAGAGGTTTCCATGATGGTAGCAGGCCATCACAGCAATAATCAAACCCCCGGACTCCGCATAATTTCTACATTCATGCGATTCATCTGCAAAATACACGATTTGGATTTAGGGGGAGCGAGGTAATAATCGCATGACTAAGACTGCTCAACTTATAAACATTCTAATGGCTTTCCCTTTCTAAGTGACTGCATAGGTGAAAAAACAAAGGAGTAAGCACCGAAGGCTCTCAGTGTTTGTCAACATGTACTTCAGGTTGAGTTTGAATGTAACAGAACCCAAAATTTGCACATCCTGTACATCAGAATACCTTTCAGCAATTAGTGTCTACTGTCTAGTCCTATACTTGCTCTCTTTTTATTTTCCACTTTATCTTTTCCCTTCTCAAACAAAATCATGCAAGACATAGGAGGGGGGCATGAGAAACACACTACTCCACTTAGCAAATGTGATCCCACTGCAAAATATGTGAAAACATAACTAATATCATAAAAAAATCTAGTGGTGGTAGGTTTTTTCTGGCCAGAGGTATTGGGTACTTTACAAGAAAAATCACACATGCGGGCTGCAAATTATCTCATGACATTGGGACTATATACTCCATAAAGTTCTCCAAACACAAGTCTGATGCAAGCCTGATTTTCTTTGTCACTGAAAGTATTACCAGGCCAACAGTTACAATGAACTTTGAAATAAGCCATAATATGTGAGTAGCAAATGCGTTACTCCACATAGCTTGGCAAATGGTTTCCCAGAAAAGATAAATTAAAAATACAAGCAAATGTACTTATAACCACTTCACGGTGACAAACTCTACAGGAATGGAAGAATAACCCTATTTTATGCATAGGACTAATAAATCCCTCCTGTAATGAGGCATATATGCACCATAAAATTTCCCAATACGAACTACGAAGTAATTTACCGATCTTTGTTTCTCTCATAAGCATGTGCAGCAGTCTCACACTTCCTCCTCTTTTTATAACATACCACTGTGGGCTAGTGAGGCGCATGCCTGAAACTACCAAAACCAATTAGCCCGAACTCCATCCCAAGTCAAAGAAGAAAAATAAATAGAAATAGATTCTGAATGAAACAGCCCATTGGACACACTGACCACAAAAGCATATCAGATACACGTAACAGAACTAAGAATATCTTGAACAAAGAAAGCATCCATTTTTACAAAAGATAGTTTGCCACAGAAGCTAAATTTTGCATTATATCTAGAACCATATCAAGTTGTTACTGTTTAATAAGGCAACGTCTTTTGGATAGGAGGTCAAAAAATAAGACAAGAAAAAAGTAGAAATCACAATTTTCAATCATTATTAGCCAGCCGAAATTTCTTAAGTGACTATGCTGTGACAACCAGCTGGATCAACCATATTATATGCTGGGAGATTAAGCACCTGCAATATAGGTCACCCTTTCAGAATAGCACAATTGCATATCATCTATGATTTTCCTTAAGAAAGACATTGACTAAACCTAAAATGCTACATATGTTGGAGACATATTGCATACATTATGGAAAAATGTAAAGTTATGGGACAGATTACCACCATTCAATAGACTGGATTCTAGCATGCATACAGGCCGACACAAACAAAAGATATTTCACAGACCAAACAAAACAATATGGTAACGTTGATCACAGAAAGCATGCTACTACAAGGACTTCCAACTTTCAGATAAGTGCATATAGCCATCTGAGTATCCTCATATGAAGACATGTAGGACTTTTAACCTGGCATGATGAAAAATATAAAAAATCATGTTTAAAATATTTCGTGTAAGGAAAAAGATGCCTGCTTACTGAGACAACGTTGTGTCAGCGGGACAGCGCTTTGCACTTGTCTTATCTGACAGAAGTCCCTGGCTTGCAGATGAAAAAGGGAAAACGATCTAAGAGTTGAATCAGAACCAGGATGTGCAGCAATGCAAAATAAAATCATAAAAAGAAAATCAGAACCATGACCATACCTAAGTACAAACCTTATCATCTCAAAACTTCAACTTTAAAGCATTTAGCCACCTCCCCAATCTTATAGCAAATCTTAGGAAATGATCTCAAGGAATAAAGAAAATTCAACCTGTATGGTCCCTGTTATCACGAAAGTTATTTTTCTGGGGTTGCAGACTTAATATACTTCCTTGACCCCAGCCTTTCTCTACTTGCTTCAAGGTTTTCAACACTATTCCACTGCCATCATCTCTGTGGAAGATTAGGCAAATAGAAAAGTCGTCAATAAGAGATAGGAGTTAGAAAAAAGGAAACAATAAAACCAAGGAACCATATAACATAATAAAAAGTCACCATCCACTATTATCTAAGAAAGGAGCCTTGACAGCATGTCTAACGAAAATGAAACAGGCTCAACTAGTCGAGCTCCATCTAGGTTATGTCCTATGGTAGAGTTTGATGCATCCAAATGACTATGCTCGGAAATTAAGCTACAATTTTGGATGGTCATGAAACAAGGAATACTACCTAGGGAGAACATAAAGTCTTCACAACTAATTATCAAGTTTAGTCTGGGAACGAAGTTTCCTCGAAATTGTATTATATACTTGCTTCAGCTACAGATACCATAGAGCAGGTTCTATATCATCACCAAACCTTCAAGTGATGCCCAAGGACAAGATTGAATTCCCAAAATTTACTCAAAGGTGGAAGCATCAAAAGATGAATCAGACAACCATCACTAGAAATTCTAGCAGTAAAAAAGGGACAACTAACGAAACCCATCACAGTCAAATTCCATTGCAGGCTTATAGAAACAACAGAGAACAGATTAGGACAAACAAATTGAAAAAATAAAGAACTAAAAGCAACTCTTAAATAATGTACCTGTGCACTATGGTCTGCCAATCACTTCCACCATGCTTATTTGATTTCCTGCGATTCCTATCATTTCGGCAAACCTTGTTTGCCACCTTACTCTCCGAAGCCATCTCAAGCATCCTCTCCGCAAGTTCATTAGCCTCATGCTTATTTCCCCTTCTACCAAAGCCATCAATCACTGGCATAAACGATGCAGGATCAAACCCATATCCTTTATGCATCATCTTCTTGAGAATATCTACAGCACCTTCTAAATTCTCATCCTTACAGAGTCTGTCAATGAGGTCTTTGTATAGGAAGTTCCCTACGTCAAAACATCTATCCAATGCAGCTTCAAATAATTCTTTAGCTTCTGAGAGTTCCCCTCCCTCAAGTAACTCATTAAACATTGAACTATAAAGTGCTTCCTTGTGGCCACACATACTCAGGGCAATATCAAATACCTCCTGCGCAGGTCTGAACTCGCCTGTCTTGCAAAAGGCTTTGATCAATAATTTAAAGGAATAAATATTAGGGGATATCCCTTTTTGTAACATTTCATCCAAAAGAGAAGTGGCATTATCAGTTCTCCCTCCTTCACATAGACAGCTAATCATATTATTATACGTACAAACATTAGGAGAAATGCCTCTTTCTGTCATCTCATCCATCAAACCATACATTTCGAATACCTGATTTTTACTCCCCAACCCAAGGATCAAAGAATTATAAGTTTGTAAGTTCTTACTGAAACCCTTTTTCTCCATGTCCTTGAGAACCCGGAATGCAGATGATACCTTTCCCTGTTTGCAGAAATAATGTATAAAAGTATCATAAACAACTGGATCAGGATTCAAGTTTTTCCCCATCATCTCAACAAACTTCTTTTTAGCTTCACCAAGCCTCCCATCCTTGCATAACCATTTGATTATGGTTGAATATGTGATCAAGTCAGGAAAGCATTTCTTCCCAGTATTACCCGAATCCATTAGCTCAATAAATGACTTGCCAAAGTCCCCAAGAGCAGCATTTCCGTGAGTCCACATTTCTCCCACAATTTCAACAGCTTTGTCAACCTTCCCACTTCTACATAGACCATCAATCACAATATTACAGGTCACAGTATCTACGCCATAACCTCTCTCATTCATCTGTTCCAGTAATTTGTCTGCTTCTGATATCTTTCCCTCTTTCCACAAGCTGTGCAGCAAAATATTGCAAGTATAAGTATTTGGGAGACAACCATTCCTCATCATCTCAGGTAGAAGATTTTTGGCTTCAAGTACCTTCCTTTTTCTGCAGTACCCGTCAAGTAGAGTGCTGTAAGTGACCACATCAGGAGAAATTCCACTACTTATCATTAAACCCATCACCATTCTTGCATCAGCAAGCATCCCATTCTTGCATAACCCATCGACCACAATGTTATAGGAGTATATATTCGGCTCTATGCCATTATCTACCATCTCTTTAAGAACCAATTGAGCCTCTAACAGCTTCCCATTCCTTATCCAACCCAACAACCATAAATTATAACTCTCCACTTCGGCAATATCACCTTGTCTTCTCATAGATTCCATCAGTGTCTTAGCTTCTTCCAACATCCCTTCCTTGCAGAACCCCTCCAACATCAAATTGTATGTTTTAACATTAGGCCGAGGCAACCCCAACTCCTCATCTATCTGCATATCTCTAAAAATTCTAGAAGCCTCAAGAATCTTTCCTGCACCACAAAGAGCTGAAATCCTAGAATTGAAAGTAACGACATCTGGGAAGAGACCATCCTCTCTCATCCTCTCCACCAATTTCTCAGCTTCATCAGTCTTACCTAGCTTGCAAAAACTCGATATCAAAGTATTGTAAATAACTGTATTAGGAACAATACCGATATTCTTCATACTATCCAAAAGCTCCAAACCTTGAAAAGCACGCCCAACTTTGCAATATCCGCGAACCAAAATCCCAAAACTGAACTCATTAGGCTGACAGCCTTTGTCAGACATTTTATCAAACAAGTTACGAGCATCTTCCACACGACCCAACTCGCACAGCACACCAATCAAAAGATTGAAGGTGTAAGTTTCTGGAGCAACGCCGGCAAAAATCAAATCTTCATACAACCAAGAAATATAAACTGCGGAGTTTCCTCGAAGAGAGGACTCGATAAGCGAATTGTACAAGCCTATAGAAGGAGGTTTGTCGGGGAATTGGGTTCGAACGGACTGGAATTGAGAAACGGCCTTATCTAAGTGACCAGATTTCGCTAGGATGTGGACGACGGTGAGCAGGGATTGGTGGTAAGTTTCGAAGGGTTGTGAGAGGAGGATCCGGTGGAGGGTGTCGATTTCGGTGAACATTTTGGCGCGGAGGAGCATACGGGTAATGAGAGGTATTGACTGACGGAAGTGATCGGAGGAATTGGGAGTTGGGACACTGCGTTTGAACAGTTGCCATGCTAATGTTGGGTTGTTTGAGTTCTTGAGAAGAGCTTTGGCCAGCGTTTTAGCTTGGTCCATGCGGTCGATTATCTTTCTTTGATTTGAAGGTTGGTTATCAAGTGGCGGGCGGGAGAGTGAGTTATGCTGAAACCAAATTGGGGAAGCTCCATTTCTTGTTCCACTGAAATTTTTCTAGCAGACTTGGCTGCCATTGCATTGAATTGATGATGGCCTGAAGAGAGACTCCACCATCACCATCAGCTTATAGAGGGTCTAATAAAAAAGTCCAATAGTCTAGGCTTAGGTCTAAAGGACTATTTAGTCAAGGCCCAGTATGATCTTTTTAGATTCAGATACCTGTTTGGCTGTTTTCCTTCAAATTTTTAGTGAATAATTCATCATTAAAGAGTGATAAAACCACTTGTATACATTGATTTTACTTAAATGTATGATATACCATCTGCAAAGAAGAGAATTGAATATATATATATATATATATATATATATATATATATAATAAAATCTCTCCTAAATTACCATATGTATTGAAGATAAAAATGTATGCGGTCCCACTCCAAGTCCCAATATGCCATCTTTCTTTAGAACACTAAAAGAAAGCTACTGAGCTAGCTGATCAGATCCGAAGTCCTAAAATAAGGTTTTTTGTTCCCTAATTAGTCAGTATATGGGGACACTTGAACAATAAGGACCAATGGGGTGTTAATAACTAATTCACAAGCAGTTTCATCGTTTTTCCTCCAACTTCATGCACATGTGCAGCTGCTCAATAAAAAGGCATATCTCATCTGACAATGCCTCATTCTTATCTCCCGCCACAAATCGACATGCTTTATTATTAACATGCACCAAACTGTAACCAGCCACAACTCCCACCCTTCTCTCCTTTGCCAACCCTCTCAGCCTTGCGGCATCAGCCCATGACTCCCCCATCGCATACATATTTGAAGCAAGCAAATACCCTGCAGAGCTTGATGGCTCCAATTCAACAACATGAGAAACAGCTCCTGCACCGAGCTTGCTGTCACCATAGCTCCTGCAAGCACTCAAGAGTGCCCCCCATGCGCTGGCACTAGGCTTCAATCCATCAGGCATCTTCTCTAACAACTCCACTGCGCTATCAAGCCTTCCTGCCCGACCCAATAAGTCCACCATGCACGATAAGTGCTCTAACCTCAGATCAACCAACTGATCCTGAGCCAACTCTCTGATGAAAGCAAGTCCCTCCTCAACTAAGCCCCTGTGGCTACATGCAGATAACACCGAGAGAGTTGTTACTGCATTTGGCTTCAGACCATGCACTTTCATTTCGGGAAGCAAAGCTAGAGCATCACGGGCAAGCCCATTCACACCATATGCTGCGATCATGGCACTCCAAGACACGATGTTTTTCTGGGGAATTTGATCAAAGGCCTTTCTCGAGGCTTCTATTGCCCCACATTTGGAGTACATATCTAGAATTGCAGTTCCAACTGCTACTTCTGATGCCCATCCTCTTCGAAGTGCAATACCATGGGCCCACTTCGATCTTTTCAGATCAGCCAAAATGGAGCAAGCCTCAAGAAGATTTAACATGGTAATGGCGTTGGGCTTTTGTTGTGCCCAGTTCATCTCATGAAAGAGTGTGATTGCCTCATCAGGCATACCACAATGGGTGAACCCAGCAATCATTGTGCTCCAAGTAACCGTATCTCGTGTCTTCATCTGACTGAATAATCTCCACGCAAAATTGATAAGATCACACTTGGCATACGCATCAACTAAAGCATTTATCATTACTTCATTTGATTCGCAACCTCGCTGGATTATCACAGAATGGATGAGCTTGCACTGAAATGGGTCTGCATAATACTTGCATATTTGAAGAAGATTCACCAGAGTCACCTCATCAGCCACGATTCCTGCCTTGCCCATCGAATCAAACAACATAAGAGCTTCAGAATGCTTCTCAGTGTGGACAAATCCAGATAATAGACAATTCCACGAGACAACATTCCATTGGGGCATCTCACTGAATGCTTTGAAGGCGGAATCAGTGTCATTACACTTGGAATACATATCAACTAAAGAGTTCCCTACAAATAAATCGTAACCGAAACCTCTACAAATTACAAATCCATGGACCAATATTCCAATGCGAAGGTCCCCTAAACTAGTGCAGGCCTTGAGTGCATTTACCATTGTTTGGCCGTCAGCTTCAATTTCAGCCTTTGATACCATCTCCTGAAAAAACACCAAAGCAAGTTGAGCTTCCTCGCTTTGCACATAGCCACCTATCATCACACTCCAAGAGATCACATCCCTGTCACACATTTCATCAAAAAGCTTGTGTGCAAGCTCCATTCCGGTATCTGCATACATACTCAGCAGAGAGTTCTGGACAGAAGAAACAGTCCAAAAGCCACTTTGGATTGTATAACCATGTATTTTCAGTCCATCGTGGACAGCACTCAGATTGCGGCAAGCCTGAATCACAAGCACCAAGGTAGAAATGTTGGGTTCGAATCCAGTGATCCGAGCTTCCTTAAAAAACCACACCCCTCCTTTGAAAGCTCCTTGATCAAGGTGCCCATGAATCATTATGTTCCATGAAACTGAATCTCTGCTGATCATGCAATCAAAAGCACAGAGAGCAGAATCTAAGGCTCCCGATTTTGCATAAAAGTCCATGATGGAATTCCCAATAGAAGTGAATGAGTCGAAGCCGTCCTTAATCAAAGATGCATGAATGGACTTTCCGAGGCTGAAGGAGGAGAGGTTTACACACGCTTTGAGGATGAGAGGGAAAGATGAAGGGTCTGTCAGTTTAACTCCTGCTTTCCGCATTTCGTGGTAGTGGGAGAAAACCTCTTGCCATTTCCCAGCAGATGATGATGACCCTTTGATTGTTGAAAACCAATTGTTGGGGAATTTTGAGATGATCGGGAAACGCATTGCCAGGGAACAAATGCAAGGACTTGGTTCAAGAGGATGAAGTCCTCTAAGCTCATGACTGGGTGTTTTCACAATTCAACAGATAAGACTCAACACTCTTTCATATTATAACACTCTCTCCTCTGAAAGATGGATGGGGATGAGATAGAGATAGAGATAGAGATAGAGATAGAGGCAGAGGACTCTCCACAATGGCAAGCTTATATACAAATACAAAGTGCAGCACCTTATTAATGTCGGGATGTATGAGAGCTAAATTTATCCTCCCCCGAACCAAAAATGTACGTGTAGCAGATGAGTAGGAGGGGTTCTTTGGCCTACCATGAGTGGGTATATAATCATCACCAACCTAACCTGACCACAATAATGTTCTTCATCGAGCCTTAATGGAAAAACAGAAGAATTCCTTCATAGTAAAGTGAAGCTGCCTCGAGGAGAAAACTCGGCAATTGCAGACACCAAATGGCAACCACCACCTAAGGAATGGGTAAAGATCAACTGTGATGGGGCTCATCTGCAGAGGAGCAAGGAAGGAGCAAATGGAATTTTGTTTCGAAACTAAGAAGGATCCTTTATTACTGATGAAGCTCAAATCTTTGATGCACCATCTCCGCCTTAGCTACTTACTGAGGCCTGTGCAGTAAGGAGGCATGGGAGCAGGAGTGGAGTACCAACGCAAGGGCCCTGAAACTACGATAAGGATATAGAGCATCAATACAACAGAACAGGATATTTGGCACTATGCACAGCAGATTCCTCCACTTCAGTTCCAGGCTGTGAGGAGGACCCAACATAAACATATGGCTGCTCACACTTTAGCAGTTCAAGCTGGAAGAGGCAACCTTTCTCCGCATTTGCTAGGAAACCTCCCACTCTGTCTGAGGAGTGTTCTTAGGAATGACTATGAGGAAAGAAATGGTGTTGGTTTATATACACAAGTTTTTTAATTGGAAGTTATATCATTAATGCTAAGTTGTATTTCTGACCCCCCCCAAAAAAAAAAAAAAAATCTCATGGGAAGCAGCACGTAAAGGAAAGTTGCCTGGATAGTCTAAATACAGTTTTGAAATACATCTGTCCTTGAAGTCAATGTGGCAAAACACAAATCCTGGAGGTGCCCGTAGCACAGGGAATGCAGGGCATTTCGCCTGTCATTCTGTATTCATGTCCATCGACTTGGCACAAACAACAAATTTGTACCAAGAAGATTACGTGCCAACGTCTGACAACAAGAAGGCCTTTTGAATTTGTATACAAGAAAACAATGAAAATAACTATTACATGACAGAGTAAACACTAAGAGAAGAATGTGAACCACTACTCGTTAATTTTGCATAGTTGAAGATATGGGTTATCAAACATTACAAATCTAGACCAATATGATTTGTACTTGGCGATAGCAAGATTCAACCACGGTTTGTAGTTTCCATTGTAATGGACCACGGCTGCATTCTCTATGGCTGATTGATTAAGGGCTGGATCATAGCCAAGTCCCAACACATGCCAGCTCCGATCCAGTGGATAGGTCAGGTTGTAGAAAGTAATCAGTCCTGGAGGTAGCGTACCAAGTTTCCAAAGAGTTCTGTCTACATTCTGCAAAATAATTTCTCCACGAGTTAGAAGCCCCGACAATAATGGACTATATCATGAATAATTTAAAAGGGGAAAAGAAATTTTGAGCGGACTAGACAGGAAACTGTAACTGAAATGTTTTACTTTGATTAGACTTTCGATAAAAGCAAATCCTATGAACTGCCTGTAGATACAAACTGCAACTAGAAACAAAGTATTAAAAGTGCTAGTTAGAAATTAAAGTGCCAATAAATTGGTCACATTCGAGAAGAAGACAATATAACAGAAGTCTGATTTCTTGGGGGGGCAAAATCATGGGATTTGACAGGGAAAAGAAGAAAGGACAAGAAGCCATTAGGACTCAGCCGATGAAAAGATGTTGAGCCTATATACGCCTGAAAATTCTTGTCAATATTTGAACCCCTCATTCATAACTCACTTTACAATGGTGAAATACATTCGAAGCATCCTCAAACTTCAAAACTCTACCTGATGGAAAGAATAATGTCAATAATTCTAATAACCTTATAATGTCCATCTTAGAACCCCATTGCAGTTTTCTCCATAAAGTATCAACTATATTTAGTGTTTGGAAAAATAATCCTTAACATTAACCTAGGCCGGTAGGCAGTAGCCAATGCCACTATGTTGTGACCTAGGCTTGCATAGATGCATATAGTTAAGAAAAATGTGTGCATGTGAACAGAAGCATATCTCAACAACAAAACCTGCAGAATAAAGCATCTCAAAAAATGTGGTCACCTTATTTAGTTAAAGGCACAAATGGGAAGGGGATCATGAACAATGACCATCACTTACCATGTCTTGCCACCTATGATATATTCCAGTAATGTCCTGCTTCCTCCACTCATTCAAATCAAAAATATTCATGCCAAATGCCCAACCACAAGCATTTGGATCAAATTTCTCAGAGATCTTCGGATTGGAGAAGTTCAGATACTTATCAAACCTGTGGAAGCTCTCCTTGCAAGTTTCCACTGCACCATTCACCATCCCTTGCAGATTAACAGACCAAAGAGGTGTCAGATCCTTTTGAACTACAATGTCATCATCCAGAAACAGGATTTTGTCCAGTTTTGGGTATACTTCAGGCAGATAGAATCTAAGATGATTCAGCATGGACAAATATTTTGGGTTCCTATACTTGAGATTGTCAGTCCCAACAGTGAGGGAAGACGCTTGATGTGCCTTAAAATAATATTCTTTCATTCGGGCAGATTCAAGCTGACGTAGAACAGGACAGTAAGAAGAATTGAGCCATGTGAAATCATCTACATTATCAACTTGGATTGCTGCGCTTGGAGGAGGGTTGGCAAGAAACCACATCTTCATTGCTGCAAAGTTTAACTTATCTGTTACAATATGAATAACATGCTTTTCAGGCTCCTTTGCATGCAGCACTGTTGAATTTACAACAACAGATGTTGCCAGTACATTATCAGAAAAGATGGCGTAGTGGTACAAAGAAGGATCTTCAAGTTTTTCTTTGTTAGGAAATCCCATGTTTTCATAACCCTGTAGGAAATAATCTGTTGTGAGTAGTAAAGGAAGACAATACAATGGCCTGGGGAGTGTTTTTGCAGCTAGCTGTATCAAGAATGCACTCTTCTTCTTCAGTGCATTCACGTTCACTTCTGTTGACTGAAGCATGGCCCTTAACTTCCGTGCTACTGTAAGACAGTCATATAATTGGTCCTTAGCTACAGAAAGAATGTGACCCATTTCTTTTGCTCGATCAAGTGCACTGAATCAGGGTGGAAATCGAAAATCCACATAAGAACGAAAAGACAGCATGTATGCGTAGTAAATCAGGAAAAATTAAATAGTCCTACCTTGGCTGAAGTTCAGCATCAGAAGTTGCTTCTTCGATCGCTCTTTGATTTTCTCTAGCATGTTTTATCAGAGAATCATATAGCACATAATGATTCTTAGCAGTTGCAATGCTAGCATAAGCCCTTGCCATGATAATCTGATCGTGCATAAGTTTCAAGATAGTATCAGACACTGGGTTTTCATATTCTATCCTCCATATATTATATTTGCCCTTGACAGTAGTGTCAAGCTCTTGTGCTCGTTCAATGGCTGCTGCTTGCATCTGGCTTTCAATCTCTTTGTCTTGCCGGATTAGCTCTGCAGTTCGGCGGTCCCTCCTCTCCTGTCGTAACATCTGCAGTGCAAGAACTAGTCATCAACCAAATCAACTGAGCGGAGCCTATGTAATGACAGAGTAAGAATCATTTGGCATTTCACCCTGCGCTTGAGCTTCACTGGGTGCATTGGAGATATTTGTGAATGCAGCATGTCACCTCCAGATTGATGCTCATCTGTAGAATCCTCGACCTCAAAACTCATATCAGGCTGAGATGGATCTTCTGGCGTCTGAGAGTATATGACAAATGAGAAAATTCTTAGTTAATGGTAATAATCGAGTAATAATGAACAAATATCAATAATCAGCTATTTGAACAAGAAAAAAAATGTTATATTTGAGCCAGGAATTTAGCAAAAAACTGTATACCGTGGAACTTTTTGTCTGATCATGTTTTGTATCAATAGGATTTTGCCAGACCCAGGAAGCAGATAAGTCCCTGGACTTCACATTCATAATTCGAACAGCACCAGAAGAGTCGCTGTATGTCACAAGTATATCAATGCCCTGCATAAAATATAAGGGCATAAGCATCATTATACTGATGTCTTATATAAAGAGAACACAAAAAGTCCATACCTGGTCATCAGGATGATTGCCTACTCCAGCAGCAGATTTCATGTGGACTTGTTCCTGCCCAAGTGCAAAATATGTATATAATTATCAGATTAAAGTTGTTGACAATGGGGGGTATGTGTCTCGGTAAGGGTGGACAGTTTTATAAGATATGAATGACTACTAAGATGGGTTTTATAAGACATGCATGACCCATGCTTACTAGGACTTATATTCAGTTATATTACAAGCCGCCATCAGCCCATCACAAAATGTCACAGTAGTCTCCGCTTAAGTCCTTTCTCAGATAGTCCCTACAGATTAGCAAGCTCTATAGACAGAAAAATGGAAAAATCCACTTACACGGAATGCATACAAGCCAAAGGCCCAAAAAAAAAAACTGGCGGCTGCAAATGAATAAAGATAAATCAACAGGACTTCAACAGTAACAAATTCAATGCAGAACAATGGCTAATTTGCTACAAGTGATACAAACTGCCAAGTAAGCATACGCTGTATGATGAGGTTCACTTGTGAGAAAGACTATCTACATATCTGGATTTGTACAGATCACAAGTAAAAGGATGAACATTTGTGATTTACTGAAAAGAAGGATGAGATTGGTACCTTTGTACCAATACATTGCGGACAATCATATAAGGGCCAGTGTCCTTTGAGCTCCCTATGACTGAAATAAACAAAAAAAAGAAAAGAAAAGGGATGATATACAGCAAACAATATTTACAGTTACGTGAATACTGACCAACAGCAAGTAGCAACACTGCAAATAGTTTAGTAAACAGTACAGGTATGCATGCATCTCTGTTATATTCAGGTCCATATAACAAAAAAGTGATTAGATGCTTATGAGTGATCTTACACTGTTAAATTATCTGATATATCTGCTCTGACTAGAGCAATATGAAGCAAGACCTGTACAGATACAGTTAGAAATATTAGACAACATTTTATAAGATTGGCATTCAATCTTGGGTTGGATAACTTATCCACCTATGATTGGTTTGTAATTTTTTCCCTTTAATTATCAATGACATTGTTGTTTCTTATCGAAAAAAAGAAATATTAGACAACAACAACATTAAAAAGAGGAGCACAAGCAAAGTATACAAAGAATGAGCGGGCAGAGCAACCTTAAAAATGCATGTTCAGATTATGATTAAAAATAAATTTATCGAAAAAAAAACCCAAAAAATAATAGTGATAAAGTAAGTTAATATTGCGATCACGTGGGAGTCGTTGAACTACAAATTATCTTAGTTTATCATTCCAAACATCCTGAACGATTAGTACTGCTGATCTTGCACAATTGAAAACCCTAGATTTGTCTTGCCCTAGTAATACTATACTAATCTAATGAAGAAGCTTTTATTATAAGATGGGATTAATCGAAATGAAGAAGTTTACTTAAGCGAGCGATCCGAAGAAGGCGATTACAAAATGACCAGAAGATCATTAGCACACAGAGAGAGAGAGATAATTACCAGGAAGAAGAAGATTATTAGCATAGATACAGAAATCAATAATCTTCTAGAAAGAGCTTTCATGGCGTGCCGCAGAGATAGATAAAAAGAGAGAGAGAGCAGACTCAGAGAGATCCCAACGGTGACTTTTGAATACTATTGTGGTGGTGGGATTGGAAAAGAGGTGTGTGCCTCGGCTTCCAGCTTGTCCGGTTTTAATTTTTGGTAACGCAGTGTTTACCAAATTTTTTATTAAAATTTTTTTACCAAATTTTTGTTCCAAATGATGTGTTACAATTTTTTACCATCAAATAAATGAGTGTTACTAATATTTAATAGAGATAATGGGATGGGGGTACCTTTTTCAAAACTTAGTTGACTTTAAGTACCACCTCCAAACTTATCCTCCTTTAAGTCCTCTTTTTCATTAAATAGTTGTCAATAAGTACACATTTTAAAACATTTTCAAATTCTTTCTAAATTGTATTCCATAATTACCCCTATCATAAATAGTGCATACTTAATTGAATGTGAGACTTTCAAGATTAGAATGTGAGACTTTCAAGATTCCTTTTGATATTTGTGTATCATTTGAATTTTGAAATTTCATATATATATATATGTGTGTGTGTGTGTGTGTGTGTATATGAAATTTCAAAATTCAAATGATACACAAATATCAAAAGGAATCTTGAAAGTCTCACATTCTAATCTTGAAAGTCTCACATTCAATTAGGTATGCACTATTTATGGTAGGGGTAAAAGGGCTTTTATGACTTTTTTTAAGCACATGTACTTCTATCCCAATTATTTTAAAAAGTGTATTTTTATCCTATTAAGTTTTTTGGGAGGTACCGGCCTCCCAATGACCCTATTTAATAATGGAGATCAAGTCTATCTAGTACATAGTCCCATGTTGACTTCTTTTTTTTTTTTGTTTGATCAAATCCATGTTGACTTCCAAAGCTCTATTATTAGAAGGAAATCCACGGCCATACTTTATATGAGTGTAGGATTGGGCATGTTAAACTCATTCCTACCAGAGGCAACCAGTGGCTGGGAATAGTGGGGGTGATTAGCCTATGGATTAATAATAAACCCACACAACACATCCCATGCCAACCCAGAAAAAATGCTAGATAAAGTTGGTCAGTTTAGGTATGAAAGAAGTGGCCAAAGCAACGTAACCAGTATGCAATGCATTACATAGGTTGAAGGATTTTTGGTCGTTTTTAGATGGCCCTCATTACATAATGAATGCAATATAAACCTACAAATAAAGACATGTGAGAAGAGGAGGATTGGATTGGTGGTTAGGAAGTCTTTTGCTGATGCTACTTGAGGAGAGCTTTAAAAGATACCAAATGAAACAGCTTTGGACAGTTTGCTGTGTTACGAGCCCATGAGAATATCATTAGGCTCTGATGAAAAAACCATCCAAATAGGGATTAGTGGGACTGGTGCAAAACGTCAAGAACCCTGTTTCTCCTTCTCTGGCTGTGTCTATTTGCATTTTGTGTGGGTGTGTAAACCAAAAGACACCATTATTTGATGCCTTCATTTCAGTTGAAACAATGTTATCATCTCACAGTGATCACCATCACAACCAAATAATCCTTTATTGACATTATCCCAAAATTTGAGGCTAAACAGGAGGATGCAAGAGTTCTAGCGCACAAATAAAATTCTCCCTAATTTATGAATAGTGACTTTGCTAACAAATCATCAAGCAAAGCTCACTATACGGGCAAAAATAATTACAGTTTTACTGCTAGCTTTCTCATCTTGTTCAATAAAAGCAACCATCACAACAACTACAAGAAGAACATAACTCATTACAGTGAAACAATTAGGACAATTGTTCAGAGGGCTGCTGTCCGCGTGCATTTGGGTAGTATGGAGGTTACCATGCCTGTGGAGCCTGTTGGTAGGCTCGATTTCCACCTTGCCTAGGGTGAAGTGGTGAACGATGGTGCAAAGATTGCTGGGTATGTCCATAAGCTGTCGGATGTGTAGTGTTTATTCTAGGCACCTTTGGTTTTTCTTTAGCAGAATTAATTCGTTCCAATGTCTCCACAACTTCTTCCATCGATGGTCTGGTTTTTTGTTCAGGTCCCAGGCATGCTAGAGCAAGTTGCGCTATTTGTGCCGCAGCCTTGGAAGGATATTTTCCTTCCAACCGGGAGTCCATTATGTCCTTCTGATGGGTCAGGCCCAAAAGGCCCAAATCCATGTTGAAGCCCAATTGTGATGAGAGACCCAAACTCATGAAGACCCAGCAGGCCCAATGAAGCCCAAAGTGCAAAGACCCACCAAGGCTAAATCCAAGTCCAATCCATCGGGGGCCCTCCTCCAAAGGAATTGGAGTACGAAGGAGAGAGATGCGGCGCACGGAGAAACCGTACTTAGGAAACCCCTCCCTCACGTCACCGCCTCACCTCAAAACCCTAGCTCTATAAAATGTAAAGCCCTCTCACCATCTATGGCACGTCTCCCAAAAATATCTCATCTCCTGCCTCAATACCACAAGGTCGTTGCCCCTTTTTCCTTAAAAGCTATGTAGCTCCGGTGACGATTATTCATCAATAAATAACACCAAAGGCCATCGTTGTCATTCAAAGTGGACGTAGGCCACGGCCAAACCACTATAAATCTCTGTTTTACTCCCTTATTTGCCATTTTTGTCATTGATTGCTTGTTTACTGCATTTTATATTATTTACTTGACTGTGGTGCACAAAAACCAATTTGTGTATCATCAGTTTGGCGTCATCTGTGGGAATCGACAGAATTCTCATTCCTAAACACATTC
The DNA here is from genome assembly GCA_951799425.1 of Ilex aquifolium. NCBI lineage: Eukaryota > Viridiplantae > Streptophyta > Magnoliopsida > Aquifoliales > Aquifoliaceae > Ilex > Ilex aquifolium. The sequence goes on from OX637395.1 coordinate 43,245,993, forward strand.
CATTTTTACTGAAACAATGGCGATCACTACCAGATCCATGAACCAGCATGAAGACAATCCTCCACGAGAGGAGGAGGTTCCTCCGCCTGCCAACCATGTGCCGAATGCTCCAGCTCCAAATCCTCAACAAATGTTGGAGACCATGCAGCAGCTGGTGGCCCAAAACCAGCAGATGCTACAACTTATGCTCGCCGGACGAGGAGGGGCACAACTTGGCGGAGCACAACTCGGCGAAGCACAGCTTGGAGGAGCCCCACGTCTTTGGGGTCAAGGAGCTCCACGCCCTGCTGCTCCACCTCTAGGCACCCCCGTAGGGCTGGGCGCCCCCTTTGGAGTCCCCCTGGGCGCCCTACACAGGGAGGCTCTACACAGGGAGGCTCATCACGAGGGACCTCCACCCCCTCCTCCTACTTCCCATGGTGAGGACCCTCCTCTCCAAGAGGACGAGGGCGAAAACCAAAGCGTGGAGCATGGGAGTCACTTTCATGATCATCCCAGAGAAGCCTCTAACCTTTGGGATGAGAAAATCAAGGAAGTGCAGAACCAACTAGGTGACGTCTTCAATGCTATGAAGGCACAAGGACCGGAAACAGTGGACTATCTTGTACGGCAAACAGACACTCCTTTCAAGCCTGACGTGGCAAACTACCCTCTACCCCAAAAGTTCAAAATGCCCTCTATTGAGGTCTTTGATGGAACAAAAACGAAAGACCCACTAGATCATCTCGACACCTACAAAACTCTGATGCAGTTGCATAACGTCCCAGACAAAATCATGTGCAGGGCGTTCCCGACCACATTAAAGGGGTCCGCCCGACAATGGTTTGCTAAGCTCTCCCCTGCATCCATTGCCTCCTTTGCTGAGCTAAGCAGGTCATTCGTGTCCCACTTTATCGGAGGGCGTCGCCACCAGAAGCCAGTCACCCACCTGCTTAGTATAAAGCAGGACCGTGAGGAGAGCCTGAGGAGCTACCTCACTCGTTTTAACGAGGAGGTACTTGAGGTTGATGAACCAGACGACAAAGTGACGATGACCGCCTTCCTGGGAGGTCTCCGCTCATCAAGCTTCCTCTTCTCAGTGATGAAGTGCCCACCAAAGAGCATGCCAGAGCTGCTAGCAAAAGCCCATAAATATATAAACGCTGAGGACATCACAAGGGCCAGGCGAGGTGAGTCCTCCAGATCTGGGGACAAGAGGAAGGAAAGAGAGAGGGACGACAAGAAAGAGGCTAGCAACAAGCACAGTAGAACAGAGAAGGTTCCCGTCAGAGACCGGTTAGGTCCAGCCCCTCAGAGGGATCGACAAGCCTTCACGCCCCTCAATGCCGCTGTCGGGCACATCCTATTCCAGATCCAGGATGACCCCGCAGTAAAATGGCCGGGAAAGATGAAGTCTCCTCCAAATCGCAGAAATCCTAACAAGCATTGCCGCTTCCACCGCGATCATGGGCACGACACCGACGATTGCTATGAACTCAAAAGGCAAATTGAGGATCTCATTCAACGTGGCCACCTACACCATTATATTGCTGGTAGAGGACAGGCACCGCCACCACCCCATAACCAGGAAGATCAACATCCCGTAGGGGAAATTCATATTATCTCGGGAGGATTAGCAGGAGGTGGAGAGTCCCTCTCTGCCATGAAGGCCCACGCCAGGAAGGCAAGACACCTTGACGAAGGGCGCCCAGGCAAGGCTCCAACGAGGTTATATCTTTCTCAGATAAGGACCTGGAAGGAATTCAGCACCCCCATGACGACCCCCTGGTGCTCACCATGACGGTTGCCAATTTCCAGGTGCACAGAATCCTAGTGGACAGCGGCAGCTCTGCAGATATCCTATTTGCAGAAGCTTTTGACAAGCTCAACCTGGGCAGGGAGAGACTGCAGCCCATCAGATCTCCCCTCATTGGGTTCTCAGGGGAGAAAGTGTACCCCCTAGGGTCCATCACCCTACCAGTCACAGCCGGAGCAGCGCCCCGAAGCTCCTCAGTCATGGTCAACTTCCTGGTGATAGACTGTCCATCAGCTTATAATATCATATTAGGGCGACCTGCTCTCAACACATTAAGAGTCGTGCCCTCCACCTATCACCTCATTCTCCGATTTCCAACCCCTAACGGAGTTGGAGAGGTCAGAGGAGACCAGGTAGCAGCAAGGGAATGCTATGTCTCCTCCATGAAGACCAGGAAGCCACAGGAAGCGTTGCAAGTTGAAATCCTAGACCCGAGGGATGACTCCACTATAGAAAGAGGAGAACCGGTGGAGGAGCTCACCCCCGTGGTTTTGGATGAAGATCACCCAGACAGAAGAGTATACGTTGGCTCTTCCCTTTCTGAAGAGCTGGTTGGCCCGCTGATAGATTTTTTGAAAAGTAACATGGACGTCTTTGCATGGTCACATGCAGACCTTGAGGGCATCGACCCAGAAGTGGTCACGCACCGACTCAATGTTGACCCACGTCACAAGCCTGTTCGCCAAAAGCTAAGGGGCACCTCCACATAAAGGGCCCAAGCTATGGACAAAGAGGTGGGAAAGCTAGTAGACAACGGGGCCGTCAGAGAAGTAGCATATCCTGAATGGCTCTCCAACGTGGTGATGGTCACTAAGACTAATGGGAAGTGGCGCCTTTGCGTCGATTTCTCAGAACTTAACAAGGCGTGCCCAAAAGACAGCTACCCGTTACCACGGATCGATCTCCTCATCGACGCAACCGCGGGGCATGAGTTGCTTACTTTCCTGGATGCGTACTCTGGGTATAACCAGATTAGCATGTACCCCTCAGACCAGGAGAAGACATCATTTATTACTCCAAAGGGGACTTACTGCTACAGGGTCATGCCCTTTGGACTAAAAAACGCAGGAGCAACCTACCAAAGGTTGGTGAACAAGATTTTGGAGTCTCAAATTGGGCGAACGATGGAAGTATACGTGGATGATATGTTGGTGAAAAGTCTCGTAGCAATAGACCACATCGATCACCTCCAGAAAACCTTCAATGTCCTGAAGTCCTATCACATGAAGCTCAATCCTGAGAAGTGCGCCTTTGGCGTGGGGTCAGGAAAATTTCTAGGCTTTATGGTCAATCAAAGGGGAATCGAGGCAAACCCCGACAAGATCAAGGTTATCCTCGACATGAAGTCCCCCGCCTCAACTAAGGAGCTCCAACGCCTCAATGGGAGAATCGCAGCACTCAATAGGTTCGTCTCCAAATCTGCAGACAAATGTCTCCCATTCTTCAAAATTCTCCGAAAAGCCTTCGAGTGGGGACAGGAGGCAGAGGAAGCCTTCCAAAGGCTCAAGGCCTACTTAGCTACACCACCCCTCCTTTCGCATGTCGCTCTAGGAGAAACCCTGTATTCGGCACCCATAGGCTCTTCAATGTTGGTACCTAGCCCTTGGGTCGCCTGGGTTCCTCCACCCGCTCGGTTCTCCATCACCCCAAGATCCTCGCAGCTTACCTCGTGAACCACTCCATGGCCTTGGGAATCGGCGGTTTCCCCTCCTTTGTTTCTCATTGATCCTTGGAAGCTCATCTCAAAGAAGATTACAAACCTTGAGTCCTCAAATGTTTCAAGGAGAGCAGCCCTTTTCACTACCTCAAGCTTCTATGGAAAAGAGAGAACTTGGTTTCAAGAATGGGTTATCAATTTCAAGATGAAGGAAATAGGTGGAGAAAAGAATGAGGCTTCTATATATATAACCTAGGGTTTCTTAAAGAGGAAAAAAACCCCAAATTGAAAACCAAGGGTTCTCTTAAAAATCCAAGTAAAAATAGAAAAGGTTTGAGGTGTTCAGTAGGTCAATCCCCGAGTTGAAGCGTAACATGGGCATGGCGGGAAAGAGGAGTCTTCATGAGCCAGAGTTCAAATTCTACTAAATGCCCCCTTTTCCAAGTTACCTCGAACACGGGGCATTGGGGGGCAAATGATGGGTCAGGCCCAAAAGGCCCAAATCCATGTTGAAGCCCAATTGTGATCAGAGACCCAAACTCATGAAGACCCAGCAGGCCCAATAAAGCCCAAAGTGCAAAGACCCACCAAGGTTAAATCCAAGTCCAATCCATTGGGGGCCCTCCTCCAAAGGAATTGGAGTACGAAGGAGAGAGATGCAGCGCACGGAGAAACCCTACTTAGGAAACCCCTCCCTCACGTCACCGCCTCACCTCAAAACCCTAGCTCTATAAAATGTAAAGCCCTCTCACCATCTAGGGCACGCCTCCCAAAAATACCTCATCTCCTGCCTCAATACCACAAGGTCGTTGCCCCTTTTTTCTTAAAAGCTCTGTAGCTCCGGTGACGATTATTCATCAATAAATAACACCAAAGGCCATCATTGTCATTCAAAGTGGACGTAGGCCACGGCCGAACCACTATAAATCTCTGTTTTACTCCCTTATTTGACATTTTTGTCATTGATTGCTTGTTTACTGTATTTTATATTATTTACTTGACTGTGGTGCACAAAAATCAATTTGTGCATCATCACCTTCAACTTTCTTATGTGAGATAAAAGTGGCTTGACCCAATCTATCAGATTATGCTGCCACTAGGACGATTTGTATCTAGTGCTCGTAAACCAGTTAGTATTTCAACCAATACAACACCAAAGCCATACACGTCGCTCTTCACGTACAAATGCCCTGTTTGATAAGCATGAGATTAAAATTGTGGCTCATCTCTTGAGTGAGTTTAGCTAAGTTTATCTTCAAACCACGCAAGCTTAAAAACACTTGATAATGATCATCACTGAACCTCAAGTAGCGAAGCGCAAAAGATTCCTGGGGTTACCTGTAGCAACATATTCAGGAGCAGCGAAGCCATTTGTCCCCATAACCCTTGTTGTCACATGTGACTGGCTAGCCGAGGGCCCCACTTTTGCCAAGCCAAAGTCTGATATCTTGGAATTGTAGGACTGGAACATAAAAAAAAAAAAGATAAAAGTGAACAAACAAATAATTGTTAGGCCAGTACCACGGATGTGTCAATGACCGAATCAGTCCGAGTAAAACTTGTCAGTTGTCACATTAGTATGGCGAATAGAAAAAGGGTTCCATTATGAAATAGGTTTGTGATCTATAAATATTAAAGCTCCTGATTTATAAACTGTGTAGGGCTTACCCCATCAAGCAAGATATTTGAGGCCTTGAAGTCTCTATAAATTATTTGTGTTTCTGACATGTGCAAGAATGCCAGGCCTTGAGCTGCTCCTATTAATATCTTAAGCCTTATGTCCCATGGCAGTGTCTGAACAGCTGAGCTCCCTGCATAAATCAAAGCACAAAGAAAACAACTCGTTTGATTTGTAGAACATAAAAAATGTATTCCCACTGGCTTAGTGCTTGCAAGTCTGAAGAAATAGCATCACATTTTTGTAATTCTTACTTCCAAAAAGATGGTTCTCCAAGCTGCCTTTTTGCATGAATTCATAGACAAGTAGTAACTCTGTCTCCTCCCAACAGTATCCCAATAACTTAACAAGGTTAGGGTGGGAAAGCCTTCCCAGGAAGTTTACCTCAGACTGCACAAATAAAATAAAAAAACAGCAGACAGCATTCAGAAGCACTTAAATGAATCACCTAAAAGGCGAAAAAAATTAAATTACTGTAATCAAAACTGGTTCTGTGGGTGTCAGTGCAGGGTATGATCCAATGGTATTGGCTGTCAACAACTGACAGATCATCTAGTCCTATTTCCTGCAAAACTAAAACTGAGAATCTTAATTAACCGAATTTTCCAAAAAACTATAGGAATTACATCAAAAATAACTCAATGACAGCCAACTGAAAAATTCAACAACAAATTTCAACCAGTACCAAGTTTGATTGATGTGATTATGTTTCAGCACGTTTTCTGACATGTCTCTGTTCCTAAACGAAGGGTTTATAAAAGCATTATCTTTAATGTTCTACACACCACATTTGTGCACTACCTCAACATACACCATTAGATTAGTAGGTCCTACATAATTTATTAAATATTCAATTTCTCTGAATGTGCCAAATTAAAAGAGGTGGTGTCTACAACATTATTCTAAAAGAATGGGAACCCAAAGGCCAAAAAGACAAAAGGAACCCCAGGGGAACAGCTACACCATTCTTTTACAAGATGTTTCACCCCAAGCCGAATGGTATTTGAGAAAAGCAACTAGGATAGGACCCGCTTATGACTTGTTTGACCATCTTAGAAACAACAATGCATTGCATATTTCAAATTATAGCAGAAGCTGGTTTTATTTGACTCAAAAATTTCGACACTGCATATTCATCCACCTCACCTGTGAGCTCATTTGAAAAATAGGAACTTAACAAAACAAGCTCCTAGAATGGAAGTTTTTGAATTGGTTACATGGCATTACATTTTGCAACTCAAACATCATCATTATTTAAGTAGCCTCTACGGCATTTTCAATTTCAAACAATTCGAACGCCACATGATTTCTTAATTATACCATGGGAATCCCTTATATTATTTGATGGTAGATAGAAAGGAAAGACACACTTAAGTAGTATATCAATTTATACACTCACTTGGGCTTTCTCTTAATTTTTAAGGGTTTAGAGCTGACTTTTTTGGGTGCAAAATTAAGGTTTGAAAATGTATTGAAAGTCAACTTCTGTTGGAAAAATGAGATGCAAAAAGTAAGGTGAATGGCAAGGTGAGGCGTGGATTGGGTCACTCTCTTAAGATGATTTGCGTCCCTTTATGAAAGAATCACATCGCAGCAAGTAATAACGCGTCGTCCCAGGATACATTCACTCAGATTTGTACAATCGAATGAAACAGAAGCTTCACACACACCTTTGAATATTGTCCAGAAACTCATACAGATAGGTGTTTAATAGTCCGTAATTACTTCTATATTTAATTAAATAATAACTTAAAAAATATTGATGTTGGAATACTAGTTGTTGGAGTTTTTTGTATTCAGCAACTGAAATTTTAATATAGAAGTAATGACAGAAAAATAATTAAATAAAATATTAAAAAGTGAGTTCATAGATTTTAGAAATACATATCTCATCCGCTAGTCTCACCCCTACGCACGTGAGAGTCTCAAGGTCTCACTTTAACTCAAAAACACTATTTTAGTTAAAATACTCTAACAGGTTCTAAAAAGTTCTTAGTACTATTTGGGGTATTCTAAAAAAAACTGATATAGTTGGAAAAGCCCGTTTGGGGAGACTTTCTAGGTTTTTTGGCTTTTTGTGTAAAAAAAAAAAAAATCACATGTATGTATAGATTATGCCTAACAGTTTCCAAAATATGAATTTTAAATTTTTTTATGTGACTATTGACTAATAATATTTTATGAATATAATAAACTAAAAAGTTAAGTAGAATCTGCAAAAAAACGTCCTAAAAAGCCGGTAAAATAGCTTCAAAAAAACTTTTCAAATCGGTTTTTTTAGGTCAAAAGCCGTTATGAAAGGAGATGAAAAAAGGCAGGGGCCAAACGCGGGGGGGAGGCAAAGCAGCGCTGGGTCCAAACATGTCATCAACTAGCCAACCAACCAAATAAATTGAAGTGAAGCAATCAAACTAGTTTATGAAAATTGTTTCTTCAGAAACCCCCACGGGGCCGGCGGCTGACTTATCAATTTCTATTAGCTACTGATAACTGCAATACAAATAATATTAGGCAGCAAGAAACAGAAAAAGAAAGAAGATGGCAGATAAGTATACATAGAGATAAAGTCAAGAAATTATTAATACCCACTACTATTCCTATTACTATTAGAGTAGAATTGAGTTACCTTCCACTCTTGGAACCCTTGCATGCTTTCAGGATTCAACTTCTTGACAGCAATGACAGATGATCCACTACCATTTTTTGAAGTTGACTTGTCATCGAGCCAACCCTTGTAAACCTTGCCAAAACCTCCTTCTCCCAACACTGTATCACTTCTGAAGTTTCTGGTTGCAGCCTTTAGTTCTGCAAAAGAGAATATCCTCAAGTTGGGAGTGGCCAAGATCTGCCCATTCGGATACAAAATGTCATCGCCTCCGCTGGCACCCCAAAACCGGCTATTACCGGATACGTTGCTGCCTTCAATAGAGAATATCCCTGCTTTAATATTAGCCGTCAGAAAAGAAAAGGCAATATATAGGAGTTGATCAGTCATAATGCAGGGCACTTTGGGGATGATTCTACAACTATAAAGAAAACCATCACATCAGCTTCAGAAACACTTGATTTAGTGTAATAATCGATCCCTCCAAGCACTAGTAGCGAAACACTTGGTTTTCTACCTTAACTACAGGCCTGTAATTGACACGAAATCATTCGCAACGAACGAACGTAATATAGAAGCTAACGAAATGAAGATGGCATCAACAGACGCAAAAAAAACCCACATCAACAACCCGATCAAACTAAAGGAACATTCCCTGAAACTAAGAAAGATGGATAAATCCAAAAATGGAGCAAATTCAAGGTATATTACACCAAGTCCGAGAGATAAAGTTAAATGCTAATCTGGGGTACCCGAACTAGAATGGCCCGTTGTGGTAGGGCTGTGGTTAACAGAAGAAGAACTGAAGCAACTCCCCATATCACACTCTCTTTCTCTTTCTCTTTCTCTTTCTGTTGGAAGAGACCCCCTATTAAGAGACAGAGATGGGCAGAGTAGAGAGAGAATAAGGTTATAGTACTTGGTTGAAATTGATGATGAATGCTAAAAAGTGTTAATTAGCCAAAAATCAATAGAGCAATCTGGACTTAAAACAACTCAAAAGTCTAAAAAATTTACAATCAAAATGCATATCATCATTGGATCGGTGAGTTCATCAACTTTTTCAATAAGATCCACTTATTCAATATTCATTCAAAATATAATATGTATTTGAATTGTAATTTTTGAGTTTAAGATTCTATAACATTTTTCTAAAAATATTAACTTGATTAATCACCGGTCATTAATTTAATTATAAATCAAAATATTATATTAAAACCTACTATTTATTCAATAATCATCATTAATTAAATTAATATTTAAAATTCAAATAATATTTTTCAAATAAAAATAGCAAGGAGCAGAAATTCTGGATTTCTACAGATAAACGCTGGTCAAGTCAAACAACCATAAGTCGCCAGTCCTCCTCCTCCTTGCTATTGGAAGGGAGAAGAAATCTAAAGTAGACGACGCCACTTATATTTTTGGTCATTTGGTGTCTTCCTAGCTGATTCATATGCATGCTTCAGTCGTTGTCATAACTTCGGTACATGTACGTATTCCATTTCAATATATATACGCGGGGAATGTTAGGTAACCTTAAAAATAAACTTAAAATGTATATTTAAGAATCACATTTTATTATAAGTCACAATATTTATTAAGACTCACTACCTATTCAATGATTGTAATTATTAAGTCTATATTTTAAATTCAAATAACATTTTCCTATATATATTATTGAGAGCAAGACATGACGACCAAACATTACTTACCCAAATAAGGGTTAATTATACTAAAAATCTCTAAAGTATTGAGTTTATCTTATTTTAGTTTCCAACATTTTAATTTGCTTCATTTTAATTTTTGAAATATTGAATATATTTCTATGTAGTCCCTTAAACAGACAATAATCATATTGTTAACATTTTTTATTATAAATTTTTCATGTGATACTTAAATATGGGTAAAAAAATAATTTGGATAACTCTTGACCATAATTTGAATAGTTCTTGATTAAAAATGTGTAATATGGATAGCTATTGACTAAAATTTGAATAGCTCATGATTAAAACTATGTAATTTTGGTAACTCTTTGACCAAATTTTGGGCAGAAATTTAGTCAAGAGTTATCTAAATTATTTTTTTATCCATATTTACGTATTACGTAACAAGTTTATAATAAAATATTGTTAGCAATCTGAACATTATCTGCTTGAGAGATCGCATAGAAATATATTCAATATTTTAGAAACTAAAATAATACAATTGAAATATTAAAAACCAAAATAATACAAATTTCATACTTTAGAGACCTCTAATATAATTAACCCCCCAAATAAAAACTGGCCAAAGTCTTAGGGTAAGAATACGATGACATTGTATCATAGATAAAGGCTAGTTATAGTTTGTTTTGAATTAAATTATGACTTAAAAAACTTAAGAATTATTGTCACTCAATGACATCAAGTCATTCTTCCAAAAAGTTAAGATTGATTCTGATACACTGTTGATGTACCATTCAAGTTATTCTTTAAAAAAAAAATTAAGATTAATCTTAAACTTGTAGGATCTATCATAGATATATATAAATAGCCTCACTCTTATTTTATATCAACTATCAAAAAATAATCAATAAAACTAAATGTTTACTAAAATTTGTGTACCAATTTTTGCATCTCTAATGATGTGACATAATATTTATTATTGAATATTAATAAAATTTATTTATCTAGCAATGAAAATACGCTACATCATTTGCTATAACAATTTGATAAGAACATTTTTTGGGCCAAGATTCAAAGGAGAGATAGTCCAACATAAAGGAAAATAGTGGTTATATAAATTGGAAGAAATAGGCATAAATCATTATGGCATGAGGAGGTATTTAAGTTGTTTTTTTCCCCAGTTGTACTTGTGCTGTTAAGGTAAAGAATATTTTTCGTCCGGCAGGAAGGGGATAAGGGGATTCATTCAAGTCAATGCCAGCCTGCAATTAATGCATAGAATTGGTCAAAAGAAAAGGAAAACTCGGCTGAATTGCCACGGCATGTATAATTTTCCACAACAGGATTTTCCAGCTGTTGTAACTTGTAATTGCTCATGAATTCCATGTCGCTGGGTGTGGTCGTCTTTTCTGCCGTGCAGTTTCCCAGATGTAGCTGTTGGCAAAATAAGCTTTCGACTCCTTTGTTTGTTGTTTGGCCTTAAAATATAAAATTTTGAGAATATTCAATGTATTGATATTTCAGATGCATTGAAGAAGTGTCGTGATAGAATTTGAAGAAAGGAAAGAGATGATCAACCATAATCGTATTTGAAAAAGAAGAAGTAACTAATTAAAAGTTATCAATTAAAAAAAAAAAAAAAACTAAAAATTATCAATCAATAATCGTCAACGATAATGACTATAAAAGTACACTTAGTGGAGAAGAAAAAAAATACACTCAAACCTCCCAAAAAAGTAAGTGAGATATTTTTTTCATGATTTGGTTTCCGTGCAAATCCACGAGGAACATGACATCCATTGGCTGTCCGGCGCACACAAATATCATGCGTCAATATTGTTGAATCCTATTAGCTGATAAAAAATGATGTTGAATTTAAAGCCACATATTCAACACAAATGAGTCTAAATTAATATTTGCGCGTTCCCAAATAACACGCTTAAGCTTCTTTATCATCATGAGAAACCACCTTAATTTCTAAACAATCATATTTTGACCAAAATATCAACACCTCGCTATCCAAAAATAATGATAAATAATACCATGAATCAATAGCCACTGAATTCCAAACTTTACACACACACACACATATATTAATAAACTTTCACCCCTTCTGATTTGCTCAGCAGAATCTAGAAGAAAAAAAAAATACTTCATCAAAGGGGAAAACAACTAAAAGTGAAAAATAAATATTCTAAAAGGGCTCTAATGCTAAGTATGGCTGTATTGAATAGACCTTGCTACGAGTAGAAGATGATCTAATGACTGACTCGATGTTCAACTCAAGTGGAACTAAACCCTAATACTTCCCCCCACCCACCCACCCAAAAAAAACACACACATCCCAAATCTAGCAGGAATTGTTTGAACTTTTTATTGTCCCTGCGTTGTTCAATAAGTCAGAATATTCTTAAATTAAACAATTTGAAGTCACTAAAGGGACAGAGTTGGTGTTGGTTCTAGAAATTGTGTCAACGACCCGAGAGAGGACTGAAGACCATTCCCATTTAGCCCGAGTTCAATTATAGTTGAAAGTGATTCACAAGGGCTTTTGAACTCTCTATCAAAAGGTGCAACTGAAGCAATCCAGAAGGATATATGGTAATATGCTGAACAACTCTCTTCAATTCCATTTTAAAGCAATCCGTCGATCAGCCAACCACTTGGCTCATCTGATAGTTTCTCAGACTAAGAATCAGAGAAATTGGTGGGGGGTACCAATGGTGGCAGAGGGTTAGAATTTTTGGGTTTATAGCAGTAGGGGATGGGTGTTGGTGGCAGTAGGTGGTAGTATAAGGTTTTGGGTTGATGGAGGGATTTTCAGTGGTGACGGTGGTTGAAATTTTGATCGGTGATGAGTCTGATGACCGTGGGCAATGATTCAAGGTTTGGAAGAATTACATTCAGACTTTTGATGCTTGTCATTTAATCAATCAGTTCCCTTAATATTTGAAATATTACACACAGATCCTCTGAAGTTTGTACGCGCGTAACACTTAAGGCCTGTTTGGTATGAGGGGATTTTGAAACATGGGTCGGGGAATAAATCCCTTCAAACCCATGTTTGACAAATACACATCTAGCCCAAAGTTTGAAACTCAGCCTAGTTTAGGCCCGGTCATGAAACCCATGGGGGTGGGTTTCATATGTGGGTTAATGAGTTTAATATCCAAATGATATTTATACTCTTCATATATCATATATAACTCATATTACCCTATTCATACTTCAAAATTTATTGCGTTTTATTATGGTTATGAATAATAGTTATATTTTATCAACATTTATGATTTTTTTTCATAAGTTAGGAAAAAAAATTTAATCATATATTTAAATCATAAGGACACTAGAAAATGTACGTAAATAAACATGAGTTTGAATTAAATTGAGTAAGCGGCACAATAGTCATTTATATACAAATATATTATCATAATAGTCATATATCCCTGCGCATACCAAACATGGGTATAGACAACATTAAATGTTGAATCTCATCTTTGAATCCCATCTTTGGGTTTGGAAGGGTTTGGACAAGCCAATCCAAACCTTTCCCAAAAAACATACCAAACAGACCATTAAACCCTTGCCGTCAATATCCGTTAGTATATCTGGTAGTAAATTATACCCAGATCCCCTGAAATTTATACGTGTATAATATTTAGACCCCACAAGTTTAAAATATTATACTTATACTAAAAATACTCTAATTAAAGATAAAATATCAAATATTTTAAATTTTACAACCAAAATTCATGTTATATTATGACATTTATTGAAATAAAATCAAAACTAAGAATCTAATTTTTTTTCTTAAAAAATTATAATTAGTATTAAACTATCAAATTACCTCAATTAAAGTTAGAAGATATTTTGTCCATTATAATTTGACCCCTTATTTATTTTTTAGTCTAATTCCAATAGATAGTATATCTGTATACTAATTATAATTTTTTAAGGAAAAAATATATTTTTATTTTTGATTTTATTTCAATAAATAGCATAATAGAATATGAATTTTGAGTGTAAAATTTATGTTATATTATGAATGACTTAGACCTTTTATTTGATTTTTTAGTTTTATTCCAATAGATAGTATAATTATATACTAATTACAATTTTTAAGAAAAAATTGGATTTTTATTTTTGATATTCTATTTATGATTGGAGTATTTTTGGTTTAAGTATAACATTTTAAACTTAAAAGGCCTAAGTATTATACACTTACAAATTTCTACGGGTCTGAGTGTAATTTGCTAACGGATATACTAACGGGCATTGACGGGAGGGGTCTAAGTGTTAAGTGCATACAAACCTCAGGGAGTTTGTATGTAATATTTCAAATATAAGGGGGTTTGAGTGATTAAGTAATGAATCTCAAGGAATTTGAATGTAATTCTCACAAAGAAGAAAAATAAAGGGGTTGTTTGGTACATGGGTGTGGGGGGCTTGGCAAAATAGGTTTGGGAAAAAATAGTCCAAATGACCCAAAAATCTCATGTTTTTATGGAAAATTCAGTCTCGGGTTTCCAAACTTGGTCCGTAGTTGGCTCGAAGATTAAACCCATGATTATGAATTTCGTCAAACCTAGGAAGGGGGTGGGTTTGGAAAGATGGGTAAAGGGTTAAGGATCTAAAAGATAATTGTACCCCTTAACATGGGTATGAGTTGAATTGATCAAGCGTAAAATAGTTATTTACATGACAAATAGTTGTTAATAATTAAGATATATCCGTGGGTCATACATGTGTATGTGTTGTATATTAAACATGGATATGAACCGAATTGAATGTTGAATCTCATATTTGCAAATAGAGGTTTGAGTTTGAAAGGGTTTGGAGAAACTAATCCAAACCCCTCTCCAAAATTCATCCAAACAAACCCTTAAAGTTTTTGGGTTGATTTGTGGCAATGGACGGTTTATGCTAAGAGAAAAGATGGAGGAGAATTAAGGGTTGTTTGGTAAGGGGGTAGGGGGCTTGGCAAGGTGGGTCTAGGAAAAATAGTCTAAAGGACCCCTAAATCTCAAGTTTATATGAAAAATTCAGTCCCGAATTTTCAAACCCGGCCCATAGCTGGCCCGAAAATTAAACTAATGATCATGAATTTCGTTAAACCTAGGGAAGGGGTGGGTTTGGGAAGATGGGTAATGGGTTAAGGATCCAATAGACAATTGTACCCCTTAACATGAGTATGAATTGAATTAATCAAAGGTAAAATAGTCATTTAAAAGACAAATAGTTATTAATAATTATGATATATCCATGAGTCAGTCCTACATGTGTTTGTGTTGCATACCAAACATGGGTATGAACTGGTCATGTGTTTTACAAAATCAAACCTTGAAGTAGGGGTGTCCATGGTCCGGGTTACCCACAGGTCCCTTTATTTGATTCGAAAAAATAGGCTCGAAATTCGATAAGCCCGATAGTTGGTCTGCCCGAGCCCAATATTCTTTAAAAAAGGACTTGGGTATACCCCCCAAACCCATTACTCGGCCCAAGGCCCGACCCAATAGCCCGCCCGAAAAAACCCGTTAAACTCAGCCCAATAGCTCGTCCACCTTTCATTTGAAAAAAAGTTATATTTTTATACCATTAAATTTGAAACTTTGAAATAAGTCTTCCAATGTCGGAATTTGAAATTTTAAAAATTTAGATACTATAAATAATGTATTATTTTCTTTTTCATGTATTAAGCATACAAGTTTTAAAGGGTAAAGTAATGTAAATGATAGATAAGTGAGTAGGTGTCAAACCTAGTTGAAATGTATTTATTCTATTAGATGTAGTTCATACCCTAATCAAAAATAAAATTATTCATTATTTTATTTTTATCCATTTTGACTCTATTTTTGATTCAAAAATATAATTTACACAAATATTAAGTTATAAAAATATTCATTATTTTTAAATGAAATTGTATATAAAAAAAACCCGCAAGCAGGCCCGCCCAATAAGCTCGCGGGTTGGGCTGCAAGTAGCCTACCCTTACCAGAAGCGCGGTCCGGCCCGACCGATAAATCACTTAGGTAACGACTTGAGCCTACACTACCTAGGTCTGATATGGAAAAAATTTCGCGGGTCTATTCCGGCCCGGCTCATAGACACCCCTACATTGAAGGATGGAAATGTTATTTTTCATGTGTGAGAGGGTCTATGTGATTTTTCGCCCTTAAAAAAAAAAGGTGGATTATTGATAGTAATTAACAAAAATAAAATCCTCGCACGTAAAAGGTGATTGTGGCACAGTGGCAGTTCATTTTCACGCGTTTCAGAGACGAAACTGAATTTGCGCGAGTAATCGATTCACAAAAAATTTGAAGAAGGCTACGGAAATGTGTATAGCTGTGTTTCTATGGAGAGCTCACCCACTCTACCCATTTCTTCTTTTGCTCAACCGAGACGAGTATCACAATCGGTCAGTGTGTATCTTTTTATGAATGAATGAATAATGTTGTTTTCCTTTCTTTTGATTAGGCGTTTAGGTTATGAGACTGTCCTTTTTTCGTTTTTGTTGGAAGGCCCACGAAATCTTTGGCATGGTGGGAGGGTGGTGAGATACTGGGTGGCAGAGATGAGCTGGCGGGTGGGACATGGTTGGCTTCTACCAGAGATGGAAGGCTGACTTTCCTTACCAATGTTCGGCAACTCAAGTCTATCCCTAAAGCCAAGAGCAGAGGAAACTTGCCTGTTCGATTCTTAAAGGTATGAAATCACGGGCTCCACCTGTTTGTTTCATTTTCCAGGAGAAAGGTAGAGTCATAAGAATAATCATGATGGCTGCGGCTGCTGCTTGAGTAGTATTTATGAAAACTCAATTCTTGGATCTTATAATGATGGGCCCTTCCTACTTTAATGGACGATTATACATGTCTCTTCTTATTGCTTTAACATTCACTTTGCTTCTGGATATCTGAAACAATTATTATCTACTTTGGGCAAAGACAATTTACTTACCTAGTTTGTCATAGGCACTTCCGTTTACTAGGAATAATGTTTACTGCGATTTAAGACCATCCATTTCTCTTGGAAGGCAAGTGTGATTGTTGTAATTCCATTGGTGTAGAGCAAGAAAAGTCCTACGGAGTTTGCTGAGGAAATCATGATAGAGGCAGATCAATACAATGGATTTAACCTGATAATAGCTGATCTCTGTTCCATGACCATGGTTTATATCACCAACAAAATAAAAGATGCTACCAACTTTGTGACTGAGGTTTCACCTGGCATTCATGTGTTATCCAACGCAAGCCTAGACTCTCCTTGGCCAAAGGTAAGAAGGTAAATGATACACCTTGATCATTGCGTTTTCTCACCTGTGAATTCTGAATGAGAAGCCATATTACATCTTTTTAGTTTGTTTACTAACTAGGAATTTCTCTTCTGTGAGTACGATTTATACTTGATTTCTCTGTATCTATTGTTGTTTGCCACTAAATTTATTGTCAGTCTAAGTGGCATGAATTTTGTCGTTACATCCATTTCCACTATTTGTATGGTGTAGCTCGGAAGCAAGACTAAAGGGATCTATACTGATAATGGTTAGTAATGCACCCATACAATGACCAAATAAGAAACTTCCTCTATGTTCGAGAGTGCTTAATTCTTTTGTTGATCGTCATTTACTTGCTATAGCACGCTGATAATTGTTGAAGTACATCAGTACTTAAGCAACATTTTCTCTAGCAGTTTATGCTTTTGGACAAGTTGATTGTTTAAGATGGTATTAGAATAGGAGCACCTGCTTTGAATCATGCCACCACTCTAATAATCCAAAACTTCCACATACTTGGTCCCAAATGTAACCTGCACGCATGGGCGCATGTTGAAGTATATAAATACTTAAGTTACTCACTCTCTAACAACTTAAGAATTCAAATGAGTTGGTGGTTGAACTAGGTCTAGTAATACAGTGCGACAAAACAATCCCAAAATACTCCCTACCTTGAAATTCCTGCCCAGTTTTTCCTACAATTTTTCAACTTACCATAAAAGACCCTTTATCCACTGCCTAAGAACAAGTTGGGTGTAGAACTCTAGGCAAGTGGCTACCAATTTAACTTGTCAGGAATGAATGATGTGATTGATGAGTAAACTAACAAGAAATTTCGCTGCACCTGTTTACTTCATAGAATGCCTTCATACTTGAGATATATTTGAAGAGAAGGGATGAAAGAAAGTACGTTAGTTTGTATAATGCAAAGGAAGTGGTGGAACACAAAGCTCTAAGTGAACAATTTGCTCAAATAAAGTGGCACAAAACTGTAATCACCCCTATCTAGGGAGTGAAACACTTCTAGATGTGGGGATTGGATGATTAAGCCTTATTTTATAATCCTTTCTTTGAACAGACATCATTCGGAAAGCATTTGGTATAGAGCGTTCTTTGATTTCTATCAATTAAAGATGTTAAGATTGAACAGACATCCCCTTGACAGACAAACTAGCATGCTAAGCTTAAGGGTCCATGGGTCCATTTGATTAGCAACAAAAGAATGATGTAAAGTGAAAGTGAGAGAAAGTGAAGTGAAAGAAAAATGAATGAAAGAAAATATATTTTTTTGCATGTATTTGGGTAGCATGAAAAATTTTACAAGAAAGTTTTTAAAAAAAATCATTTTATTGTTTGAAAGAAAGGAAAGTTACAAGAAAATTTTTCTTGTTGTCTAAATTATCTATAACTCGGTCTAAAGAAGAAAAAATATGTATTATAATACTCTCTTGTTGTTTTCCCATTATTTTTAAGATAAATTGTCTCTCAAATCATTTCCTTTCCAGGCGACACGGTTGAGGGATAGTTTCGAGGATTTACTGAATAAATATGGTGAAGGTGAAGCCCCCATAAAAGAGATGACAGGAGAACTGATGAGGAACATGATTAAAGATGAGGAAAGTATGCTGCCTGGCATTTATCCTCCAGACTGGGAATACCTCCTAAGTTCCATATTTGTTGAAGCAGAAACTCCTCTGGTAAATCACAGTGCCCCTCTATTTCTATTACTCTGTTTTTTGTCTATTGATACATGTTTGCTTGTGCATGCTTGTGTTTATTCTCGTTGAAACATCCCGAATTTTTCTGATGGATAGGGGCGTTATGGTACAAGAAGCACCTCCGCACTGTCAATGAAGGCAAATGGAGAGGTATGCTTTTATGAAACACATCTGGAGAATGAATCATGGGAAGAGCAGACTGTGACCTACCAGATTGCGATAGCAGAGTAGACATTTTACTTGTTTGTCCAGGTACGTTCCTGAATGACGTGGCTGATAGTCTTTCCTCTACCAGTTTCGCTGAATAATCCTGTTAAGTGGATGCCATCCCTGGCTTCCTTGCATTCCACAATGCCTGGTAATTTGTTACGACTAAGATGTGTTTTGCCTCAACTTGTGTTTTTAAATAAGGAATCGGTGATGTTAAATAATCTGGCACCATATTGTTTGATGTGCATATTCTGCTTAATTTCCGAGGTTTTTGTTTTTTTCTTCTGCCAAACTGAGAAACAATAGTTCAAGATGATAAGACACTAGGTATATTCTGCTTCAGTTCCGGACGTGGCATTTTATCATTTTAATCAAATACTTGGACTCATACTCGGCACTTCTTTCTTGCCACCCACAACTGAAAAAGATACTAAAAGTTCTTCGACTGATTAAGGCTTCCCCTACTTGCTCAGTCAGGACTACAATACTCTATGGTACAATAGTCATTACCCTATGAACTTTTTGGTACATACTGGACTTCACTGGACTTCAGAGCAACAACAGTAAAGAAAGAAATAGCGTAAAGTCCAAATCAATATATGAGGATGAAAACCAGATCTCAAGCATGGCGATGGCACCATCAGTACCGAAGGGCGACAACACGAGGAAATCATGTACCGAATCAGATCTCAGGCTCTTTCTCTCACTCTGGCTCTAATTTGTACTAACTTTCTAATTTATATCACCAATATTTATGTTAATTTTGGTTCATATTTTCTCTTTTTTTTTTGTTTTGTGAATTGCGTGTGATATATATTTTTTTTATTTTGATTTTCTCGTGGCTTTTTGGATCTGTTGGTGTCTAGTTTGAATCTATTTTTGGCTGGGAAGTGTTGACAGAGGGTGTGAGAGAATGTCATAGGCTAATTTTCCAGTGGGATTTTGACCTCGTAGCAAAAAACGAGCCGAACCGAACTGGGCTTTTTCATATTTTAACCGAGCGAGCCTAAGCAAAATCCATAACTCGATGGCTGAGCTTGAACCGAATCTGAACACCATAACACAAACTCGGAGGCTTGATTCAATTTGCAACCCTGGCTATAGTTAAGATATGCTAGTACTGGCGACCCTCAGTAGTAGAGAAGATATGGGGAGACAGACAGATATACAGGGCTAGAACTAACCATTATATACAATACCAGGAAGTTGGAGCATCGTCTTAAGAGGCGCATGAAACACAGGTAGGCTTATCATTTGACCAGATTTTAATTTGAGTCTGATCTGAATCTGTACTCGTTTATCTAGATATGGAGTAAAATTTAATCTAATTGTCCGAATCCGATCCGATATATATATATATATATAATAAAGTAGCTTACAATTTAAATATCAAAAGATAAATAAAATGACTTGTTATTCGCGGTTAAGATCACTTTAAATTTTACTTTAAAGTTAATCTAACGGCTAATATTAACACCTTAAATTTAATAGAAAAAATAGACCCCTAAAGATGTGTTTGAAGTGACTTTTTAAAAGTACTTTTAGAAATTATTTCTCATAAATATTTAAAAAAAAAAATAGTGTTTGAAACTGCCCCACCACTACCTCTGTCGCCACCGCCACCACTACCACCGCCACCACCGTCGTAGCCGCCACCACCACCACCACTGCCACCATCCCCCCCTCCACCACCACCACCGTCCCCACCACCGCCGTTGCCGCCACTACCGCCGCCACCATCGCTGTCGCCTCCACCACTGCCACCACCACCATTGTCGTCACCACCACCACCACCACTGCCATCGCCTCCATCGCCGCCACCACCACGGTCATTGCCACCCACCACAAACATCACCGTCTCCTACCATCACCACTGCCGCCCACCATCTCTCACCCCACTACAAACCGATGCTTAAATTCTTTTATCTCTTCTCTATGTTTGTGATTTAATTTTAGATATGAATACAAATATATTTATTGTTTACTATTTTTTATTACTCTGTGTTTTCAGACACAGACAATAACTAGTCTATAATAAAGTATAATACAATTAAAATCTCAAAAGATAAAAAAAATGATTTTTCCTATTCGCAGTTGAGCTTTAAATTTTATTTTAAAGTTAATCTAACGGTTAATATTAACACTTGAAATTTAATATGAAAAATAGGCCTCTACGGGTGTATTTGAGGTTACTTTTTAAAAGTAATTCAAGGACTTATAATTTCTTATAACTACTTTAAACAAAAAAGTAATGTTTGGAATTGTCCCACCCCTACCCCCACCGCCCCACCACCACCACTACCATCACCCCCTCCACCGCCCCACAACCACCCCCACCGCCATCACCACTACTATCATAACTACCCCCACCCCACCATCACCACCACCACCGTCGACGACGCCACCACCACCACCACTATCACCACCACCGTTGCCGCCACTCTACTACCACTACCATTACCACCGCCCCGCCACCACCACTATCTCCACCCCACCACCACCATTGTCACCTCCCCACCACCACCATCCCTACTGTTGCCACCCCACCACCATCCCTACTACCACCACCCTCACCACTACCGTTGTTGTTCCACCATCACCCTTACCACCACCAACCTCATCGCCCTACGACTATCACCACTACCGCCGTCGCTACCCCCACTACCCCACTGCCACCACCACCACCATCACCGCCACCACCTACCATCATCATCATCATCTCATTCTTATATTTATTACAACTACCACTATCATCTCACGACTATCGTTGCCATCCACCACCACCATATTGTTGCCCACCACCACCCGTCTGAAAAAAGATAAACAAAATAACTTTTGTTTTTCGCGGTTAAGATCTCTTTAAATTTTACTTTAAAATTAATTCGACGACTAATATTAACACTCTAAATTTAATAGAAAAAATAGACCTCTAAGAGTGTGTTTGGTGTAACTTTTTAAAAGTGATTTAAGGACTGATAACTTTTTATAACTACTTTAAACAAAAAAAGTAATATTTGGAACCGTCCCACCACTGCTACCACCATTGCCCCACCCCCACCCCCACCGCCATCACCGCTACCATCATCGCTACCACCACAACTACCTCCACCACCACCACCTCTGTCACAATAACCACCATCACCACCGTCGACGTCACCCCCACCACCACCATCACTACCGCCACCTTACTACCACCACCACCATCCTTACTATTGCCACCCCACCACCATCCCTACTACTGTCACCCCACCACCATCCCGACTGCCACCACTCTCACCACCACAGTTGTTGTCCCACCATCACCCTTACCACCCCCACCGCTCCCATGACCATCACCATTACCACCACCATCGGCGCTACCCCCCACCACTATCCCACCGCCACCACCCACTACTATCGTCATCTTATTCTTATATTTATTACCGCTATCACTATCATCTCATGACTATTGTTGACACCCACCACCACCATATTGTAGCCCACTACCACCCGTCGTCAACAACCACTATCACCCATTCTCACCACACCTACCACTACCACCCTTCACCACTCATCACTGCCGCTATCTACTGTCACTCACCCCTACCACATCTACTACCACCGTCATTCGCCACTACCTATCATACTATCACCCAGAAGCATCCGTCGTCACCCACCACCGTCGTCGCCCCACCACCACGACTGGCAACAACCATTACCATTGCCCACCACCACCACCGTCGTCACCCATGGCTGTCACTACTACCATCATCGTTGCCAACCACAACTACCACCACCACGGTCATTATCACCCACCACAACCATCACCGTCTCCTACCACCACCACTGCCGCCCACCACTTTTCACCTCCACTATAATCGATTATTAAATTCATTTATCTCTCCTCTATGTTTGTGATTTGATTTTGGATATGAATACAAATATGTTTATTGTTTACCATTTTTTATTACTCTGTGTCTTTAGGCACAGGTAATAACTAGTATATATATATATTTTTTTACATAAGGTTTTCAATTCTCAACCCAACACAATACCGCCCCCTCCTTCGCACCATCTGTTCCCCTTCACAGACAATATATCCCAGTGACTAGCTCAGGGTTGTTCGGCCTCTCACTCCTTGCCAAACCCCCTCTCTTCTTTTTGTTTTTCACTCTACTCCTAGTGTTTCAATGTTTCTTTATCAGTTCTACTACTCACCATTACTCTATTTTTTGCTTTGTCTATGTTTTTATACGGCCTTAATTTCTGTCTCTTGCTCCTCTCTTCTGCTCCATTCCTCTGCCTTTGTTCTCTTGCTCTCATTTCTACTCTCTGAACCTTCCTCTGTTCATAATGTACAAAATATAGTAGCGTTGGGGTTAGTTCATGGGGTTGTTTTCTTCATCTTTCTCAAGAAAGTCAGCGGCACTGAGCAAAACTTCGTGGGCAATTAGATCCCTAATATTTCGATTTTTAATCCAACATGCATTTGCTTGAATTGAAGACGACAAACTAGGGCTTGAAGAACACGATTCCATTCAAGTAAATTTGATTTTTAGTTGTTTTGTTCTTGAATTAATTGGATTATTACTAATATTGAGATGAAATTGAATGGGATTTTGTTAGAATTGAGTGTTTTGGGGTTTAATTAGGATGAAAATTAGTGTGTTGGTGAAACTGTTGATTATTTTTTGAAATTTTGTTCTAATTTATTTGATTCGGATCAGAATATCGAACTTGGTATCCGACTCTTAATGGAAACGGATTTGGATTAAGATTTTCATATCCATCGAATATACGGATAAGATTTGAACTAGAATTTTTTAATTAAATTCGGACCGACTAAGATCTGATCTGATCTGAATGCGATCTGTTGACAGGCCTAAACACATGTCACACCCCCACCCCAGTTCACATAGGGTAGGCAGTGGACCGGCCACCAAGGCTTTAACCAACCAACCTTGTGCATAATAAATGCAAAATACAGCGAAAGACAAATAATAAAGTGATCTTCCACCGACATAATGAATACTAGAAGAATAAACTAAACATCACCAACATCATTACTAAATTCATGTAAAACAATAATTAAACCGTAAGGTTCACTACTCTAAACATAAGTAATATTATTCTCAAAACAATTAAACATTTGTCTCAAAACTATAAAAGACATTTATTCCTGAAGACCTACAGTAAAATAAATCTTCAAGTCTCCTAATCCCTTGTATATTCGCAGACTTACTTCTTACCTTGATTCTCACCTAAAAAATGTTAAATGTTTGGATGAGCACAATGACCCGTGAATAGCAACTACCTCTAATGAGGTGTGAAAATAAATCGCACGGTTTATATACAAAAATAAACTTTGATACATACATAAGTACAACAAATTGTACCCCAATTCCTTCCACATAATCATGTAAACAAAATGATCTCATTATCACAAATAACTTTACAAATGAAAAGATATTTATAACTCAAAACACCACTCATTTTCACAAATAACTTTATAAATGAAAAGACATTTATAACTCAAAATACTCACACATACATTCAGTCCCAAATACATTTGTCAAATCATGTTTGTTACCACTAGTCTGGTAACTGGCTCCGTCTCTTGTCATCACTAGCCTGATGACTGGCCCCTATGTGCACATTTCTATATTGATCACACCGATATACAATCTCGTTACTATTTAGACCTGGTAACTCAGTCCCCCTCTCATAAACATGATTTTCACACTCACCAAAATTGTAGTTTTAGTTCCAACGCACATAAAATTTTCCTTTCATCACCAAAACAATGATATAAAATCATCCCACAAGTTTTCCAAAATTCACATATATAACAGTTCACAATTGCAAAACATTTAATTACAACCCCAAATATCAACACATGTATCATATATATGAAAAATCTACACGCATGAACCCACACATTTAATATAGAAAATTCTCCCAAAAGAAGTAGTAACTAGTCACCTTGATTCCCAAAATCCAATTCAAAGCCCTCTTTCTCAACCTCAATGCAATCACCATCTAATCCAAAATAACATATAACGATCAATCCCTACTTTTAATTTCCGTATTTCCTATCCATTGATATATACTTAATATATCCTTCACATATAAATATCCTTTCTAATACGAGGTAATAGGGTATAGAAGTATTCTGGGCTATTTAGAAAAAAAATTATAAAGTTTTGGGGTCAAATCATAATTTTTGAAACTTTTGGGGTCAAATTGTAATTTCTTTGAAAAATGAAATTTTCTATTTTTTGGGCTGTCATAAATTTTTCATAATAGTATTTAAGGTTCTAGAGACCCATTTTTCGAGAATACAACCTCGATTTGATTTATTAGAGTAACCATTGATTTTTAAACAATTAATCGAAACTTTTAGGGGTCATTTCAAAATTTCAGAAATTTTTCAAGACTTGGGGGCTGTTCTGAAATGACTATTTGTTTCAAACATATTGGGTCAGTTTTATAAATTACCAAGTTCCATGGTGGTCAAAATTGTGTTTATAAATGTATAAGGGTCAAAACAAAGTTATTTAAAACTAAAAGAGAGGTTTCCAAAATTTCAGAATTTTCATCTTCTTTAACCTTCGTATCCAGATTCCATACTCTGCATTTTTTTTTTCCTCTCTCCCTTTTTTTTCCAATATCTTCTTAACACAAATACCCACCATATTATATTTGAATTCATATATTTTAACCCTATAAACCTGCTCATATGGATTACTTGCAAGATTATATCAGACTACAAACTTGTATATGTGTACATATAATGATTAAATACAAAATTAAATTTCAATATGAAGACTAACCTTGATGATCAAATCTTTTAGTTTTCTTCCTTCTTCTCTAAATCCCTTTCTTTCTTTCTCTTCCTTTTTCTTTACTCAAAATCATAGTCTGTCCTCTCCTTTCTCTCATTTTAACGTATGTGTAGGTGTTGAGAAGAGAATATATATATATCGGTAGACGTCTAGGGCAACAAGGGAACTCATTTTAATCACACATTCTCCCCCCCCCCCCCCTTTTTTTTTTTCCACTGGATAGATGCCTTCACAAACCTTCTCACTAAAAGACCATATCAAATCTAAATATATCTACACATGTATATATGAAGGGTTTGATCTATCCAACAATACTATCATATTTAAAACACATGTATAAGAGTATTAATAGGTCTCTCTAGGACAAGACTTTTATTAGAGACATATTAGTCTTCTTTAATTATTTTTATCCTTATATATATAATTACTTTTAGGCAGCCAATGCACCAAAATAAAATAATATATTTTTTTATTATGGGTAATTACAACATAGGTGCAACCATCACCGCACAAGCACTGCCTATGCTGCATGTTGGGATCATCTTCACTCCCTGCTCGTCCCACTATATCGAATGAACTTGTTGCTGGCCCAGACATCAGTGGACCAGATCTAGTGGGGGGGAATCCACTTAGTTATTCATATCACATCAGACCAGACCAAACCTTTTTTGTTGGGTTTTTGCTAGTCCTCTTTGACTACTGTTTTCTCTAGACTCGACATCAGTTTTAGATAGGCATAGAAAACTATGGACCTGTTTGGTTTGTGTTTAGAAAACAGTTTTTTGTTCACAAATCTCTAAAAACAAGGGAGATGATGTTTGGTTAAAGTTTTTGTTCTCCAATTTTTTGAAAATTATGAGAATTGAAGTATGATTCTAGAGAACAATAAAATCATGTTTTCTGATTTTTTAGGCTAAAATAGAAAACAAGGGAAACAATTTCTCCTCTTTAATGAGATTCACCCATCAAACTTCCTTAGCAGCAAAATGTATTTTTTTTCATTGAAGTATAAAAGCTCTTCTCTCTCTCTCTCTCTCTCTCTCTCTCTCTCTCTCTCTCTCTCTCTCTCTCTCTCTCTCTACAACAACGTTGTGCAACGAAACAACAGCGTACTCAGATCGTCGTGCTCAGACGATCTTCACTTGATGTCGTGCTCAGACGACGCTGTGCAACGAAACAACAGCATGCTCAGACGCCCTTCACTTGATGGGAAACAACGGCGTCTTCTCCGTTCTCTGTCTACATAGATCTGAAGCACAGATCTGTGTGTTTGTGTGTGTGTGTGTGTGTGTGTGTGTGTGTGTGTGTGTATGCGTGTGTGTGTGTGTGTTTATGTTTGTGTGTGTGTGTGTGTGTGTGTGTGTGTGTGTGTGTGTGTGTGTATGCGTGTGTGTGTGTGTGTTTATGTTTGTGTGTGCGTGTGTGTGTGGGTTTTGTGAAGATAGAGAGAGGGGAAAGAAAGATAGAAATGAGAATTGTGGGAAAGAAAGATAGAAACAGATTTTACAATTTTTTGTTCTTTAAAACTATTTTCAAAAATATATAACCAAACAGGGTTTGCAATCTAAAATTTTCAAAAATACTTTCTTAAAATTCTTTTCAAAAACTTTTTTCGGATACTGTTTTTTGAGATGCAAACCAAACAGGTCCTATAATTTATAATGGCAACTTTACTTGAAGTTGTGATAATGTAGCAGGACTTAGATAACAATGTCACACACTTTCTGGAATTGACATCTTAATAATTAGGCTATGGTGAAAACTCCTCCTCAGTTTTGTTCGTGATAATTGGACAAAATGCGGTGGTAGTAGTAGTACAAGCATAATGACAACGATGATCCTTAATATGTGGGTGATAGTGGTAGTAGTACTATTGTGGGTTTGACTAATTAACAGTTGTTGATCACCGATGTTCAATTAAAGTGCGGCGGACCCAGCCAAGATGGGCAAGCATTTTTGGCTATGTATTGATTAGCAATCATAACCTTTGTGTACCATTTGACTTATACTACTTGATATGTGATATGATTTTTATTTTTAAAAATTTAATAAAATTAATAAGACTCGTTAATTTAATGTTACTCATTGAAATAATGCACAAAAATGTTGTATTAGATTCCTCCTGGCTGTCTGTGTTCCATTAATAAAATAGTTCTGAGCCACTCTCATCACCCCTTTGCCAAATAGTTCAAGCAAATGTTAAAAAAGAAGCACAACAATAGCTATATATCATCATTCTTACATGCTGATATTATGGTTTTAGTGAATCGAGATTCTTATTTGTTGCAAAAATTTCATTGCTGGAAGGATTTATTAATTTGCCACTAATCGAAAAAATAAAAATTGAATTTGTGTACAATACATGCATGCTTGTTTTTGGGGATGGGGATGGGGATAGGGAGGGGGATGGGGAGGGGGGTAATGGCCTAATGGGTTTGTTTAGTCCAAAACATTTGGTCCAGCACAAGCCTTCAACACAGGACTCCATATCCACTGTACTAAAAGCTTCCTACCCCTTCTACCATTCAGATTGTAAGTCCTTCCTACTCCGTCACCCATCACCTGCCCAATGTACCCACCCCCACCCCCACTACCGTACAAACCCTCACACAAATCCCCTATCTCCGTTGGTGTCGTAGGGTCCTCACCCGCATACCACTCGTACACTAACGGGTTCGACGCCACCTCAGCAAACTCATGACCGATCACACTGATCATCCCATCAACACCCACGTCAGCATTCGGCGGCGTCAGCGCTCCGGGTCCACCACCACCCATGTAACCCGGCACTACAAACGGGTAAGTGCACACCTCGGGGCACTGTTTACCCAAATTTCCAACCCATGCGTAGGGGATGGTATACCCGACCTTGGATGGGAAGATGAAGAAGTGGAACCCGCACACCGATCGACAGAAGTCTTGTACTGTAAAGTCCACTGAGGTTAATATGAGGTAGATCCCGTTTCTGTGATCAACGGGAAAGGGTTTGGATTGGACAGCGGTGGCGATGACATCTTGAATTGTGAGGCGGGTGAGGTGGGTACCGTGGGAATAACGGCGATTCGAGTACTCGTCAGTGATGAGGATGGAGTGACACGGTGCGCCACCACTCGACGACGGAGGGTAAAGGGGCGGCGTGGTGGTTGGCAGTGGAGATGGATAGTAGGAAGTCCTTGATGAGGAGTTGCTGTGATGGGTTCCACTTGTCGTACCATATGAGGTAGATGTTGATCGGTGAGGAGAGGACTGGACCCATGTGGTAGCGAAGGTCTACGAGGTCTGATGAGTCCTCAAATTTCTTGGAGGAGGAGAGTTCTGGGTGGGAGCTTGGGATTTAAGTATTGCGGTTTAATGTCAATGGTTTGAACTGCTAGTGAAGCAGTACCATACTGCGTGAAGAAGAAGAATGAAAGTAAGAGGATTAGAGACATTTTGAGTGGAGGAACACGGAGGAGATGATAGATGGTTGTGGAAGTGGACGAAAAAGATAGGCAATAGTAAACTAGTAATGGTGAAGAAAGAGTGAAATGTTGGGGGGTTTATAAAGAGTCATTAGGGGAAGAGAGTGTTTGGGAGGGAAATGGGCTGGTGACAACTGTCATCATGTGGGCACTCTCTCTCCTTCCTTACTACTGTGTTTTTTTCTGTTTCTTTGTGAAAAACTAGGAATCGCCTTTACTAGTGCACAGGTAAATATGAATATGACATGATGAAGGACCTCATTCATTCTTCTCTAAAAGATTGAGATTGACCCACCCTTGTGTTCTTACCTGCTATAACTATTCCTTATTTTTTTACTACCACATGCCACTAACTTTTCTTTGGATTTAATTAGCACTTTTTATTTTCATGTTTCGCTCTGCTGCAGTTGTCTAAAATGGCCGCACAAAATCCCACAATGGAATGATGGAAGCTATTCATTCATGTTGTTTGATGCAGCAAAAAACCATTCTAAATAGAAAGGCTTAGGAAAATATTATTCATTCCTAATTTGATTTATTTATAATTGTTGGATTAAAAATTGACTCTATTTAATATTAAAATCATAACTGAGTCCAATGACTCCAAATTCAATGGTACAAAAAAAAAAAGACTAATGAATCCCTTCTTCCTCTATAGAAGATGAAAAAGGCTTTCCCAGTACCAGCAATCAAATCATAAAAAAATAAAAATGTCCCAATTGGAAAACAATAATATTACAATTTTCGTGTAGGTCATAAACAATCATACCTTTACAGAGAAGATCTCTATTAGAGAATACCATGTCCCTGAAATCCCAAGAAACAAACCTAAGAGAATTAAGCCCACATCAGGAAACACTCATTTCCAGCCCATTTTTTCCTTAAAGACTTTATAATGAAACAAAGCAGGCAAAACAAAGCCCAACACATAGCAAGTGTTGCTCCCCACTAATGACAAGAAATCAGCAAAATTTGGGACCAATAGAGCCACCAAACTCACTACCAAAACCAGCAACCATCTCATCCACAAGCAGTAACTTCTTTCCCACAATCTGCTTTCAAACACCCCATAAACTGGATTCATCATCAATGGGAATGTGAAAAACAGATAGATGCAAAGGCCCAGTTGAACTAAAGTGCTCAATAATCCTTGTCCCAAGTTGCTCGTGATTATATCCTTTGTGTTCTCACCAAAAGCAAAGTAACCAAAAGCTCTGAATGATCCGTACATCAAATCAATGAACAACATGGTCAAGCCCAATATTTTCCCAAACTTGCTCTTATCTTTCATCTCCGATTCCAAGAGCAAAACCATTCCAATTCCCTCAAATGAGTAAACAACCACACCCAATCCATAGAAGAACATGGATAGACTCCCAAAAGCCTCAGCAACCGGTCTATGCTTGGTGAAAATCAACACATCCCCAACCAATACCACGCCCATTGCACCAAGGTCAACGATATCAGCAAAAATACTTAAGAGGAGCCAAAAGGGTCAGTGAAGAGATCGAATTTAACCCCACTTGGAAGGGAAAACAACTCCAGATGTACAAAATTTTGGCCGAAATTCCCCAAATCTTAGGGTGGACTAAATTGAAATTGAGATAGGCGGCGAGCGTTGAAGATGAACTGAATAGATTGGCCAATGTGTTACCAATGAATATGAGATAGCCCACGCAGAACCCAGCTTGAGAGAGGACGACCATGGCGTCGACGGCGAATCGACCAACAGGCCAACAGACATCGAAGCCGAGGTCGCCGAAAGAGGCGATGTTGTCGGAACCGAAGGGGGATTCGAGTTTTTTTCGGGTGTGGATGAGAAGCATCATGTAGTGGTAGGTCAGGGCAGCGACAACGAAGATCATAATGAGGCTGGTGAGCCACCCGATCCTTATGAAGGTGAAAGGGAGGCCCAATACGCCCGCAGCGACAATGGAGATGAAAACATTAGCGAAAGTCTTGGGTTGAGAGGAGAGATGCTTTGATTTGCCCATGTGAGGTGTGTCTTCTCTTGGGAGAGGGCGGAAGAGGCCATTGGAGTACGAATTCGCTTCTTTGTCGAACCCCATTATAATGATCTCTCAACGTAATTTGGGAAGAGGTTCAGGCTACATATATAAATAAATAATTGGCGATAAGTTATGTATAAGTAAGGGGAGAGAGAGTATCTGAAATTATTGTTGATGCTTGGAGATCATGAAATGGGAATATGATATGCTGAGAGAGGAAGTAGTCGAGAGAGATGCGATAGTTCCTGTTCGGATAATTTGAGAGAGAAAGTTGGTGAGTTCTATCTATCTTTAGCAAAGGATAAGAGATCAGTTTTGAATACGTCATGGTTGTTGAGTTCAGTCAGGACACGTACGGAATTGGGGTTGGGGTGATAAATAAAAAAATTCTAAATCTTAAATTTCATCTTCAACTCTATCTGTAATGGAGAGCGGACTCCATGGATTGAACGTTTTTCTTTCTCCTACTATTTGGGGTGGTTTCTTTTTGTTAAGAAATGATGAGATACTCTAATCCATGCTTTTATCCTAACTCATGTTTTTTTTTTTAAACTTATACCCAAAAGAGAGCCGTTTTCAAACTATTTTTCAAACCCAGACATTTTTAAAAACGTTAGTTGGAATAACGTTTTTATACCAAAAAGACGTCATTTGGATTAACGTTTTTCTAAAAACGTCACTTCAACAAATGTTTTAGGAAAATTTTTATTTTTAAAAAAAAATCACATAAATGTTGGTCTGACCAACGTCTTTTTAAAAAAGTTGCTTTTAGCTTCTTAAAAACGTTGGTTTAACCAACATTTTTATGCTTATTTTTTATATAATTAGGGAGAATTAGACTCTGACCTCCTGAGGTTTATCACTTAATCACTCAGACTCCTTGGCATTTGAAATATTACATAGACCCTCTAAGGTTTGTACGCGCGTAACATTTAGACCCCTGCTGTAAATATATCCGT
Organism: Ilex aquifolium; assembly: GCA_951799425.1. Classification (NCBI taxonomy): domain Eukaryota; kingdom Viridiplantae; phylum Streptophyta; class Magnoliopsida; order Aquifoliales; family Aquifoliaceae; genus Ilex; species Ilex aquifolium. The sequence goes on from OX637395.1 coordinate 43,277,849, forward strand.
TAATAAATTATACGTAGACCCCCTGAAATTTGTACGCATATAATACTTAAATCTCTTAAGTTTAAAATGTTATACTTAGATTTGAAATAATACCCAAGGTAAAAAAAAAAAGTAATAATAATAAAAGTGAATAAGTTAGATTTGAGAAATTTTAAACTTTTGTTTGACTTGGGTTCTATCCTTATGGGCTTATGGATATGATTTGGAAATCAATGGAGATAATTTAATTATTTGGTGTAGGGGAAATATCAGATAATTATAGAAGTTTAGTCGGATAGAGTTTTAAAATTGTAGAATTGGTTGAACACTAATTCCTTATTACTAAAGAGACTTTAGTGTTATTAAAAATAGTTGACTGCTATACCTTATATGTAATTGAACGGCTACCCTAGGTTGTCTTGCCTCATATTTTATTAATATTGTTTGGGCTGGAAGGAATAGAATAGGAGGTGGCAGAGAGAGAGAAAGAGAGAGAGAGAAGGAAGAAAGAAAGAAGAACGAGAAAAAAGAGGGATTGGACCCATTGAAGGTATGAATTCATTAATTATTTGATGGATTTTGTAATTTATTCAATTACATAGTATTAGATTTATCATAAATCGTGATAATGAACACACACACACACACACACACACACACACACACACACATATAGATATATATCTATATGTGTGTGTGTGTGTGTGTGTGTGTGTGTTTGTTCATGGTAAAGAGTATTGATGAATATGTAAATGAGTTTTATTGAAAGTTGCTAAGTTAAGTGTTTTTTGACCTAATTTAGATTAGTTGGTATTGAAGTTTTTAAAGAATTTAATCAATGTGTCAAACTGGAAAAAAAAAAAAAAAAAGAAGAGAAAAACAAGGAAGGAAAAAGAAAGAAAGTTGGGCTCTGCAACTTCCGTAAGGTTGAAGAAGATGGGGGTGCAGATCGTCTGCGGTTGGAAGAAACCGCATGACATACGGTTTAATGAAACGCCGGCGTTTCATTTGGTTTTTCAAATTTTTTTTTAATTTCCCCCTTACCAAAACGACGTCGTTTTGGACCTTTTAAAAACCAGATTCAGTCCCCTCCATTTTCTTTCTCCCGCTTGTTCTTCATCGGCCTGGTTCTCCCGCTTGTTCTTCATCCGGACTGGTTCTCCTGCTTCTTCATAGCTCAAACTTCTCCATCTTCTTCTTCGGCTGGTCTGGTTCTCCAGCTCAAGCTTTGAGCACTTGTCCGGTTCTCATTACCCTTTCTCTTACATTTCTGGTATGGATGGAGCCATTGTTTAACTTGTTTCAGAATATCTTGAATCATAATATTGTTATGACCCAAGATTCAGTTGATCAACTTGTCTATAGAGCTTGCGAATCCACAGACTACTTTTCTAATTTTTTGAAGTTTGGGAACTATTTATTATGCTTAGTCAACAAATGTGCTCCTTTATTGAAGTCTCACAAGCTTTTATTGACTGAAGCTGTTGAGCATACTACTACTTTTGTGACCAAATCCATCCTATCAAAACTGGCTAGCTTGTGAATGCTTATATTATTGTCTATGGAAGGTTTTCCTTGCTGCGGGCTTCAGCTACTTTTAGACAGTTTAGAAATTTTGAATAACTTGGGTGTCGGTTCAAAACTCTTTCTGATCTTACCTAGCTAGGACCATCTATAGGAATGTTGTTTCTCTGGTTTTGTTGCAGGAAACTACTTTTTTATTTCTCAGTTTTGATCCACAGAGTTGTCTCATTTTTCATAAACTTGAAATGATAGTTTCCATTGTGCATTGTAAATAATGATTATGTTGTGATGTTTTCACCCAAATCCTTGCCATTGAATGTTGTAAAGAGCTAAAATCTCTCTTATTGTTGTATCTAAATGTTGCATTGGATGCCCTAATTTTATAACAAACTAGTGTTTTTTTACAAAAATTATGTGTATTAATCTTATTGTAGGATACTATGATGGATGATTTGGGAGTTAATGCGACTGATAATATACCTCATATTGGTATGCATTTTGATACGGAGGAAGATGCTTATGTGTTTTACAATAGTTATGGAGGTGGTTTAAAAAGAAAAGAAGGTGGTTACAAGGGTTGGGGTCGACTAAAATCTTGGCATGAGAAAGCAACAAAGAGAAAAAAAGGAGCTTCCCAACCATCACATATGTCTATGGTATCGTATAAATATAATTGTAGATTTTTTTAATTCACTTCATATTTTTATTCACTTCCTATTTTTATAAACATAATTGTAAGTATTTTTGTATTTCAGGTACAAGGTTTCAGTCACCCGTGTACATCAGCATATGGTCATTCGATGTCTTCTCAAACTTCAAATAGTGTACAAAGTGTTATGGTATGTGACCTTATTGTTAAATTTATTGATTCACATATTTATCAAGTTTCTTTGTCTGACCCCTTCTCATTAATGTAGGGTACTCCGACTGATTCAACATATGTGCATTCTTTAAATGACGCTGAATCATTTTTCGTGAATGGGAGATACAACTTGTAATGATGGTTGGAGAATTAGCAGTTATGTGGATGCAGATGGAGACTTCTCATTTTGTTGAAAACTTTTTATTTTTAATGAGACTACTAGCTGTTGTAAGGATTCTTGTTGTATTTTTAATGAATCTGATCTTTTTTTAATGAATGTGGTCTTTTTAATGAATGTGATCTTCTTAATGAATGTGATATTTTTAATGAATGAGATCTTCTTTAATGAATGTGATCTTCTTCCCATCTGTGATCTTTTTTGATGAATATGATCTTCCAAGTCACAACAATATACAAAACACATAATTTCATTCAAATTAAACGCACAAGTTCATTTATAATACAAGTTTCATCGCTACACCATTGCTCTACTTCACTACAATCACAAATATAAGCATCACCACTACAAAAGTGACTACAAACATATTTGACTTCATTGAACCTTCTTTAGCCACAACACGTTGAACTACATTACAAAGTTCTTCAATTCGTCGTACATTGTCTTCAATTCGTCGTACATCCATCCTCTCATTTGTAATTTTCGAAGAGGGGAGAGGAGTCATCCACTTAAAAAAGTGATGGGAATCGTCTTGACATTTGCAGTATAGCTTCCCAGGATTTTTTTCAGATTCGGACACTTTGATAATCGCTCTTTCTCTACAAACAAGGCAATGCATATTGCGAAATCTTAACTCGTCGTTGCTTGTTGCCGTGCTTGAAGATGCCATTTTTCAACACTACAACCATGAAAGGACAATGGTATTAAAACTCAACATTATAGCATAATGATATTAAGCACACATAGCAGCAAACATAGCAGCACACATAGCAGCAACCTTGATGAGGCTGTAGCAAACATTGCAGCACACATAGCAGCAAAACAGCAGCCAGTAAACATTGCAGCACAACAGCAACACAGAAACAAGTTCTCTTTGAAAATTGTTTAACTTTTTCATCCTAAGTTTTCTAATAACAAGTGTACAGGACCCAATGAAGCAAAGTTTTAGTATTCACTAACATAATTTTCTCCCTTGCTTAAAAGTTACAAACAGTCAAGTCATTCAATGATTTCAATATCAAAGGATGCAAAGGATTCAAAGGATGCTTGCAAAGGATTCAAAGCTCTTTCTAAATTATAACTCTTTCTAATTTATATGTAGTATGCAAAGGATTCAAAGCTTCATTTAACTTTTTCTCAGTATGCATTAACCAACAATTCTAAAGCATATCCAGCATGAATTGCCCTCTTTTTATCCATCTTTTGGAAACAATCAGAAGCTTCGCCAAGAGCTCTGACAATTACAAGCAGGCAACAATTCTGTTGCCCAAGTGTAGATGGGGCAAACCCAATGACTTAGTCTCAACTTTCAGTGTTGAATCTTTGTTTGGGTCAGGTCCATCTACTCAAATGTGAATGTTCTCCTTTGTTGGTTGTGTTGTCTAGCATACTCTGCACTCTGGACTGTTGGTGTATGTGATTACCTGTTTTCATTTCATTTTGCTTATATACAAGCACAGCAACGTGAAAATAAGAAAAGACAACAACATAACATATTTTTTGTTTAGTTTTCTCATGTTAGACCAGAAGAATAAAGTTGGATAGCATGTCACAATGCAGGATTATAAAGTTTAATGCTTTAGTCACAAGCTTTAGTCACAATGCAAGAAAATCAAAGAAGTCACAATGCAGGATTCTAAAGTCAAGCTTTAGTCCAAGCTCTGAATCATGTTAAGCAGTAAAACCAATTGAATGATCTCCATAGAAGTTTAAAATTAAAAAAGCACAGAGTAACCCATAATTGATAATCTAACAATCAAACGCTTCAAAAAAATAATTAATTTTCTGAGATGGTTTACAAGAATGGGATTCATACCCATAAACGTAAACAACACAGTACAAATTATGTACAATGATTCTATATGAGACTCAAGCATCTCATAAATCCTATACATAAAGCCTATACATAAAGCCCATCCTTTCTGGCATTTTCTCAAACAGGTGGAGGGTGGGGAGGTGTGTGTGAGAGATTTGCTTGAAGGAGAAAGAGGGAGCCAATTTTAACATCAAATGGTCATGGAATTAAACCAACGTTTCAACATCAAATGCTCAATGAAAGGTTCTATCGAAAAAACATACCAGCTAATAATCACCTACATACTAGCCTTAACGAATAATTGAGTTTGATGCTGAAATTGATGACAAATCATACCAACCATAACGAATAATTGAGCCGCCTGAAGTCGGAGCCACCTGAAGTCGGAGCGGCCTGAAGTCGGAGCCACCTGTAGTCGGAGCCACCTAAAGTCGGAGCTGCTTGAAGTCGTCGGAGTTGCCTGATGTCGCAAAGGCTCTGCTGTTGCAAAGGCTCTGTTGTTGAATAAGAGGGGCACAATGGTTGTTCAAGGCTGGAATTTGCCCTACTAAAACGACGTCGTTTTAGTAAGGGCTGTTAAAAAAAAAATTGCAAAAAGCACCGTAAAACGGTGCCGTTCCACTTAACCGCATAGCAAGCGGTTACCTCCTTATATTGATGAATATGTAAATGAGTTTTATTGAAAGTTGCCAAGTTAAGTGTTTTTTGACCTAATTTAGATTGGTTGGTATTGAAATTTTTAAAAAATTTAATCAATGTGTCAAACTGGAAAAAAAAAAAGAGAAAAACAAGGAAGGAAAAAGAAAGAAAGTTGGGCTCTGCAACTTCCGTAAGGTTGAAGAAGATGGGTATTCTGGAATTATGGAAAGCTCCCTTTTAGTTTCAAAGAGTTTTACTTTGACCTCTATATTCTTCTAAACGTAATTTTAATCACTGTTCTACTTGGGAAGTTGGAAGAATAGAATTTTGGAAAATTTATGGCAGCCTCGAAAACAAAAAATTCTTTTTTCAAAGAAATTACACTTTGACCCCAAAAGTTTCAAAAATTATGAATTGACCCCAAAATTTTAGATTTTTTTTTCTAAACAGCCCAACATACTTCTATACCCTATTACCTAGTATTAGAAAATGATATTTATATATAAATGATATATTAAGTATATATAAATGGGTAGGAAGTACGTAAAATAAATATAGAATCGCGGAATGACAAAGTTAGAAATACGAATTGATCGCTATATGTTATTTTGGATTAGGTGGTGATTGCATTGAGGTTGAGAAAAAGGGTTTTGAATTAGATTTTGGGAATCAATGTGAGTAGTTTACTACTTCTTTTGGGAGGATTTTCTATATTAAATGTGTGGGTGCGTGCGTGTGGATTTTTCATATATATGATATATGTGTTGATGTTTGGGGTTGCAAGTAAATGTTTTGAATTGTAGACTGTTATACATGTGAATTTTGGAAAACTTGTGGGATGATTTTATATCATTGCTTTGGTGATGAAAGAGAAATTTTGTGTGCGTTGGGACTAAAACTACAATTTTGGTGTGTGTGAAAATCATGTTTATGAGACGGGGACTGGGATTACCAGGTTTAAGTGATAACAAGAGACCGGGCCAGTCATCAGACTAGTGATGACAAGAGACTGTGCTAGTTACCATGCTAGTGGTAACAAGAGACGGAGCCAGTCATCAGGCTAGTGATGACAAGAGACTGGACCAGTTACTAGGCTAGTGGTAACAAGAGACTGGACTAGTTACCAAGCTAGTGATAACAAACATGATTTGACAAATGTATTTGGAATTGAATATGTGTGTGAGTGTTTTGGGTTATGCATGTCTTTTCATTTATAAAGTATGTTGTGAAAATGAGTGGTGTTTGGGTTATAAATATCTTTTTATTTATAAAGTTATTTGTGATCATAAAATTATTTTGTTTTAATGATTATGTGGGAGAGGTTGTGGTACAATTTGTTGTACTTATGTGTGTATCAAAGTTTATTTTTGTATATAAATTCTGGGATTTATTTTCACACCTCATTAGAGGTGGTTGCTACTCATAGGCCATTGTGCTCATCCAAACATTTAAAAATTTCAGGTGAGGATTAGGGTGAGGAGTAAGTTCACAAATAGACAAAGGATTAGAGGAATCGAAGATTTATTTTATTGTAGGTCTTCAGGAGTAAAAGTCTTTTATAGTTTTGAGACAAATGTTTAATTGTTTTGAGAACAATATTGTTTATGTTTAGAGTAGTCAACCTTATGGTTTAATTATTGTTTTACATGAGTTTAGTAATGATATTGGTGGTGTTTAGTATATTCCTCTGGTATTCATTAGGTCGGTGGAATTGATCACTTCATTATTTGTCTTCCGTTGTATTTTGCATTTATTATGCACAAGGTTTGTTGGTTAAGGCCTCGGTGGCCGGTCTGCCGCCCACCCTATGTGATACGGGGTGGGGGTGTGACATAGACCCTCTAAGGTTTGTACACGCGTAACACTTAGATCCCTACTGTAAATATATTCGTTAATGAATTATACCTAGACCCCCTAAAGTTTGTATGCATATAATACTTAAATCTCTTAAGTTTAAAATACTTAGACAAAAAATACTCCAATCAAAGATAGAATGTCAAATATTTTAAATTTTACAACCAAAATTAATGATATATTGTATCATTTATTGAAATAAAATCAAAAATAAAATATTTTTCCTTAACATTAAAACCGATATTTACAAACATAGTATTACAACAAACTAATGCACCATACCTTTTACATTCTAGATAAAACAACAAAAGACTATATACAATTATGTTACTTATCATTTTGTACATTCAGACAACAACTCCTCTACATCAAACTAAATCGCCCAGTGGACCACCTTCAACATCCCGTGAGTCCTGAAAACAAAGAATTGTAGAGGGGTGAGCAAAACCACACACTTAGTGAGTTTAAAACACAATTTTCACATAATTCTTAAATTCAAATTCAAACATCATCATACAATACAACATCCTTCCGCACATTATTTTCTTTGAATGTTCACATCCTCCTCCACTTTTTTCCATTTTATTTCTAGTTCTCTCGACTCCAACAAAGTGTTATAGTTGATTACCATTACATGAAATTGTGAAGTACAATAAAAAATGGGGGTCAAAGTGTAATTATAGGAATCAATGGGAGAAAGAATGACAAAATAATAATTCTAATCAAACTTTAAATAATACAACTTAATGGCAATTTAACACCCATCCACTTTAAATAACAAAAATCAATTGTACAATACGTCTCATAAATATAAGATTTTCAAAAATACTTACATTAATATTTTATAGGGTCTAAATGTAAATATTCTATTATATATAAAACTAAGAGAGTTTTTAGAATTTTGGGGGGTTTTCAGAATTTGGAGGTAATTATTCCATTTTTTCATCTTCGCTATAACAACTAGAAACATTTTCCATGTTTATAGCTTCTCAATGAAACACTCTGTTTGAAAGCTCAAATCTTTTAGATTTTTGACAGTTTCAGAGGAACAAAAAAAGGTCAAAATTCTGAATTTGGGGGGGGGGGAGGGGGGGGGGGATTTAAGAATTGGGGGAGATGGGTTTCGGAATGGGGGGGAGGTTTCGGATGCTCTTACCAGATTTTGTTCGGATGGTGGTGGTGTCGGGTATGGGGTTTCGGATGGTAGTGGTGTTGTGGTTGGGGGGTTTGGATGGTGGTGATGTTGGGGCTGTGGGATAGTGATGGTGGTGTTGTTGGTGATTTCAGATGGTGGTGGTGCTGGGGCTATGGCTAGTGATGGTGGTCTTGCTGGTAGTTTCGGATGGTGGTGGTGCAGGGACTATGGGATAGTGATGGTGGTGGTGCTGGGGCTGGGGGCTAGTGGTGGTCGTGTTGCTCATGGTTTTGTATGGAATAGGGGTCTGTAATTTCAAATGAGGAAGAGAATTTGGGGGGAATGACAAAATGAAGGCAGAATGGAAAGAAAAGAGAGAGGCTCAGATAGCAACGATAAAAACGTTGGTTCAACCAACATTTTATCTGACTTTTTTAAAAAATAAAATGTTTTTAAATACGTTTGTTCGAACAACGTTTTTACACAAAAACGTCAATTTAACTGATATCTTTTACTCTAAAAAACGTCAGTTGGAATGACGTTTTTAAAAATACATAGATTTGAAAAATAGTTTGAAATCAACTCCCTTTTGGGTATAAATTTGTAAACATGCTTGGGTTAGGGTAAAAGCTCATACTGGGAGAGAGTGCAATAAAATTAAACATCTGCATTTACATTTTCTACTCCTACTCTTAATCCTGCTTCTACCCGCTGCTATGAGCCATGACCGCTGTCCATATCAATGGTTATTTGCCTCATAACCAAGGGGGGAGGTTTTCAGCATTGAGGTTCCCTGATAATTGTTCCTCAACCCTCATTGCGCCAATTTGGGGTGGTTGGGCTCACACGCATGCTCACAAGTTGGTCTCAATATCCAATCTCTCATTAGCAAAGCAATAACAAATTTTTTTGAAAAAATTACACCAGACCTCTTGAGATTTGTCACTTAATCATCTAAACTCCTTGATATTTAAAATATTACAAACATACATATACTTGTGTAACACATAGTATATTCATTAATTAGTTACATCCAAACTCTTGAAATTTTAAATGTATAATACTTAAACTATTCAAGTTTAAAATATTATATTTAGACAAAAAATACTTCAATTAAAGATAGAATATTAAATATTTTAAATTTTATAACTAAAATTCTTGTTCTATGATGTTATTTATTGAATGTTGATGCCAAAATTTGGATGACCTTCATGTCAGTTTAATAGACTTTGCTCAGCTGCAAAAGAAGTTGGAAACCGGAGGGGAGCTCCGGGGTCAACTCTCTGATGCCTAAGTCAGTAAGTGACTTAAAGGTAAAACTGTGTTTAGAAGTTACGAGTTACATACCTGGAGCATCTTGAACTAAATGAACTTTTCACTTTGGGTCAATATTTTCATTATCAAGTACGAACACATGAAATAAGTCTAATCAATATATTTGTATGTTCCATTATATCATCTATTGACATAAATTTCAAACAAAATTCTAATTTTTTGAGAAAAAAAAATTGTAACTAGTATAAATGTATTAAAGAACTCAAATCAACACTCATTTGCCTGCAATTATACTGCCTATTGGAATAAAACTAAAAAAAATCAAACAAGGGGTCAAATTGTAATAGACACAATATCTTTTATTTTTAATTGGGGTAATTTGATCGTTTAATAGATTCCGTTAGTTTTGTAACTAATAAGGGGTTTAAGTGTAATATTTTAAATTTGAGAGGTCCAAGTATTATACGTCTATAAACTTTAAGGGGTCTAGGTGTAATTTACTAATGAATATCGACAAGTGACTAAGTGTTACGTATGTATAAATCTTAAGGGGTCTATGCATAATATTTTAAATATTTAGGGGTCTTAATATAAATAAATCTTCTTATTAGCTGCTTTCCAATTTCAAAAGATTATGAAAACTATGGATAGTTTCGAAAATATTATGAAGCACATCCAAACGTTATCGAATAAAATATTTTGAAATATTAAAAATTGGAAAAAAAAACGTTTGGAAATATATTTTAGGGTTAATTGCACTAGATGTCTCTAAATTATGGGGTTTGTCTCATTTTGGTCCCCAATATTTCAATTGCATGATTTTAGTCCCTTAAGTATTGAATATGTTTCTATGTAGTCTCTCAAGCAGACAGCGTCCATATTGTTAACAATTTTTTTATCATAAATTTGTCATGTGATACCTAAATATAGACAAAAAAATAATTTGGATAACTTTTGACTAAATTTTTACCCAAAATTTGGTCAAATAGCTATTCAAATTACATAGTTTTAATCATGAATTATCCCAATTTTAGTCAATAACTACCCATATTACACATTTGTGGTCAAGAGCTACTCAAATTTTGGTCAAGAGCTACCCAAATTATATTTTTTGTATATATTTAAGTATCACGTGACAAGTTTATGATAAAAAATAGTCAGTAATCTGGACGCTGTCTGTTTAAGAGACTACATTTAAACATATTCAATACTTCAGAGACAAAAATGATGCAATTAAAATATTAAAAACTAAAATAAGACAAACTTTATACTTTAGGAACCTCCAATACAATTAACCCCATATTTTAATCCTTGTGATCAATGTTTTAAAACCTGGCCTGACCTGACGGGTCAACCCTATGAACCGGTGCTCGAACCGGTCCGGTTCTCATAAAAGACCGTTTATGCATAGAATTTGGGATCAAACCGTTGAACCCGTGAGACAAGGGTGAGTTAACCAAACCGGACGGTTAATTTCATTTGTATAAATATGAGAGTTTTTTCATCATTTTTTGGCATTTTGTTTTTTACCCTTTTGTTTTGCCCTAAATCGATCCAGACCAGACACCACCAGCGACTGAGCAGTGAGCGCAGCCTCCACCACCAACGACTGAGCACAGTCCAGCCTCCACCAGCGGCTCCATTCTTCAGTCCAGCCTCCAGCACCAGCAGGCAGCAGCGATCCCCTTTTGTTTTGCCCTAAATCGATCCAGACCAGACACCAGCAACCAGCGACTGAGCAGTGAGCACAGCCTCCACCACCAACGACTGAGTCCTGCTTCCAGTCCAGTCGACTCCAGCGACTCCAGTCCACCCGCAGCGACTCCAGTCCAGTGAGTTTCCCTCTCTCTCTCTCTCTCTCTCTCCCCCTTTTTCTCTATCTCTTTTGCGCTTCAATCCATCATTTATAGCAGAGAGTGGAGGTTAATTGCTTGGAGCTTTAACTTTCAGATCAGCTGTACTCACAATTGTATTTGCAGAGTTCTCTTTTATCTGGTAATGAGTTAACTATATGGGTCTTTTCTGATTGTGTATAGTTCATGGCAATTCATCTCCATTTTTGTAAACCCATTTGCTCTTTTTTGTCTTTTTGGCTCTCTTCAGCGCTTATATTGTCAGTGAATCAAGATCTATCATTCTATGTATACTATGAAAGCTTCGTGCTTTGTGGGTTGATTACTGGTGTGAGCATGTGAAATTCTCATTGTGTTTAACTGCACTGCATACATTTTAGAGTTTAGAGATTGTGAAATTCTCCTTGTGAGATTGTTTGATTGCACTGCATAAATTCTCCTATGAGCTCTACTATTTTCATTGAAATTGGATACATGTTTGATTATTTTTCTCTACTTTACTTTACATATTTGATGTTATTTTTATAATTATTGTGATTTTTTAGCCTATTTATTAGTATTTATAATTATTTTTTTAATTTTTTATTATATTACCGGTCCGAACAGTGACCCAAGAACCAGTGACTCATTGACCCAGCCCCTTCACCGGGTTGCTGTCCGGGCCGGGTTTTAAAACTATGCTTGTGATGCATTTGGGCAATTGGGCGTGAAAATGATGCATTTACACTAATTAATGTGGTTTTTACTTTTTACAATGAAAAGGCCACGAGTGGGAAAAGTTGAGATGGAGAGGTGGACGTCATCGTTGAGACGGACGGAGAGGTGTTCGGTGTAGCCTTCATAGGGATGGGGAGTAGAGCAACGTTGGAAAAGTTGGGCTACAACACACCTACACCTAGGAAGAAGTCAAGAAGACGCGAGTTCTAGAGCTGGGATTTGGGTATTCCATTGGCTTGGACATTAGCGTTCAGATTTGTTGACTTCGGAGCCGCCGCTGTGCAGTAAAATTCAATCAACAACTAAATTCACGATTGCTCGAGATCGCTTTCTCTCCGAATCCTGTCGAGATCTTAATTATTAAATGGCCAAATGTTCATGGGATTTTCGGTACCTTCTCCTCGCAGCCGCTATCGCATTCATCTACATCCAGGTCAGTTCATTTCTTCCGTTCTTCGGAAATTAATTAAATTTATACATTATATTCTGTATATGCGATGTAAATCCAGCTTGTTGATCACTTTACTGAACTATATGGTTCCTTTCGATTTGTTTAGAGAGTGATGAATGTTGTATACGTTCGCATATGGCTCTGTTCCATTTGAAGTTTGATGGTGAGGATTGTGTGGTCCTGGATAGGTTTGATTTAATATCAGGTCCATCTTATCTGACTGAAATTTCCATTTAGCATCCTGCAATAAGTTAGTTGCTTGCACATGAAATTTTAACAGAATCCTCCTAGCTTCCAAATTTCTTTTCGGCCGGTTTACTCCCAGTCTTATCCAGCATCTGCATTCATTGTTATACCCTTTTGTTGATGTAGTATAATATTTTGCAAATGATGTAAGATTATGGCATTTTATTTTTAAGCCTTATAGAATAGTTGTTCAGTGTATTGTCTTTTATATATCATCATCTGTTTCTTTTTCTCCCAGATGCGCCTTTTTGCCACACAATCGGAGTATGCTGATCGCGTTGCTGCTGCTGTATGTCTAGCCTAATTCATGTCATTTGCTTATTTTTTCTACATTTGATTTTTTTATAGTATAGTATATGATTGCCAATGCCAATACTCCCAGTACTTTACTATTGTAATAGTGCTTGCAGATCTTTGAGGACGTATCCTTAAAAGAAAAAAGCCCTTACCCTAAAAATCGTGTACTGTATTCTAATAATAGCCTACAGAAGCTTTCCTATGTCATCCCATATCTTACAGCAAATGGCATTCTGTGTAACACTCTAATCCACGTTCCTTTAGCAATGACAAATAATTATCACTAATAAAGGAGGATTGCAGAGCTGGATTAAGGTCGCAGGAATATGACAAACTAATTATCACAGAGATATGTGATATAAAACTTAGCATTCAGGAACTTTTCTAAAGGATACCAAGTGCAAGTATTCTTCGTTTGGATTTGGGTTTCCAATTAGCATATAGCTGCTCCCATGTATTGACAAGGACCCTCCAAAAGAATATAAGTTGAAACTTTTCTGTTCACTTAATCTAGTATTTGGGAATGGAAATGTGCCATGTTTGGCTTGTGCAAAATGGACTGCGTATTTCTATCCTATCAACAATTTCCGATTAGATTGTTCTCAATTGTATGTTTTTTTTCTTTGATGCCTCTTATTTGTTACCCAAATATCACTCATAAGGGGTCAAATTTGGAGCACTTGCAAGTGTCAATCCGCCAAATCAGTATGCCGCGAGTTCATATTCAGGAAAGACTGTCTCAAATTCAATTTCGGGAAATACTGCCTACCACCTCCTCTTCCAGATCTTAGTATTGGTGAGAGTCTTGCCCATTGGGTATGACCTTGATGACGGCATATAACTTTGATTAGGTTGTTTTTTCTAAATGCATATGATATGCTACGAAAAAGTGGTTACGTGAACATCTATTACTTATAATAGGTTTCAAGATTTGGTGGGTAACACAGGTTTTTTCCTTGATAAGTGGAATAGACTGGCACTCAATTAGGTAGAAGGGGAAAATGCTAATTGAAGCAGATACCATGTCACATTTCAGAAACGGGCCCAACCATGTCAATTTCAAAAATATGTTTCATTCCCATTTTAATTAGTCTTTATTATTGCTTTCTATCCACTTTGGTCTAGGGATGTGCATGCTGTGGCAGTGTTTGTGGGGCAAGTTTTATTACTTCCAAATATAGTACCTAACATACACTTGTCCATTGGATTAAAACAGGTGAAATCTGAAAATCATTGTACAAGTCAGATGCGATTACTAATTGATCAGATAAGCATGCAACAAGGACAAATTGTGGGCCTAGAAGGTGTGATCTATTTCTTAGTGCAATCTCGGGTGGTCTTTTCGATTTTGTTTCTATTAGATTTTATCTATTGCCTTTATCATTGCAAAGGAGGTTTTCGAAAGAGTCAAATTTGGATTTCCAACTCAGCATATATTATAGCACCTTTTAATTAAATACAGTAGATTTACATATGCACTTACTGATGGTATACTTTATAACTCAAAAAAGAGAAGAACAATCAAATACTTGAGGTGTGCCTTCTTTGCTTTGGGAGTTTAATTCTCGAAAAAGAGAAGCTGCTACCATTTAAAAAAGTGGATGGCAATTTTTTTTCTGGCCTCTATTTTGGGTTGCATGCAGCAGCCCATTTCTTTCTTTTGTGTTGGGGTTGTGGTTGGATTTTTTTCCTTCAAAAGCCAAATCAGTTTGAAACCTAGTTGTGGAGAGATTTAATGGGAGACTTTTATTGTGTAAAAGTCTGTAGGGCCCCTATGGAGAGAGGCAAACTTTTTTTTTTTTTTTTTTTGAGAAGCAAACTTGATGCTATGCTATTGCGTTTCCCATGACGTGCATCAGTATTTATTTTCGATAATGTCTCTTTGTTGAAAAAATGAGAAAAAAAAAGGAGATCACTTTTATGCTATTCACTTTGAAAGAAGGAAGTGAGCAACTATGCCTCTTTTCTACAGGTGCTCGCATCATTCTCTTGTTTTTGCCTTGTGATTTTCATTTTGGTTTTTCAATTATTAGATAGCAATAGCTAATTCACTGCACATTGACTTCCATTTTAGATTTATTATGTTACCTTCCTTATTAGTGAAGAGATATCAAGTAGTTATCTGGCCATCTATAACTGAGAACTTGATACAATTTCAGAAGAAAGGAAGCGAAAAGACGAGGAGTGCTGACAACTGAGGGCTCTTATCCAAGATCTTGAAAGTATGTTCTTCCATCAATGGCTCCTATTATTAGTTTCTTTAATACAGTTTTCTTCTCCTTATTCAAGTCAGATTGTTATTACCATGTAACCTACACAGGTTAGTAAATGGGTTATTACTTATTACAGCTAAGGAAAGAATAGACCGCTTATTTAGACACAACTTGGTCAAATATTTGATATCTCTTTCAGGTCCCTGTGTTATTTATTGATATGAAAGTAAAAATTGCTGGGTAGCAAAAAAGTCTATTTTGTCTATTTCACCAAAAATAAATGTCGACATCGCATCCTCATTTCCACTCTCATTTTCATCTTCACTATCTGAATAATCTTTAACCTCGTCCCAAACAAAGTGAATCCAAATAACCTTGCATTTTTAAGTCAAAGGCCCAACCCAAATCCAAATTTATGCGAAATGGCAGTGAAGTTTGATGGAAAATGGGGTAGGCTACTGGGAGGAGCTAGAGCTCTTCTTAGCAGGGTTTCACAGAGTCATGCCATTGTCAAGGCCATACCAAGCACTCTGTAGGAAAAGAGTCGTCAATGGGACTACAACTTGTCTATAGATGTTGGGATCCATGGATGGTCAGTATCTTCACGCACAGGGGGGGATCTCTGCAAGTGTTTCATTGGGAAACAAGGCAACAACATCTCTATAAGTTTCCTAATAATAATGATGACCAAGGAGATGGGTATGATTGTTTTCCTGTTTCAAGTGCTTGCTAATAAACCTAGGGTTTTTAATAAGAGTGTACCAGTAACTGCAGACACAGTTGAATCCCCACAGGGATTTTGTGGGCAGCCTTGAGAGTGGGGATGAAAAAGTCATTGCTCTTTATGGTGCAATGGACAAAAGGGAAAGTCATGGACTAATGAAACCTTTCACTATGAAACAACTTTTATTGTTGGAAAAAAGCTCTCCTATGCTTCATGCCATTTTCTTCCACATTTTTGAAACTTCACTTTCAACTCTACCTATTTTAAGACCCTGGTACAAAATCCTATCCTTTTACTCTCTCTCAGGCCGTTAATTTACCATTTGTAGAAAGCAATCATTATATCATTACTTCACTATCAAATTCTTGTATTATTTGGTAATATTGTTGTGTTCTTTCTGATATACCATTTGCGTCTCTCTCTCTCTCTCAAAATATATTCTTATAATCTTATGTATCATGCTTGCATGGTTTAATGCTGATATGCTGCTTGATAGTTTGTTTTTCTGTTATATTGCAGGGAAAGGCATACAAAAATCGTTTGGAAAAATACAGGTTTCAATAGAATGGAGGATTTAATTGTTATTTCTGCTCTCTCTCTCTAACTCTTAGTCATTCCATCATCCATTTCTGTGTTTATCAGGTGCCAGTGGCAGCTGTTGTGGTCATGGCTTGTAATCGTGCTGATTATCTGGAAAGGACTATCAAATCTATCCTAAAGTATGTTTTTTGTTGATGAGTTTTTTTTAGTTGTATTGTTTTCGCCTCGCATATTTATAGTTGACCATCTTTGGCAAAATTCTTCATATTTTTCAGATATCAAACTCCTGTTGCATCAAAATATCCACTTTTTGTATCCCAGGTACACATTGTTAGGAATTCTTGTTGCAACTTGTTTAGTTAGTCTCATCCGGATTAATTTCTCATTTGATGAGAATGAGGAATGTGTATTTGGCAACTTAATTTAGTTCTTTCGCCCTTTATTCCTCCAAGGATGGATCAAATCCTGATGTCAGAAATAAAGCTTTGAGTTATGATCAGCTGACCTACATGCAGGTAGTTGTTTCCTTTAATCTTCTGTTGTAGCATGTAGATAACTGGGAATATTGCACAGCCTATATGTTTCAAACTCATCCAATATGTTGATCGGAAATTTTCATTGCTGCTTTTCAGTTTTGTGTCTAATGTTAGAAGCCTTGAGCTCATATGCAACTTGTATTTTGAGAGACAAATGAAATGTATTTGAGCTGCACATTTCTTTTTTGCATACTGTGCAATTCTGCTAGTAAATGTTGATGACCATAATATAGAGCAAGTCCTACGGGGTTCATTCATTCTTTATGTTTATATTCAAAATGACCTTTTTACTGCAATATTTCCACAATAAGTGTTTGAATCTGGTATGTCTAATCTTGGCATTCATGTGAGAAAATTGAATAGTAAACCGTATGTACTTCAAGTTAGAAGGTCAGTATTATCTTAATGTATTTTTGAGCTTAATATAATAAAGTGATTCAAAAGTGTTTTACACTTGCTGCGATTTAAAATTATTTATTTATTATTTGTTTTAAATATGCACATAGAGTTATAAATATAAATATTGATAAGTGAAGAGATATTTAATTTTTAAAATGGTAGTAGTGTTATTGATTGATAATCGTAAATACATATTTACATTTATTTATTTCAGTTATTAGATAAAAATGAATATAATAATGAGTCATAAATTAAAAGAAGACATTGGGGATTAATAAATATTAATAAGGACAAAATGATCAATTAAAATTTTTTCATGTTAAGGTATTTTTACTAGTCGTATACATTCCTGCCGTATGTAAAGTGATTCTTTGTATTTAATAAAATCACAAAGTTAAATGGATTAATGAGTTAATGTATTATGACGAATCATTCTTGTAATGAAATATAATTCTATTAAAATAGGCAAGTAAAAGAATCGTGAGAAAGCATTTGTTCAATAATGCTCCACTTACTCCATTGATTCGGGAAAGAAGAAAAAATGTAAAGTAAATTATTTTTGAGAAAAAAGATAATATGAAAGTAAGAGAGAAATGTTTTGATTCAACCCATCATTTCCCTTTCCTCTTTTTATGCATCAGATTTGAAAGATTTTTGGCAGAAAATATGACGCGATTTGTCTTTGGTTTCATTTTTCTTTTCATTTGCTTTCCTTCTCCAAATCTGCGAACCTAAGGGAGTGTGATTGTCATTTAATTTATAACTTGATTTGATGTGTTGAAGTTCTTTTACATGCAACATGCTGCTCGTGGCTTCTATTTCTATCAACCCGTCTAATATTTGTAGTGTTAGCATTTGAGGTGGACATATGGAGCATTATGCTTGTCTCAGAGAGCATAAGGGGAATGTTAAATTGATAGTACACACCTTGGCCAGTGAGCCTCTTTAAGTCTCAAGGTTGTTCGATGAGGCATTTTCGTTGAGCTCACTTCACTATGTCTGTCGAGCTGAAGTGTAAACCTCAAAATCCTAGTATTTGCTTGAAATTTAATGCATGTTTACAGAAAACTGGATTGGACTACTTGTTTTCTTTTTCCTTTTCCCATGTTCTAAATGTCTCCTTCAAGAATGGCGTCAGAAAAGTTCTTATCTGTACTAAATTGATGGCTAAATAAATTTATTGCGGCATTTGGATTCTGAACCTGTACATCCTGAAAGGCCTGGGGAGATAATTGCATACTACAAAATAGCGCGTAAAGATTGTTTATGAAGATTTTCCTCTCTCTCTGTCTCTCTCTCAAGATAAATTATCTTCCCCAACTTCCATTATTTGAGCACTGGTTTTTGTAGGTCATTACAAGTGGGCATTGGATCAGTTGTTTTACACATATAATTTTAGTCGAGTTATTATCCTTGAAGGTGCAAATGGTCTTCCTCTTGAACTATTGTATACTCTGTTTTGTTTTTACCGGGTACTGTGAAGCTCCATGCTTAAAATATGTCTTAGAAAAGTGCAGATGATATGGAAATCGCTCCTGATTTTTTTGACTACTTTGAGGCTGGATCCATCCTCCTCGACAGCGATAAGTGAGTCTTGCATGTCGAATTGATTTCTTACTAGCTAAGTTTAGTATTAGAGCCTCAGAACCTCTTGTGGCACTTTCTTGGTGTGAAATCATTGTAGGTCCATTATGGCTATTTCCTCGTGGAATGACAATGGCCAAAAGCAGTATGTTCAAGATCCTTGTAAGTTTCTTTGTTTCTTCAGATTGCTGTGCAACTTCTTCTGGTTTTTTCAGCCAACTGACAACCTCTATAATGGCATCAATTTGTTACTATTTGTGTTCCTCTAAAGAGATTGTTGCTTCCAATGCTCTTCATAAGACATCATATTTTTCATGTTCTTGGTAGGGGTGCAACTCGGGCGGGTTGGACGGATTGAGAGGTCAATCCTAGCTTAACCCTAGGTATATAATCTTCAACTCTAACCCTAATCCTAACCCTACCTCAATCAGAAGTACTCAACCTGAGTACTGTTCGAGTTTAATTTGGGCAGGCTTGGGTTGAATTCAGGTTACTTAATTCGGGCTGATTTCAAGTTAAAAATCGGGTTGGGCTTGGGTTACTTAATTCGGGTTGATTTTTTAAAGTGTAGATTTGATTTTTTCAAGTGTAGATCTGATTTTTTCAAGTGATCTGAGATGAAGGGCGAGGCGCAGAGGAATACGATTGAGAGAGGGAGGAGTGACGAGTAAGAGAGAGATCTGAGAGTGATGGAGGTGTAGGGGTGAAGACTTGAAGTGAAGTGAAAGTCTGGACTCTAAAGAGTGAAGATAAATACTAACCCTAGTTAAATATATTTATATATTTATGTATATTCGGGTTCAACCTGATTTTAATATTCAGGTTAAACCCGAGGCCTCAACCCGAGGCTTGCCCAAATTCAATTCGGGTTGAAATTTTTTTGCCCAGGCCCAACCCAAGTATTAAAAATTCTAACCTAAGCCCTTTTTTTTCGGGTTGGATTCGGGTTGGCCCGCTCACGTTGCACCCCTAATTCTTGGGAAGACTAATTGTAAATTGTAGTTAAAGCTATAAGTTGCTCTGGCCCTTTAAATTTAAAGATTGATTCGTTTTGGTTGCTGGGATATCGTTGGCATTCTGTTTGATGTGGTCACAACATATTAATTGTGTACCTCGTAGTGTCTTTGATACGTGCCACCCCAAATTTGTCACAAATATAATTTTGTCACTGTTCTTTTCTAGCTGTCTAATTTTAAAATACTTATCATAAAATGTGATTGTGTGCAGACAAGTCAACTGGGAAGACATTCTTTTCGGCCACCACCTTCCCTCTGTCCTCTTTGTGGCATCTATTTGACTGAAATTCTATTGCTTCTCATTATCAGATACATTAACATTTTGTCACACGTGAATAATCATTGAAACTCATCTCATTTTTCACCTATTGGTGCTTTCTCTGAGTGCTCACTTAGTGATGCATTCCCAATTCCATGTTAGTCTCTTTTTTGGTAAATCTGACCTATGTTAGTCTTGCTACTCATGAATAATTCATCTGTCATGAATTTCCGTATGGTTACAAACTCGTTCTATTGACATATTTTTGGATTGTCTAAAAGCGTTACCTGTATTTGCACTTTTAAAATAATAAACTCTACGTGTTGATATGCATAAATTCCTATGGGAAAAAGGTTGGCAATCTCTTGATTATTCTCTCGACCACAAACATTGAAAATTATTCTCTGATCTGCTCAGTGATAGTCTTTGCAGATATACTTTATCGCTCAGACTTCTTTCCAGGTCTCGGGTGGATGCTCTCTAAATCTACATGGGATGAACTATCTCCTAAGTGGCCAAAGGCATATCCTTTTAGCTAGTGTATTGGTTTTTGGTTCAAACTTCAAACCTACCAATTTTCTTTTCTTTTCTTTTTTAATTCACATGCATCTCTTTGAAGCAATTTCTTTGACAAAAGACTCACTTACTGGGATGATTGGTTGAGATTAAAAGAGAATCACAAAGGGCGCCAGTTTATTCAGCCCGAAGTGTGCAGAACATATAATTTTGGTGAGCATGTAAGTATGTCCTAATTAGTGTGAGAGTATCTGTTTTTCAGCAGCACACCCCAATCATGGGCTTACCTATCTGTGTTTGAACTAATGCTAGTTCATTTCAGTTGAAATAGTAAAAGTGATATTAGGGTTAGAGATAAAGAGAGAAGGAGAGAAGAAATTGAGACAGAAGAAAGAGAATAATCAGTTGTGTAGACAATGCTGCCCTGCACTCTCTTATTTATAATAAGCTGACATTATGAGCAATTGCATTATTGCCCTGCAATACTAATAATCTAAAATAAGAACTCTAACAATTTCTATGTTTGAAAATGCTGCTCATCACCTTCACAAGTGTTGATATAGCAAAATTAACCAGTGGACAGTACACTAATTTCTATAATTTGAAGGATTTAGTACATCCTGACTCCTTGAGGGTTGTCTCTAATTACATGGACCCCCTTAGGTATTGTAAAGAACACTTTCAGTCCCTGTCATCACCATTTCAAAGAGAAAAGTAATAGAAGTGCAAAAAGACAGATATTGTTGGTTAATAAGAAACAACTTATCATTGTTCCAAAATGTTTTAAAATATTAACCTTGTAAAGAACTTCTGAAAACCTCGGGAAAACTCGTGGAAATTTATGAAAAAATTTGCTTCTAGAATTTTTGTAGTTTTACTTGTGGTGTTGAAACCTTTCTTTTTCAATTGATCATGCAACGTTTTACGTACAATTATATGTCTTTAATTATCCCCTGAAGGTTACATTCTCATTTGTTAAGCATCATTTAGTGCTTCATTCTAGTTGGATTACAGGTTCTTAATTTTCAATAAGTTTCCTGTTCAACACATGTTTTAATTGCAGTAATGGAGGGTTGAATATTTTTGGTGTAAGAATATCTATCTTTCTCTCACACTTAACCATGCATACACACCTTAGTATTGTTTATTGATCTCCAAGCTGACCAGAATGGAATCTACATTCATGTCAAATATTGTTTCCAACTCATCAATGTTTATCTACTTGGAGTTGGAGGGCAATACCCAGAAATAGTTTCAATCTTTAACTTTCTGCCTCGTGTCCTCATGAGTATAATTTCCTTAAAACGTTGCTTCCTGCACGCTAATTGATTTCCTTGCAGGGTTCTAGTTTGGGGCAGTTTTTCAAACAATATCTTGAGCCTATTAGGCTGAATGATGTCCAGGCATGTAATTGTCATGTACCTTTTTTTCTGTCTGATTTTCTTTCTGCATTTCTCTTTCAATATCAATGTTTTTTGCTGCTTTTTCTGGAAGGTTGTAGGAAATCTATGGATTTGAGCTACCTGATGGAGGTATAGAACACATTTTGAAGACTCACGAGTGGGTGCATGTGTGTGTGTGTGTGTGTATTGAGCTCTTGGGAATTCATAATTCTGCACATTGGCCTACTAATGTTGCTTCACTTTCCTAGGACAAATTTGTAAAGCACTTTGCTGTCATGGTTAAGAAAGCAAAACCTATCTATGGGACTGATGCTGTTCTCAAGGCATATAATATAGATGGTGATGTGCGTATTCAGTACAAAGATCAGGCAGAATTTGAAACCATCGCTCGTCAATTTGGGATATTTGAAGAATGGAAGGTGATTTAGTTCCCTTATTTTGGCATGTTTTGTTTACACTAGAACCAAACACAGATGACTTAGGTTGAATTTTTCTTTTGCTTGAATTCAGAAAGAGCTATTGATTTGTTAATTTAGTGGACTCTGAGCTTCAAGAGAGAGCTTGGTCATCACTTCAATGCCGTACTGTTGCAATTTCTATCAATTCATTAGGCATACCTCGGACTATTCCTTCTTGGAGTTTTATAGGCTCCTTGTTTCCTGTTTTTTTGCAAGTATGATTTGTGGCAAGTAGTTTGCTTTAATTTTATGCTAGTGGAACTATGCTGGACTGCAGTTAGGTGTCCTTGCCCAAAGTTATTGTTATGTATTTCTCTCCCATAAATTAACGCCTCCATTTTTCCTTTTTCAGGATGGTGTACCTAGGACGGCATATAAAGGAGTGGTTGTTTTCCGATACCACACCCCAAGGCGTGTGTTCTTTGTTGGCCCAGATTCTCTCCAACAGCTAGGGATTGAACAATTGTGATACCAAATGAGGTTAGTGAGCAAATGCCACTGGTATGTGCATTGTTTTTTCAAGTAATCTTTTATTGACACCTTTTGAGTTTTGAGTCTTGAGTCTTTTGAACAAAACCTGACATCCAATATGTTTCTTTCTTCATTCAGACACCAATGGTGAAAGGTAGTCTCAACTGATAGCTATGAACGTCTGTCTTCCCCCTTCCCCTTTTATTGGCTCAGTTAACAGAGTTCCAAATAGACAGCAGTTCCCAATCAATGTCAGGAGTGAGATGTGTAAAAGAATTACTTCAGCAGTATATGAATTCACTGTATTATCACATGGGGCAACGATGAACTAATAACAATTGCCACATATTTGCGCTCCTCAAGTTTTGATTGGTCTATTATAGGAAGAAAGGATGGTTTATGTTGTAGGTTTTGTAGTTCCTATTTTTTAAAAATTGTAGTTTGTCGTCTTCAACCAGTATCTTCTGGGTCAATACAAACACCGATGCTCAATGTATGGTAACTTTAGACGTCATACATATTGGACAAGCCCTTTTGGCCAGGTGGTATCAGGTTGGTCTCTCAACCTTCATGTTAGGATCTCAAATTTCTTAGTTGTATATTTTTTTAAAGAAAACAGACACTGGATGATATTGCAGTAACTTAACAATTATAGATGAGTTGTCATGCATTTCTTTACGCATGGGTTTTGTAATTAAAGAAATGTTATTGTTGTTTTATTATATTTCTACACCTTAACTGTCCTGTTATTTCCAGCCATGGAACAATGTTGTCTGATGGTAAGATTTTGTAGTTTGCGATTTTGTTTTGCAAGTCGCTAATGGGTTGCAACTCTATTTGGTGGGTTTGGGGTCATTACTAGTCAGGTCCTATATCATCGACTGGGCATTTCTGTGCCAGAATGCAGGTCCTTGTCTTATGCATGGAAAAAAAAAAAAAAATCCCCTATTCTTAACTCGTAAGTAATTTTTTTGCCTGTGGAGTGTGCTTTGTACATGACATGTCTTAAGTTCTTGAGGTATTAATGCAATTTCTGGATCAAATTGCATTCGACTTACTGTTGTCATCTGAGGAAAAGATCCTTCTGTTTCCACTCATGCTTTACATGAAATGAATGTTTCACGCTCTTCAGGATGGAGAATATGTGTTAGGAAATGGTTTTCGTCTAAGCCTTAGTACTATTACTAGGCAATCTCCGAAAGAACAGCGTGAAATCCCTGTTCATTTGAGATGGTCTCGAGTAAATTATTGTCAAAGATTGATGTATTTTGATTCATGGAATATGATTGATACTCAAGTTACTGCATATGTCCGATCACTTTGTGGGGGCAGGTTTGTCCAACTAACTTCAAGGTGCATTCTTAGTTTTGTAGGGTATATTAATCGCAACTTTTTATTATAATGAACTTTTAAGGTAATTGTCAATGTCATATTGCAGTACACAAGGATTAAAAGAAAGGCCTAAGGTGCAAAAGTGAACATAGACATCAATGGCTAGGCTGAAGAAAGGTAGCCTTGTTCCTTGAAAGAAGCAATGCAATCGTCAAACATCTCTTCAACAGACTTGAACTTAAATCCCAAACTCTTCAGCTTGGAGGTGTCCAACTCATAATATGGTCGACCAAGTCTCTTAAACCTGGAATAGTGGGGGGGGGGGGGGGGGGGGAAGAAAAAACATGTAATATCTTCTGGGCGTGGTCTAGTAATATTCATTCAATCAATGGTATGTTTGTCAAAAAAAAAAAAAACCTCTTTGGAATAGGTAGTGCCGGATAGCGAGCTGATAGAATTGATGCTAGCTGCATATTGTCAACGACAGTGGAGCTGCAAAGGTAACGGCCGTGAGCATTTTGGTGCTCAAAAACAAGGATGTGGCAGAGGGCGACATCATCAATGTGCACAAACCCCATCCGTCCGTGCCATTCAAATTTCTCTGTCTCCCCTGTTTTATTCAACAGCAACAGGTTGCAACAATTCGGGTGTCGTCAGATTAGTTAGTGAGTTGGTCAGTTAGTTACTACCGAGCTACCTACCCTACCTACCTTTAAGCAAGCCAAGTATATCAGCTGCTGTGGAACATAATTCAGGAGGCAAACTAGGTCCGACAACAAACGAGGGGAGAAGGGTCACCAGATCGATCTTGTTTTCCTGGCAGAATTGCCATGCAGCCCTCTCAGCCAGGGTTTTTGATAGAACATACCAAATCTGTACAACAGTCAACATCACCACAAATTAATGGCAGTCGATAGAGCCGAGGATGTCCTTTTGGCAAGCAACATATATATATGTATGTGAATGGAAAACTGAAAGTGAAGGAATACCTGGAGTCTTTCACAAAGCTCCACGGAGCTCCAAGATGACTCGTCCAAGGGTATATTTGGATCAAAATCATCTCTTGCCCTTACAGTGGAAGATGACGACGTGAGAACCACGCGCTTTAGTGATGGATTCTTTTTACAGGAGCGTAGCACATTTAATGTTCCCTCTATTGCAGGTTTCAAGATTTCAACCTAATCGCAAGATTAATTTAATTTAATTTAATTAATACACTCACCAGTCCATCAATCACCAAAAGTAAGAAAGAATTGAGGGGGAAATTAATTAATTAAGATTTAAGATGCCTTGGGATCAGAGGTGGGTCGCCCAAGTACGGGCGAAGCGGTGTGAAAGACGCCATCGCATCCCATGATTGCATCGTCAAAGCTGCCCTCCTCCACTAGATCAGCCCTCACCAAACGGAGTCTCTCCTTCGCTCCCTCCAGCATCCACAGGTGCGCTACTTTCTCACTGTTTCCTACTCATTCATACATCAATCACACAAACTCATGATCAAAACCATTAGGAGGATGCATGCAGCTGCACGTTAATTTTTGTTTTGTCAGAGAGAGAGAGAGAGAGAGAGAGAGAGAGACCTGGGTCTCTAACTGTTCCAATGACACGATAACCAGACAATAGAAGTCGCTTGATCAGCCAAGAAGCCAGAAAACCAGAAGCCCCTGTCACACAAACTCTACCCTTGAATTCAAGCTTTTGATCCTCCATATTTTCCTTGGCTCAGAGATAGGGAAGTCCCCCACCCCAGTAGTTTGTCTCGAGATAAGCAGCCGCACCACCCACACCGTCCCCCACTCCCAGTTGAGTATGTGATTTATATGCCAAGTAAGGCCTCTGGCACGTCTTTTTGGTCTTTAGGAGAAGGTAAGTCATCTCATGCTTGTGGTTCCAAAAAAAATTATGAAGAGGAAAGAGAGATATCAAACCCAAATTATGGTTAGAAGTAGGCGATGCAGCCAAAAGTAATGAGTGCTCCATGAATTTCATACAATAATCAGCCCAACGCTGACCATCCTCAACTAAATGTTTTTTGGAAACCTCTCTAGAACAACCTACACTACTCAAACTTTGGCGCTTTTACCTCATTTTTATGTTTGCTAATGCTAATGCATTGTGATCAGTGTATTTAATATTGAAATTCACTAATAATCTAATGACTATAATTATTATATCCCCAAATTATTTACCAATAGTATTGATTACATTGGGATTTTTTTTTTTTTTTACTAAAGGATGTCTAAACTTTCGCCGACTACTCTCTCAAACTCAACGGTTGGCCAAGGTAACTTGAGCTGGTCTAAAGTATGCCCCCAAAGGGACAAGAATGACTAACCCTTAGAGAATGTGAAAATGAATTAAACCTTAAAACCTCTAAATTATCAAAAGACCAGTCCAATCACTAGACCACCCCCTAAGAGACCCTTATTGATTGCATTGATTAAGCAGTTTGCATGGCCCTGAAACACCTCGATTGTTGTTGGTCAAGTTTTTGAATCATATTTTTCTCAAACAAGCGGCTAGCATTCAAATACTATCATCCGGTTCAAGTTGAGATATTTACTGACAGAAATTCTTTGAATGGTTAACTATGAACCATGTTTCAATTTTCTACCTCAAGTAAAAATATACCTTTATTGGCCCCTCCAACCATGCAACATTGATTTGTGGCCAGACGAAGGGACGGAAGGAGACGGTTCCCTTGCTTGGCAATGCTTTTTTTTAGTACTAAAAATTGAACTTGTTGATGCTCCCCTCCGGAATAATTGACAAGAATTCTCAACTTGAAATATTAGAAGGTGCAAAATTAATGGATGTCAAAGTTGCTACAATTGTTCCTAATCAAATATGTCCTCTGTTCGACTTTAATGTGACAGCTAAAATACAAAAATAAATAAATAAACTTCATGCAAATTGTACGCAACACGTACCACTTAATCAAGACAAAACCTTATTTTACAAACCTTATTTTCACCGACTCAAGGATGAGCCTGGTCTGGCGGTAATGGACATAGGCTTGGCCTGGTAAAGGACAGATTGATTGGCAGTTGTGAACAATAGCAGGCCATGATCCGACTAAGAAATGGAACCCGCACTGTTCAGGACGGAGTCCCATCAACATGTGTAACCACTGTATGGTACATCAGTAGTTCAAGGTTCGAGTCATGGCTGCAGGTGACAAGCGGGGAAGCACAATATCCTGTAATTTTTAGGGAACAAGGGCAAGCCCAAGGGAAAATTACAATCGTCTTCCAATTTATAATCATCATCTTCTCCCAATCTGCTATTTTACAAAAAAGGTCTATGCAATCCCTATTACTGTTTAGAAAGTTGCCAAATAAGAGAATAGAAACTTCATACCATAGACCCGAACATTGCTATTGAAGCTTTAAATAGAGCACGCAACTGACATTCTAATATTGCTACCCTAACAATATCACAGAGAAAGACATAATTCCACTAGTTTTGATTGAAGTTACAATAACAAATCTTATAAAATCACGATAACAAATGCCAGAACTTGTAAAAGGACAAATCAGTACCTCCTGCAGTATAAATGTTGCAATATTCAAACAAAATTGTGGGGCCAAAATTCTTCCATGTGTGTGTGAGGATGAGAGAGGGAGATCACTTGGTCACGAGCATTCTATCCGCTGTCGTTTAACAAAACTATGGTCATGTTCTTCATACGTGCTTTTCTTCCTATTTTCATCTTCATTTGTAGTAATAGGCTCCTCCTCATCACAGTTGGACTTGAAAGTCCAACCAGGAAAATCAGACTCCGAAAACAAAGAGGTGGGAGTTGCCTTGTAGAATGCCAATGGTACCTGTTTAATTCTTCGTCCAATCTGAAATTTAAAATTGAAAGTGTAAGAGGCTATCATGTAGCCCACAAGGAAGACACATTACTTTCAGCGTAAAAATAGTTATCGGGTAAAGCGACAAGCTCAGTGACATAGGGAAAATGGACAATAGGCTACATTCAAAAAAACATCAAACTAAGCAGGCTGGTTTATCTTACACGTCAAAAGAGATACTGGTGAACCTATGCGGTACAGCTATAACAGCATTTAATGTCCAGGGAAGTAATGCTAAGACCATATTGGATGCTAAATAAGGTTCAGAAAAATGAAAATGCCCCCTCAACATACCAAGTAATTCATCAATCACCATAAACATGTCGACAAAGATTTACCGGATAACCTCATGGGATCTAAAGAATATAAATTGAAGGTGAAAAAATTATTATTTTAATAAGAGAAAATTTCATCTATACCTCCGATAATTAGGTCTAAATTCAATGACGCCCCCTCTCAATTCTGAAACTTCACTGCACCCCTTTCTAATTTATACTTTCAAATCAATGACACCCCTTTAACGGTAACTTTTGTCTCTGTCAGTAGATAAAAATTTTATGATTTGACTAAATATTTTGTAAAAATACTTAAATTATCCTTTGTTATGTAAATATACTACAAATGTCCTCAATCCTTTCCCCATTATATATGCCCTAACTAGCCCGCAAATGTGATTTCTATTATTATATTATCCAAATGAATTTTTATCATTTTAAAGAGTTGCATAATAGCTTTGTTATAATATTAATTATCATATTATCACTCATTTCGCTACATAATCAAGTTTTTATAATTTTTATAGTTAAAAATGATTTTTCTATAATAAAAATTACAATCGATAAAGTCAATGTCAAATTCCCATCCATTTTTAACTCCTCTGCTATCATTTATACTCCACGTCACTCGATCACTCTTCATACATCATCCTTCATATATAAAATTTAAATATTATTTGATAAAATTTAATATTAATTGAATAAATTTAATCTTAATTTGATAAATTTAAATATTAATTTGATATTAATTTGATAAAATTAAATATTAATT
Organism: Ilex aquifolium; assembly: GCA_951799425.1. NCBI lineage: Eukaryota > Viridiplantae > Streptophyta > Magnoliopsida > Aquifoliales > Aquifoliaceae > Ilex > Ilex aquifolium. The sequence goes on from OX637395.1 coordinate 43,307,030, forward strand.
TAGTATTGATTTGATAAAATTTAATGTTAATTGAATAAATTTGAATGTTGCTTTAGTGAAATTGAATGTTCATTTGGTGTTAAATTAAAAAAAAAAAATATTAATTTGATAAGGTTAAATGTTAAATTAATGAAATTTAATATTCTATTTAATATATTAAATTTTAATTTAATAAAATTGAGTGTCAATTTAGTGTTGATTTAATGAAATTAAATAGTAATTTAATGTTAAATTAAAGAAATAATATTAATTTGATGAAATGAAATATTAAATTAATCTATACTACTCTCAAATATCAACATATGTGAAAAACATTTTTTTTCACTTTAATCCCCCAAAACCACAACTATGACATTCTTATCCCTCAACATTAAAGCCAAAATAAACTTATTATCAAGTAAACTTATATCTTCACTCCACTTTTGCCGTTATAATTCTCTATCTCTCTCCCTTCCCTATATATTCAACCAGCCACACGATCTCTCTTCATCTCCCCCCCCCCCCCCCCCCCTTCACCTTTTAACATTTCTATTAAGTCACCTTTGTTATTTAATTAATAATAATAATCATCCTATATATAGTTGCCACACATCCAAGAGTCATTTTGTAACAGGTAACAACATAACATGGTCACTCAACAGTCTCATGCCCTTTTGTTTTCTCTAATTCACTCTTAATTTCCTTTTTTTAGCTTTTTCCAGAAATCAAATTCAAATGCTCATATTCCAGACAACATAAAATTCTCCTCGACTCATTTTCTAATGTCTTTTTTCTTTTTTCTTTTTTCTTTTTTAGATCGATCCTCTTCTCTTTGTTCATCTTCTTTATCTTCTTTTGTTTCGTCCTCTGTTCGGAAGTCGTGGGTTTTTGGCTCACCATCGCTGTGTAAGCTCGGTGTTTACGAGGTTGCTTCCACTTACTGCCAGGGACTTTTATGGTGATCATATTGTCACAGGAGGGCTTTATTGATAGCTCACATATTCAATTGAACACTTGAAGTTGCTTTATTTTGCAAAATATTATTCCCCTTCATTGTTTTTGAATTGACAAATGTATTCTTCTTTGTTATGTATTTTACTTTTTCTTGCATTAATTGATTTTCTTACTGGCTCCTATTTTTGTTCCATGCTGATGTATGACATGCATATCAAACTGATCATATTTTCGTATACCAAACTAATCAAGGCGGTCTTGGTGTACTTGGTTAGTAGCTGCTCTCTTGTAAGAATTCAATTTTTGTGCACCGTAATTGAAATTGATGATTGCCTTTGGAGATTCATGCATTTGGCAATCTATTGTTAAAGATTTGGCATCAACCCTGTTTCGGAGGTCAGTACATATATTTTAAATTACAAGTTTGGTTGTTTAATTATGTTATGCTCATTTTGTAAATTTTTAGATAAGCGCACTTTTTCTTATATATATAGGCAGTTATGTACTGCGAAATAGTAGAGTAGAATCCCAGAACCAAGACTGTTGATTATTTTTTACTCTATGCTATCGATCTGACGGTTCAATTCCTATGTTGAAAAAGTGACCATTCAATCGTTTAAAGGACTGTTGTCATATCTATGTTAAGTACTACATTTTTTACTTGTCTGATAGTTTTATTTTTGTTCTGCTTCCTTGTTTCCCATGTTCAACTTGTACCAAATGCAAATGGAGGCCAATCTCCATTTCCATTTCGTACTCACCTTTGTTTCTTTGTTTTAGGTACGTGTTTCACATTATTTTTGGTGTTTAATATGAGGTAGAACACATGTCTTTATTAGACCAATTCAATTGAAAAAGTAGTATTTTCGCACCAGTTCAATTTTTTCTGTTGCTTGGATAGTCTCAAATTTTGAATTGATAGTTCGAAATATTTGCAAACTACGGGGTCGTTTGGTAACGTTTTTGTTTTTGTGTCTTCAAAAAAATAAAAAACAGAGACAATTTTTGTCTTTGTTTTGTGGTAAACATTGAAACAGAAAACATGTTTGGAAGTCATTTGTGTCTATCAAATTATAAGAATAAAAACAAAAAACATGTTTGGCACCTACTTCAAGTTTTATCTTAAATATACTTTATAATATCTCATACAACAAAATATAAATCCAAAAATTCTTTAACCCAACATATCCACTAATTCAACAAACAACAAAGAATTACAAGAATTTTGGAACACCAAAAATACAATCCAAGGCTTCAATCCTTCAACAAAAAAACCAAAAAAAAATTTCATTACTTCCATGGCAGCAACCTTTCTCCCAGAATTCATCTCCTTGCAACCCAACCTCATTCACACCTTAGCATCCTCAGTCCAGCAGCATACTCCAACTCAGTCAACCATGATCAGATTTCAGCTTATGGAAATCAAATATGTAAATTCATACCCATAATTGCAAATGCATAGACATACCCAAAATAAATCCCAATTCAATCCCACCCCCAATTCTTTTTTTTGTTTTTTTGTACAAAACCCCCAATTCAATCCTAAAGTAAATGTCAATTCAATCACAATCTCAATCTCAATTCAATCACAAACACAACACACACACACATAGAACACAACACACACACACCCAGCACACAGAACACACACACACACCCCAAGCACACAGAACACACACACATACAGCACATGGAACACACACGCAACACACAAAGATCTGTGTGTGTGTATATATATATATATTTTGTAAAATAAACCAATATCAAATTGAGAGTAAAATTGATCATTATAAAATATTTTGAACATTAAGATCAAATCCTTCTTAAATAACATTTTAAAATTAAATAATAAATAGAAGCCCCGGATCAATCTGAACATCAACCAATTTCATCCCCTCAATGCTCCAGTTCCAATGAGTATTACCCGCAAGCTTCAACTGGCAAGGCATATATACACACAGATCTGTGTGTATATATAGAGAGAGAGCGAGATGAGATGAGAGAGGGAGAAAGAGAGAGAGAGAGAGAGAAAGAAAAGGGGCTTACCTCTTCGTCGGTGAGAGAGAGGAGAGGAGATCGTTGCTCCTCGTCGTCGTCGTCGGTGATGGTGAGAAAATGGAGAGAGTGAGGCAACGATGGAGATGAGAGAGTAAGGCAGAGAAAATGAGGTGGGTTTAAATAGCTTCACGAAAAAAAGACTATTTTTGTTGCTAAGGAAGTTCGAAACCCGGATCTCTTTAATTCCCTTTAGCGCTTGTTTTTGTTTTGCTTGTTTTCTGGAACACAAATTTTTTGTTCCCATTTTTTTGTCTTTGTCTCCAAAACAACTAATATAAAACAAGAATAAAAATATTACCCAAACATATTCTTGTTTTCATTTTTGACAAAAATTGAAAACAAAAACACAAAACACAAGACAAAAACAGTAAACAAACAGCCCCTACATCTCTATAATAACAGTTTTGTCCATAAAATCCCTTCGCAACTTAGACGTTTGTCAAGATTGCAAACATTGATGTGGTTCAGAATTTTACTATGTCACTTTTGATTGAGGTTCCTTTATTGATCATTTTGTGTATTCAAGATATTAGACCATGGATTATATTTTGGAGCTCTGCTATTCCATTTGAGTTCATTAGAATTGAAAGCCACATGTATGGCTTAACATTGATTGGATCCTGCTACTTTCCTCTCAAATGTAATCATTGGGGCATGGACTTCAAACTACATTTATATACATATGGGATACAATTTGTAATTCTTACGTTAGTATCTTTATGATACATTATGCCAGTTACAGTGTCATGTAACTATTGGTTGTAGTTTGGGCTAAAAGATGAAGTTTAGTCTACTTCGTACTCTGTTATTCCATTTGAGTTCATTAGAATTGAAAGTCACATGTATGGCTTAACATTGATTGAATCTTGCTGCTTTCCTCTCAAATGTAATAATTGGGGCATGGACTTCAAAGTACATTTATATACATATGGTATACAATTTGTAATTCTTACGTTAGTATCTTTATGATACATTGTGCCAAGTACAGTGTCATGTAACTATTAGTTGTAGTTTGGGCTAAAAGATGAAGTTTAGTCTACTTCGTACCCCATTGCTTAAATCAAATATGCATGTAGGTTAGAATTGAAGCTCACTATTAGTTCCATATTATGGAATGATTATGCAACTCAAATGCCAAGAAAATTAAGTGGGAAGCTATCCGTTTGAGATGCTCTTTTTCATTTTTTTTTTTTAGCAATTTTTCCTGATCTTTTCTTTTCTTGTTTTTCCAGGAAAAAAGCTCTAATCGGGATGTCTATAATTAGGTTTATATTCATATTTTCTTTCTTTTTTTTTTATTTCATTGCTTCCCACATTGTTTCTTAATTTTATAGAACATGCAAGCAGATTAGCCACTTGTTACAATTTATTTATTTGAATATTACAACTAGATCCTTGACTAAAACAATACATTTCCAAGCGTATTATCCACAGTTTGCTATGGAAACAATTTTTTTTTTTTTTTGTGAAAATTGGTCCTACACAATTATATACAATATTTTATTCTTAACACAGTCCACATGCAATGCTCGTGGACATTAACTAGTATAACTAAATGCTAATTTGATAAAATTAAATATTAATTTTGTGTTGATTTAATGAGATGAAATACTACTTTAGTTTAAATTAAATAAAAGACATTAATTTGATAAAATTAAATATTAATTTTGTATTGATTTGATGAGATAGAATGTTAATTTAGTTTAAATTAAAAAAAGGACATTAATTTGATAAAATTAAATATTAAATTGATCAACCTAAAGTTAGGTCTATTTACAAGGGGTGTTATTAAAATTATGTCTATTTACAAGGAGTGTGGATAAAATTTACCCTATAAAATGCTCAGGGGTATTTCTGTAAATCAACCATCGTCGTTAACGCCGTACCTTGACAATCACTGACAAAGGATGACAGTTAAATTTTAGAATCGAAAGGAGGTGTCATTAAATTTAGACCTAACTACAGGAAGTGTGGATGAAATTTTCTTTTTTTATAATTATCACTAATTTTATATCAATTTAAGCTGTCACAATTATATCAGACCATCACGCCATCAAAATCATTGAAGTTCAACATGAATATATGTTTTCTTTAAAAAGAGTAAATTCGTAGCATTCAGAAGAATAGTTCACTCCCAAAGATAAAACATCAACCATACAGGCAACTGAACCAAGGAGACCAACTACCCCATGCAAAAATATTTTATATTCTAAAGAGCCAAATCGTCGTATGTCAACACTGCCACTTTAGGATGACAAATCCATCTGACCATCCTCACATTTAAAATTAGTTCTTCCAGAGAAGTTATTGACTAAGAAGGTGTTCTTTGATAAAACTTAAAGCCGAATGCTGAATTTTAATTCACGAACTGTTTAGTACGCACTAAAATTTAAGTATTTAATTAAATCAAATTGTTTGATAACTACAGAGCTAACGTCTGAAAATAAATTATAGTTATATCCTTCCACTCTTTACTTTAAAAACATTTATAAAATATGCATTTATCTAATAAAAAAACCACGAAATATCACTACAAGTAATTCATAACATAAATCATAATCATTATTATCATATTGTAGTCTCATTCACACTCTCAACAAAAAAAATAAATTGAATAAATCAATAAATAATTAGTCCAATACAAAGAAAGAATTGAACAATAGCAAATTCAACAAACAGCATAAAATAATTGAACAAATCTAATAAAAAAAATTGAACAAATAAACTACTAACCAAACAAAGCAAGAATATGATCATATAACAAATTGGATAACAGAATAATCGAACAACAAATATTAAAAAAAAAATATTGAATAAATTAAAAATAGCATAACAAAGAATTGAACAAATATTTGTAGATGCCCTAATTTAATCATTGTGTGTAAATTTGTGGGATTATGTGTAATTTATGTGGGTATATGCGTGTGATTTGGTGTGTGTGTGTGCGTGCGCGCGCAGTGTGTGTGTGTTAATCTATGTGTATGAGCAGGAGAAGATATGAGAAAGAAAGGATTGTGAAAAGAAGAAGGAAGAATTAGGGATGAGAAGAGAAGAAGAAGGAAATGAGAAAAGAAGAAGAAGGGGATGAGAATAGAGAGAGAATTTGAGGAAGAAGGATTCAATATCAATAATCAATAATAATCAAAAATCTCCTACAACAAATATGTATCCCCTATATATATAGGAGTTCACAAATCCTATATATATAAGGAGATCACAAAACCTAAAATAAATAAATAATCAAAATGACAACTAAACCCTTAAAAGGTAAAAGAAATTACTTAAAAGATAAATACTAAAAATATCTAAATAACTTTTATAATTAATCTATAATATATATCCAATTCCTACACGATCCCCATCAATTTCATAGTAAAATTGTCATATTGAAAAAATTATAAAATGCTCCTCTTGAAGCTTTCAGCTTTCAAAACTAAGGGATATCTTATTCATATTTTAGCCTATTTTTAAGTAGCACCTAACATTTTAAGAGATTTTAATTTTAATTATCAAACGGGCTTAATTAATAAGTGTCGAATACATTAATTTTAAGTGCTGAATTTGAGTTAACAAACACACCCGGTGTTTGATAAGTTTATTCAATACTTCAAACTGAACACATTCGGCACTTTTTCAATTAAGTATGTTTGATAACCAAAATTTATAACACTTAATTTAAATTAGAAAACCACATACTTATCTCTTAATGGTGAAAATATTAGTAAGAATTTTATAAACTTCTCATAATTGACAAAGTTTACCCAAAAATAATTTGATCTTAATCCATTTTACACTTCAACTTTCCAATATCAATCATCCAACCACTACCACCACTGTCGCAACCACCACCACTCACCAATTGTTAATGAGTGAAGTGGCCCCCAAGTATATAATTTCACTTTTCAGTACTTAATTTTCAGTTTTATCAAACACCACCTAACTTGAAAACTCAAATTGGACGAAGGACTGATTAGGTTCAGAAAAGTGCTTACCCATTTTGGAAGGTTCAAAGTTTTGGCACACACAAGACCAAGGCACCTCTATATGCTTGTACACACACGGGACCAAGGCAAGTCTATAAGCTTGCGGACACACACAAGTTTTATTGCTGCTAACTGAAGAAAGATAATGAGTTCTTCACGAGCTCAAAATCATCAATGAATTTCAATTTTTTATCATCTAACATCAACTAGGAAAAAGAAAATCTTATCTAACCCAATCTCCACAAGTTTCATAAACTTCTAAGCAAAGAAGGTAAATAGCATTTTATCCAAAGGTAGAAGCATCACCTAATGCAAAAACTCTTCCACCTACAATAAAATAGAAAGACAAGTACGTAGTTGAGTTTTCAAAATTTTTTGATGAGAGTAGGCTAATTACCACGAAATGGAACGCATTGACAAGAACTCCAAACTTCACAGATTTCAACTTTTTTTTCAATTCTTCATATTTTGTTTATCCAATTTCTAGTAGAAGGCTAAAGAACAAGTAAATTGTGATAATCAAAAAACTGAAGCACAAATTGAACAAAAAACTTACTCATGGCATTAGTTTTTAGAGGATCACTTTCCTCATTTTTAAAATGATCAATGCCTGGCTTGTCACTAGACATATACATGTTGGCACGAGAGAATCCTTCACCATCACCAATCTCCTTTTCTGCTCTTAAAGCATCTTTACCTGTCCCATCACCATCCTGTTCCATATATACAACAATTTACTTCTCATAGAGAAAGGAGTTTTTAATCGATCAAGTAATGTACAATAATGTTCATTTAATGAATGAAAGTCTTGTTTCTAATCCCAAAAAAAAAAAAAAAAGTAATGTATAGTAATGTATGCTCTCCATCAGTGATGAGGCGCATAAAAGGTGCCTGATAATCAAAAGATGCTACACATAGAAGCAAGCGTCTAGTCAAATTCAAGAAACCACATATGAAGGTGAGAGAGTGAAACTAGAGGTGCAACATACTAAATTCCATTTTATCTGACATCTAGGAATTTTCATTAAAAGTAGCACATTGTACTTCTGACAATGCCTTGATTTCCTAAGCATTTCTTACAGCAAAGCATGCACTGAATTTGAATCTAAATGAATTTCATACAAAGTAAAATAGTACTAAGTTTTTCTTATTCATGGACATGTTTCTGGATCAGTATCACGCTGTGCTTCAAGTTGAGACTTCTTCCTCCAATGAAATCTGTCACTTTAGGTCATCTTAATTTTTAGCTTAAATAAAAGAAAATGTTGTATTGCTGAAATGCGTTTGACGGGCAAAAAGGAAAGAGACGAAGGAATTAGAGTTTATTTAATGACAGAGTACAAATCATAACCCACATGAAATAATATCAATAATCAAGTAAACCAACCCACATGGGTAGCCCGGTGGTGTTGAATTAGCTTGGGATAAACAGCAGTAAATTAGGACATACTGAGTTCAACTCTCGCTGGTGACTCCCGAATTTAACCAATACATGTGGCTAGCGGGTGATTGCAGATATCTGATGTTTACTCTGTAGGGATGGGTCCAATATAACCCTATTTTGGAGAGGTCGTCATAAGAAAAGAAAAGTAAATAACCAAGTCAAACCATCAATAGATACTATTTGCTGCAAGACTCTAAGGTGGTTTGAGAGGTGTGCATTGGTGGCTTTTTTGTGAGTAATAGGGGTTATGCCAGTGTTATTTAAGGCGTAAAGCGAACCAAAGCGACCAAGGCTCCTAAAGCCTAGCCGAGAAGCAAAAAGCGAAGTGAAACGCTTTGAGGCGAAGCGAACAGTTAAAAAAAAAGTAAATATTTTAGTTTAGTTACTTCTAAACATCTAAGTTCTAATTTTATATATACTAAATATTTAAATACAAGTAAAACCATAAACATTTAAATTAAAACAGCAAATAGCATTACAGAAAATTAGCATTCATGATTACAGAAAATCAGCACTACTATCAGCAAAATAGCATTACAGAAAATCAGAATCATCAGCTATACAAAATCAGAAGCAGAAAAAAACAGCAGAAGTAGAAGCAGAAAAAAAAAAAAATCTCAGCATTAGAAAATCAGCAGAAGCAGGAAAAAAAACATAAGCGGAAAAAAAAAAAAAAAAAAAAAATCAACAAAATATGCATTTACAAAAAATCTCAGCATTAAACATAGAGAAGAATAAGAGAAACAGAACCAGTGTGTGGACCAACTAGGACCAGAACCAGAACCAGAAGCGAGAATAAGAAGATAACCAGAACTAGAACCAGAACCAGAAGCGAGAATAAGAAAAGAACTAGAACCAGAAGCGAGAATAAGAAAAGAACCAGAACCAACACCAGAACCAGAAGTGAGAAGAATAAGAGAAACAGAAGAGAGAAAAAAAAAAAAAGGAGGAGACAAACATGTGTGTGGACCAGCGAGGAAGGAGCAGCAGTAACAGCAGTCGTCGTCTCTGACCAGCGAGGAAGGAGCAGTAGCAGCCAGCACTCGTCGTCTGACCCTTTGAGCAAAATTAGGGTTTGGGTGTTGTATTTATGGGATAAGGGGGTAATTGGGTGTATGGACATCTTATAATTTTTTTCCAATTGCCCCAATCCAACGGTCCATAATAAAAATAAAACAATCCAAGACAACCTCACTTCGCATAAATAAGGCGTTCGCTTTCTCACTTTTTGCTTAAGCGCAAGGCGCTCGCTTTTCTCGCTTTTTCCTCGCTTCAGTCACATTCGCTTCGCCTGGGGTGCTCAAGGCGACAGACCCTCGCTTAGCTTCGCTTCTCGCCTAGGCGAGCTTTTCAAAACACTGGGTTATGCCAAGGACTATGGAGGAGATGTTGTGTAGTTGGAAAGGCACCCCTTTGTTTGATGTGGTCCATTTGGAGGGAGCAGAATAGAAGGCCATTAGAGGGGGCAACGATCCGACAACACAAGCTTTAACTTTTTATATGTTCCCTTTTGTTTTTTCTTTTTCCATTTTTGTTTTACTACTTTGACTTAATGAAGTATACCTATTACCCAGGGCGCCTACAGTTACATTTCTGATTTTTCATTGGGAGCCTAGTTGTTCATATGTTTTGGGTGCTCCTTTTGTATGCATCATGCCTACATGGGTTGCACGCCCTTTGGTGCATTTGATGAAATATTTACTGGAAGAAAGAACAAAAATAAGATCATGGTTAGACCTGGTGCACCAAGCAGTTGATTGAAGGATGTCTCCGCAAAAGGTTGTGAATTAACGCAATAATGACCAATGCTCCGGAAGGTGGAACAGAAAGCGTGAGTCTACTCAATTTCTTAGTAAAAGCAGCAGCCAAATATGCAGGAAGAAGAGGTGATTTCAGGCAAGCATCAAGAAGCTGCCCACAAAAAAAAAATTGTAATCAGTAAGAAAATAAGGATTCCCAGAAAGACAAACACAATATACTAAACTCTCACCCCATAATTGCTACACATTGGTGCATCATGATTTACAATTTGTTTAGGCCCCATTTTGGTCAATGCATATGATTTACACCCTTGCCAAAGTAGCAATTTAATAGCCGAAGTGCATTTCAAACAGCCAAATAGAAACAAAAAACACAAGCAGATACTACCATACATACACACCTCACCTACATACATGCGGTGATATATTTTGAGCTTCCTGAGACTTCCAAGGATTCATTTCAATTTTTCCAGTGATAGATGCAACTCAAATAATTATAGCACTTGACCATGTAGGATTAGGAGGATAGAGAACAACCTTGTCATTATCTAAATGATGATGCCTTCTAAAAGATTGCTGTAGGCATGTTGTTAATTAAAACATCTTCCCTTCAAATCAAAGGTTATAAAGCAAAAAGTATCCCAAGAAAATGTTGTTTCTTCTGAAGAAAGTGCAAGTTATTGTGAAAAATATTTGCTTGATGGTATGCCACATGGGATCAACACGCATGCCAGCTTGAAGAGGGTGTCTCTGGTGATTTTTCTAATCTCCAAACCATGGGACATGGGGACATACATAGCCAAATTATCACCAAACCATGGGACATGGTTTGGTGATATTGTGAAAAATATTTGCTTGATGGTACGCCACATGGGATCAACACGCATGCCAGCTTGAAGAGGGTGTCTCTGGTGATTTTTCTAATCTCCAAACCATGGGACATGGGGACATACATAGCCAAATTATCACCATGGTTCTTGGACTGTGTACCCTATCATCAACTTGAGGAAAAAAAAAGTTCATAAGCAGGATGACCTCTTAGATATGGATCCTTAGACTCATTTTAGAAAATCCATGTGAATAGAGGAACAAATTCAGAAAGTCAGCCGGTAAACTAAATATATGTTTCTTTAATCATTCGCTCTTCCGAGGGTAAAAAGCATCAAACAGTAAATGTGCAAGACACCTACCTTATGTATCCAGAAAGTGTAGAACACCACATTAACCATGTCAGCACATATTGTAGCCTAAAAGTAAAGTGCAGAACACCATATTGCCCATGCCGTGTCCGATTCTCCACACATATTTTTGGCAAAAAGTAAACTGACTAAAAACCACAACTTAATAGGATCCCCATGATTCCATACAAGGATTATATTCATAATAAACTTTTTAAGTAAAACAGCACAGTTTTTTCTCAAAACGACTAAATATGTAAATATTTGAGATTACCTGGAAAAAATTTGCCCTATGTTTTGCCATAAAAATAGAGGGTTCCAACAGTGCATAAAGCTTTTCATAAAAATTGGGATACTCTAGACCATGTTGCGTCATAAGAACATAGAGGCTGTTAAGTGCCATAACACTGATAACACCACCAAGGTCATACGATCGTGTCAAAAAGTCACTGCACAGTTATTTAAGCTCTAACATGATTAAAATTTGACAAAATTAAGAAGTATCAAATCTTTAAGCAGGCAGCAGGTATTTCAATATGTGATTTACCATAACATAATGGGATTAGACAGATGAGGGATAACAGCCTGATGGAGAGTAACAAGAACCTAAGCATCAGAAGGCAATCAAGTCAGAAAACATAACAAACATAACACAGTTTACGCAATGACATGCAGCTAATGACAGACAATGAGAATCTAAATATCTAACTTTGTCTGTCCTTGTTTTTAAATAAAAAAAAAAAGTAGCTATCCACAAAAAGAGATGATGATATAACTGCCCAAAAATATCAAGATTTCACAACCACTAAAACAATAGTCCAACACAATAAACAACAATTATACAAGCTATGACTGAACTGGTGGAGTCAGAATATTAGAATATGGCACTACCCTAATTTTGGAACATTACTAGATGGTCCAATAAAGGGGTCTAGCCCTCTGCCATGCCATAACCATCCCCTCCTCCCAAAAAAAGGGAAGAATCATGACAGCCTTGACTTTTGCACATGACAAAAAACAAGTATGGCACGGCAACCCCTACCGGAATTTTTATCTAACAGATCTTGTTTACCTTTTTTCACTGCCAAGTTTGGTAAAATCAGTCAAAGAAAATTAAAACAATAAAGAGACAAAGACAGAGATGGGGGCATCCGGCCAGCGACCAGCCATCCCTGCCTCCTTCCGCCTCAGGCAGCCTTCCCTGACCCCCCTTCCCCCTCTGCTCCTTTCCCCACCCCAAAACCCTTTCCTTGAAACCCCTCCCACCATTTCGCAGACCCCACCACCTGACAACCCCATCGAAACCCACCAACACGGTTACAACCCCGCTTCTGCCACTAACATCAATACAAACTCCCCATCTACTACCGAACAGGCGCACTCATGCTTCAAGTCACAAGGAACCCCAACAATTTAACCTAAAAAAAAACACCAAAACAACAAAACCTAGGGATCCAAGAGATTTGTCACAGCCATTTTACATTTAATGGCTGCGCCAGATGAACATAAAAACCACACTATGTTAAACCTCATTAGAAAGTCATGCAACAACAAGTAAAACATGCAATTCATCAGGACAGTAAAGCCAAAGCACAAAAGGAAAAGAACAACCAAGTGTTGGAACATGCAAGGGTAAAGGGAGTTACTACGACCTCCACTTTGGTTGTAAATCGTAAAATACGCTCAATTTTAAAGGATATAAAATTGAATATATCTATAAGTTTAATAACCAAGAATCAAGATTTCGTTTCAAAACGTCAGAAACGTTTCCGTTTTCAAGGAGACCAAAACAAATCAGTGATGGAATCGAAATTTTAATATTTCAATGTATTCTATAATAGTATAATGTTTCGAGATGTTTTATAATATTTCAATGCATTTGCACAATTATTGCGGAATGTTTCAAGGTATTTTACGATATTTTGATATATTTCGACTAATGTTTTGCAAAAATAATTCTTAAATTTTATATTTTTTTCATTATATTTCCGAAACTGGTCGAAACGTTTCCGAAACACGTCGAAACGTTTCTATTTCCTAGATGACCGAAAGAAAATTTTGATCCTTGTTAATAACATATACTATCCAAAATTATATAAATAACATTTTAACTAACTAATCACTTCATGCAATGCATGTTTGCGAAAGAGATTGAAAGGGAGACATCATTTCATCTTCGCAACAGAGATCGAAAAATAGTTAGGATTTTGTCCATTTGAAGAAGAACAAGAAGATTTGAGCAAAAAGAAGTGCGTCATTGCGGGCTTTGTCTGTTTAAGATCGAACCAAAGGAACAAATAGGCTATACAAAACATATCGTACAATTTCTACCAATATTACCCACAATTATTTTAAATCACATATGCATAGAACAATTTCTAAAGTCAACCACTTTTCAATACAAATTCAATGATCATGGTATCAACTAGGAAATATTGGTTAAATGTAGACAATGTTTTCGATAAGCTGTAAGCATAAAATTTCGCTACCTGGTTCAATTGTCCACAAGTAGGGTGATATTCGAGATGATGCTACTTACAAAATTAAAGAAAAATAGGTCAATTTGTGGAATGTATTTGGTACATCACATAATCGACGTACACCTCTTAAGCTGAAAGGTAAGTAAAAAAACTAGTTATGTATCATAGTCTAGGAAGCACGGATACTTGAGAGGGTGGTCGTGGCAGTGTTAGATACGTGTCGATGGTCAAACCTCGATCGACTTCGATCGGACCTCACCAGGGTTTTTTTTCTTTTTTTGGGTTTTATTACTTTTGTGCAATGATTTTGTATTTAGGTTTTAGATTTATCTGGTTTGTTAATTTGATTTTGTATTTAGGTTTCAATTTTTGGGAGATATTTTGGGATTAGATATTTATGGTTAATATGATTGTGTTGCTTGCTGTATATGCAATGTTTGCTACGACTTGTTTGTTATATTTTGGAATTTTGTCGTATCCCAGTGTCTGTAACAATACAGACACGACACCAGTGTCCGTAATGCAATATGCTAGGTAACTAAGACAGAACATATTCAGTACATTTAGCAAAACTTTAGATGCAAAGACTGATGTGTAGTAATAAAGAAAGTAAAGTAAATGACTAAAAATGATCATATTTGTGAGTTGGTCAACGTAGAACCGATATGATATAAATCTAGAAAACACCAACCAAACTAGTTTAGCTATGTCGAGAAATGGGACATGTAACTCCAAATAAAGGGAAAGCCAAGTGTGAAGGAAGATCAAAATTAACACAAACAAAGATGGAAAAGAAGAATATAATAAATAGAAATTAAACAAAACAATATGGCTTTAGAAAAAGCATAATAGTAGAACATGGTTCAGTTAGTCGCCCTGAATAGTTCGAGAACGAAGCTTAGTTGAGTTGAATGTGAAGTCATAATTATAATTTATAAAGCATTGGTGACTGAACTATAAATCAAGAGCCTAAGCCTAATTTGACTCGGGAAATAATAAAGCCAAAAATAATACAATCTTTTCTTTTTTTGTTGGGTTACTATATTCCAATCATCTAATAACAATAAATACAATCCTGAGTGAGGAACGAAGAGCATTACCTCCTTATACACATCAAGAGGAAGCGGCAAGCTAAGAAATGATATCCACGCTTTGGTAAACTTTAATTTCATCTTCTTGCCAACATTGGCTCGAGGCAGAACCTGAAGATAATAGGATATCAAATAACCCAATACATTTATTCTAGGGCAAAACAAAGCAATTTTAATAACTAATTTAATTTCAATTAAACATCTACATGAAAATCCTTTTTCATAGTCATTTCATGAAAATCCTTCTTCATAGTCATGAAAGAAACTTGAGATACGTCAACAACTTAAAATTTACATTATTGGCAGCCTTTTTCGTCATCTTCTGTTTATCTTCTGCTTTAAGAAGCTCAGAATGCTCTTTGTCATTGCGTTCTTTAATAAAAATACCTAATCCATAAAAGAAATAAGCATGCATAAGATTGTGGCCACCAACAATAAAAGCATTGATAAAGATGCAGAGAAAAATAGGACAAAGGAACAGGAATTAAAAAATATAAAGTTCATGTTAAAAGTGATCCAAACAAGTGTAGAAGTTCCCTTAGCTGAAGAAATCATGGATATATAAAACATGAGGTACGATTTCCTAACGAGCCAGATTAGAGTCATTAGACGGCATGAGGCCAGATGTTACTTGGATCGTGGGTCACTTTGGTACGTGGTATAGGTACAAGTACGCGGTACTACACTTTCTTGGGTAAGTGGTACGATGGAAATAGGTTTAGCTAGTACGCTATTTTGGGTCGCAATTCGTTTTGGAATTTTTATCTAAATCATTTTCACTATTATACAACATTATTTATGATAGAATAGAACATCCCTCGGCTATTTTTGGGAATATTTTCCATAGAAAAAAAAAATATTGTTGGCCAGGTTGGAAAGAATCCAAAAAGCACAAGAACTACGCTATTCACATAACTTAGAATACCTTGAGGAGTCCCTGTTAAAGGAATACCATGAAGTTCTTGAACAGGAGGAACTTCCCTGGTACCAAAAATCTAGGTCTAAATGGATTACACTTGGGGATAGGAACACGAGATTCTTCCACATCTCAACAATTATTAGGAGGAAGAACAGACCTCAATCCCTTAAGAATAGCCGAGGGGATTGGATGACTGATCAAACACAAATTGCTAATGAAATTGTTAGATATTTTAAAGACTTGCTTGCTAATGAGGACCCATATAACTGGGTGGGGTTAATCCAAGTTTCCAGGCTAAACTGTCCCAAACTGAGAAGAACTTAATGGAGTTAACTGTCACTCAAGATGAAATTTGGAATACTGTGAAAAGGATGAAGGGTTTTAAAGCACATGGGCCAGATGGTCTCCAGTCACTTTTTTACAGAAATACTGGGGGATAATGGGGAAGTCAGTGTGTCATTTGATTCGGGATGTTTTACATAATTGTGAGTTCCCCAAGAAGTTGAATACTACTTGGATCACTCTTATTCCCAAGATTGATAATCCTACCTTGGTATCACAATTGAGACCCATTAGCCTATGTAATGTGTCGTATAAAATCCTAACAAAGATTTTGGTCAATAGAATAAGGCCCTTCTTAGATAGACTCATTAGCACTAACCAGAGTAGCTTTATCCCAGGGAGGCAAACCCTTGATAATGTTGTCATTACTCAAGAAGTTGTTACTTCTACGAGGAGGAAAAAAGGTAAAGTTGGGGAAATGATCATTAAAATTGACTAAGAAAAAGCCTATGATAGAGTTAATTGGTCCTTTTTGTGTCAGACACTAAAGGATTTTGATTTCCCCCAAGTCCCGGATTGACATCATCATGCGTTGTGTCACATCATGCGTTGTGTCACAGGTTCCTCACTGGATATCCTCTGGAATGGCTCTCCCCTTGAATCCATAGTTCCTAAAAGAGGGCTAAGACAGGGTGATCCACTGTCACCCTATCTGTTTGTGCTTTGCATGGAGAAACTGGGGCAACTCATTAACCATAGAGTTCATCAAGGTCTCTGGAAAGGGTTGAAAGTTTCTAGAAATAGCCCATAGATATCACATCTCCTCTTTGTCGATGATATCTTGCTATTCTTTAAGGCCAACCCAAGACTGTGAAATGATTAGGGAAGTCCTAGATACCTTTTGTAGCATTTCAGGGCTCAAAGTTAGTCTCTCCAAATCGAAAGTGTTTTTCTCCCCAAATGTTGGCAGGTCAGAAGCTTCAAGGATTAGCAGGATCATTGGAATGGCCAGATCTAAGGATCTTGGCAAGTACCTTGAAATCCCTATCCTTCATGGTAGGACCTCAAGGAACCATTTCCATTATAATTACAGTATCGAAAATGTTCAAAAAATGACTAAGTGGTTGGAAAGTTAAAACTCTGTCTATGACTGGGAGAGCTACCCTCATCCAGTCAGTGACTTCTGCAGTCCCTAACTATGTAATGCAATCTTCTTGGCTACCTCAAAGTACATGTGATACCTGGATAGACTAAATATGAATTTTCTTTTTTCTTTTTTTTTTTTTTTTTTTTTTGGGGGGGGGGGGGGCTATGAGGAGAAGAAAGAGTGCACCTTGTGAAGTGGGACTCTGTGTGTAAACCAAAAAGCTTAGGAGGGTTGGGGCTAAGGAAAAGCAGGCAGAATAATATGGCCCTAATTTCAAAGCTGGGGTGGAAAATTAAAATTAACCATAAGCCCCTCTGGGTTGAGGTCAGTAAGAGTAAGTATTTAAGATAAAACCAAAAGGGCTGGGTGGGTAATTCTAATGCCTCTCCTATTTGGAGAGCAGTTCTTAAAACTCTGGACATGTTAAGCAAAGGAATGAAGTGGATATTAGGGAATGGAACAAGTATTGCTTTTTGGACTGATTGGTGGATAGGTGATGGTCCACTCCAGCAAACGCTCCTCGATCCCCATTCCATCAATCTAGAAACAACAGTTGTGCAACTCATTGATCAGCAAGGTAATTGGAGATGACAAGAGGCAGGTATGCTCCTCCCCCAGAATATTAGTGATATGCTACTCTTTGCTCCCATTCCTTTGACTCCATTAAACCCTGATTCCTTATGTTTCCTTATGTTGGGGCTTGTCCAGTAATGGGACTTTCTCAACCAAATGCCTACCAGTCTTTGGTTAGAGAAGAGTCTGAAGGCAGGTTGAATTTTAATTGGGATTGATTATGAAAAGTCAAAATTCCCCAAAAGCTAAAATATTTCTTGTGACTGGTACAGAGAGATAGGATTCTATCCAATCAGCTAAGAGCCATAAGGAATATGATTGAAGATGGATCTTGCACCAGATGCATGCTCCATCAGAGACCACACTTCACATACTTAGGGACTGTCCTAAGATTCAGAGTATTTGGAGGGCTGTTCTTAAGGCACAAAAGTGGCACTCTGATAAATCTCTGAATCTTAAAGATTGGATCCTTAAGAATGTTAAGGTCAGAAGGAGGAGTTTTTGGAACAACATTGAGTGGCCTCTTCTTTTTATTTGCATCCTCTGGTCAATCTGGAAAGCAAGGAACAAGGAATGCATTGACAACTTAATTACGGAGCCAAATGTGGTGATTCAAAATGCAGTGAACTACTCTAAGGAAATCATGAGAGCCTTCTCAGTGGATTCAATTCCACGCAAACTTATTAGGTGGTCCTTTCGTTTTGCAGGATACCCAAAGCTTAATACTGATGGGTGCTCTAAAGGGAATCCTGGATCAGCGGGAATAGGTGAAATTATTCGTGATGATCAGGGCCGCTGAATCATGGGCTTTTATGGGAAACTGAATGAGATGATAAGTTTACTAACGGAGCTTTGGGCACTATTTAGAGGCTTGGAACTAATTAGGGAGCTTGGAATGTCTAGAGTTAAGGTGGAGACAGATTCCAACGAGGCCTTCTCTCTCCTCACTAACCCTCAGGTGACCACGCACCCCAATAGAGTGCCAGAGGGAAACCAATGTGCTGACGCCCTTGCAAATTTGGGGGAAAGACAGAGCGATCTTTTTGTTAAGCTGTAGACTCTCCCCTTGGAGCTTTGTTTTTTGTTGAAGCTGACCTTGTTGGTACAGCCTTTGTTAGAGACCCATGGGTCCTCTGTTATTTCCTTTGTACCAAAAAAAAAAAGAATAGAACATCCATAAACATTATGTCAATTACCATTTATCTTAAATTTATGATCGATTTTTTATTATCTAAAACAACATATAATTATAAATTTATATACACGTGGTCAATTATTATGTATTTTATATTTGTGTTACATGTTTCAAAGAGAATCAATTTAGGTTAGTATTACAATTTGGGATCATACATTTTGGTGATTTAGATCAGGAACCTACCTCATTTAGGATCGATGTACCCAGATCGTAAGTCATCAAGGGTTTAGTGAATTTTGGTAATTAAGCGGCTCATAATCCTCGTTTGTCAAATTGTCAAGAAAAGAAAGATGAGTTAAAACAAAACTAGGAATTACAATCATATACACACAATTGCCACATTAGCTGTGGATTTAGACAGACCCAACAGAATGTCTGCATCTGATGTACCGTGCATACAGAATCATTATTCAGCACTCCATGTGCCATTATGCCACCCAAAATATTCCACATTCTCTGCATTTGTTCAGGCAGGCCAAACAAAGGAGAACAGTTGCATTTTCGTGTCCTAAGAACAAGCTAGAGGCCACAATGGACTACTACCAACAAATCACGTATAAAAAAAAAAAAAGAATGGTAATGCACAATTGGGGCATATAGTTATAAAATGATGATGACAAATCAAGACAAGCTTCAAGACTCGAGGCAAAAGGAGTCACCTGACCCATTCAACATTTGGTATTCAGACTTTTCGTCGAATGCTTCTAGGATTGGGATATGTGATAATATATGATGTATCTTGTGAATAGAAAGCTCCACGCTGCAACAAACAGCAGATTATGGTGCATCATAATTTCACTATATGAACCATTTAAAATCACACAAGTCCAATAAGACAGACACAAGTAAGCACATACAAAAATTAAAAAGGAAAAAAGTTGGTGAACGGTAGATCTTTAATGTCATTCACGTTTAAACAATTGAAAATCGAAGCATGTTTGAAAGATAAACCAGAAGATCAATAGACAACATCAAAGCACGGAATGGAACTGGCATTTTACCTGTAGAATGCAGTATTTTATCTACGAGTAAAAAGCGATTATTTCTGCCCTGTCCTCCAACTCAGATGTCTTGCTATTGCTACTAAGAAACTACTAATTTGCCCGAGGGAGATTAAACTGTGTGAATCGTGTTGAAGCCCTAATGGTGCCCATCAACAAATCTAGGTCTGTCACAGTAAAAATCTGAGAAGTGGCATCATTTGAAATTATTAGCTGAGAATGAATTCGTAACAGCCAAGCCGAAAGTTTAAAAAGCATTTTCTGCAGGCGCCCTCACATTTAAACCTCCGGCCCCAAATTGGAACCCTCACATTTGAACTCAACAAAGTTTATGTTACCAATTTTTCGGAAGCCTAAGAGGAAAACTCAACAATTGCCCTAAGCAAAACCTAAAAAGTAATCAAAGACCCTAAAAGCATAGTTTTAAAACTCAGCCCAACATTAACCCAGGGAAGGGATCAGATTAATGGATTACTGGTTCAACCGTTGAGTCACGGGTTGAACCGGTCATATAATAAAAAAATAAAAAATAATTATAAATAGACTAAAAAATCACAATAATTATGAAAATAGAATGCTTAATATATTAGATCAAACAAAAATCCCAAATCATCAAATATGTATCCAATGCATTCAATTTCATATACAACTTGTAAAGTTAAGCATCAAAACCAACAACCCACAATTAATTGAAATAGGCCAAAATTTATACAAATAAAAATCAACTAATTCTGAAACATAATAGCAAAAGCAGACTAAGAGGGAGAGAGAGAAACAAGTTGAAGAATCTCAGCCGAGTCGAAGAATCTGTTGTGAGCCGAATATCTGCTATAATCGAAGAATCGAGTCGAAGAGCTAAGTCGAAGAATCTGAGCACTTCGAGTCTTCGATTGAGTGATGTGCAATTGTGTACACAGAGAGAGAGAGAGAGAAAGGGGGGGAGGGAGAGATGGGGTGGAGTGACCAGTAGCCTCGTCGAAGCAGAGGAGAGAAGCAAAGGCAAGATAAATGAAATTTGGGCAAAAATGCCCTAGAACCTTCTTTTATAGCATTTGAATCAAACCGGTTTTTTCTAAACCATCCGGTTTAGCGATTTTGTTACAAAATCGGTCGGTTCAGCAGGTTTTGTCCGGTTCCTTTGCTCGAACGATCCAATAGCTAAATCTGACCAGTTCAGACTCCAGTTCACCGAGTCAACCGGCCGGGCCGGGCCAAGTTTTAAAACACTGCCTGAAAGAAAAACTGCATTCCAATACTTGCTTATGATCATCGTATTGCAAATCGGAAGATGGGGACGTATATAATTTACACCAGAAATATACATACATGTAAATATGTCACCATATGTGCAAGAATTGAAGTAATCATATTCAGGACTTAACACTCACCCAGGGAGGACACAGGGGTGCAAGCACACAGTTAGCCACTGTGATAATGTTCGGATAGTAAAGAATTGAATGACACTCTTCACTCATAAGTTAAATTAATCTGATAAACTCAATTTACTACTAAATGAGCCTCATGGAATACAGCAGCTGTATCCTGGTCCCTTTCTAACACTACCATGGGATAAAAGTTTTGAAACCTAGCAGCTGGTTTGTGTAGATTCGTAATCTGCTCATTCTCCTCTGATGATAGTCAGATAGGACACTATTTTATAAATTAACGTCAAGGTTTAGATTATTAGACAGGTACATACTGATAGAAGCAAATCCAACAAGATATTGGCATGGCTTTGACAAGCTGAATAATATATTCCACACAAAATTGCAGGTCCACTCAATAAAAATCAATGATTTGACTGCAACACTATCATGAACTGCTATGGTGGAATCTATTGGTTGGCTGAGTAATTTTGCACATAAAACAAAGTACACTTACGGTCAACAAGAACATAATGATCATTACAATATTGTTCACAGCTTAAAATTAAATTCTGTAAAAAAGAAAAAGATTACTGTTTATATGTTTGCATAGCAAAACACAAGATAGCAAAGATAAGAGTTGGGGAAAAGAAAGCACACTTGTATAGACCATACTGACCTTGCGCTTGACCAACTCTCATTGGCAGCATCTGGACTCACACTTCTGTTATCTTATGAGGGTAACAAATAATCAGACCACCATAGGTGCAAAACCACAAATAGAGATAAATTAAGAGAAAAAAGGTTGATGACTCAGTGAATGGTAATACGTAACAAGTATTCATCTAACAACACCTTAAAACTCACAAAATAAAACTAGTAAGGGGCGAGGCAGCAAAGTACCAGGGATATTTTTTGCCTCCAACGATCGAGCTAGCTTTTCCAGGTTGATGTAAGTAAAATAACTGTAAAGTAACAACAGCTATTCCATATATGAATAATGAATCAATAGACAACAAAATTTTGCCTCAAACAAATTGCCTTCGCTTATCAATTATTTCTTGAAAAATCAAATTCATGTTGAGATGATTGCTCGCCAGGTAAATTTCAGAAGACAGTTCATGAAATTATATGAAAAAAATCACCGAGTACATTAAATTTCTATTTAAGAAAGAAACAACAGAAAACAGAACAAATAACATGCAAACATGTACAGACACAGAGTCTGTGATTCAATGGGATCTAAGGGAAGCCAGCAAGATAGCAATCCAGTGTCACCAAGAGACAACAATTGCAGTCATTGGAGAAGATAGAAACATAAATTATCTTTTATCCAGATACTACATTGATCAAGAAACCTGTGGCATCCCCTGTTATAGATATAACCCATGATAGGGGCTCCAAAAATGAAAATATTGGCTCACAAAAGGGTGTAACCTTAAGGAGTATGAACAATAAGATACATAAATGAACCTTCAACAACATCGACTCGTTTATTCAGGAACGTTACTTAAAGATAAAAAGAAAACTATGAATGCACTCGTGAAGAAAGATGGTATTATACCCATGGTCTTAAATTTCATTTCTTTTCGTACGAAATGTACGAAACGTTTCGTTTTTTACAAAATCATAAACGAAACTTTAAAAGAATTTCTAAACGTATTATTTTTTGACGAAACTCGAAACGTTTCTATGTTTTCGCACGAAACGTTCGAGACGCAGACCTTTTCGTTTACTTTGCGAAAACTTAAAAAAAAAAAAAGGAAGTTCATTTTCGAGTTCGACTGGAAGTCTGGAACGCCAAAATCGAGAGACCCAATCGGCCAATAACTCTGGTGAAGTTGGGGATATAATCTCAGCTGAAAATTAGGGATTTCAACTTAGATCTCAGCTAAAAATTAGAGATTTCAACATAGATCTCAGCTGCAAATTAGGGATTTCAACTTATTTTGCTGGGTTGTGAGGATTAAACCAATTTAAATGAAAGGAGTGGAGCATATTGAACAACAAGAAGAGCCAGCAAGAGTCTATTTCGTTGAAGGGCGACGACATATAAAGGTATTTGTGTTGGCTGTTTCATCCTCATTTATGTACGCTATTTTCTGGTCTACTTGCTGTTTGGGGCTGTTTGCTTGATGTTTGTTGCTGCTGTGTTGGTGCTGGGCTGTTTTGCTTTGTTCTTGGTCCTTGTTAGATTTTATTGACCAAGCTTGATGGATTGGTTTCATGCTCTGTTTTTTGTCTACCAATGTATTCTTGTCTTGCCAACAATTCTGTGGGAGATGCTCTGTTTTTCAATAGTTTGAGTTTATTCTTTTGGTTTCTACCTCATAGATGTCTAATTTTTTGTCCTGGGAGCAGTTTATTCAGTACGAAATTCATTTCAAGTGTTTGACGATGATAATGGCATGATTTTATATGATGCTTTGTTTCATTTATACTGATGTGAATTTGGAATTATGTGAAATCTTTTTTAATGTGTTTTTCCCTTAGAACTATATATCTGAAGTAATGGTAGTCTAGACATGAGGATTTCTGAGTAAAACTAGTAGTCTAGTAGGCATCATATACCATGGAAAAAAAAACAGGTTACTCAGGCTATGCTTGTGATAACCTTCCTCCTGTCAAACCTGCCATCAATAGAACAGTTTATGATTGTTTGGGTGACATTTCTGTGAAAATAATACTTTTCAAAAATATTTTCTTACTGAAAGATAATACTTTTCAAATTTAAAAACGTCAGGAATACGTATTTATATCAGTTGGGTAAACAGATTTCGTGGTGAGACTCATATAGAGATGGCACCTAAGACTTTTTTTTTTTCCTTATGTTTTTTGTTGTTTTCTTGTCTTAATGTAATGGATGATTAAACTTATTTTTTCATTCTCATGCTTGAGTTCTCAAATTTATTTCTTTGTTGCCAGATTAGTTTCTATTTTCCAAATAGCATCACTTATTGTTGATTTCTCTTGCCGTATGTCTTTCATTGCTTGTATATGCACTTGTGTATTTTTGCTTTGTATGCAGCACTTTTTGCTTGTATATGCAGCCATTTGCTTTGTATTTTTGTATGGTCTCTCTTTTTTTTTTTTTATTAATTTTTAATACCTACTCTTCCTAGGAAATGAAGTTTTATGATTTCTGCACATTGGTTTAGTTTTTTTTGAAATGGAAGTCAATCACATTGGTTTTTTTTTTTTATCATTTTTTTATAGATATGCCGCCAAAGGAGACAAAACGAAGAAAACGTGATATTGGGTGGGATCATGGCGAAATGATCGACAACAATCGTATGTGGACAAGATGCAAATACTGCGAAAAAGAGATGAAAGGTTCCGGGGTATCACGCTTAAAACAACACATAGCTGGTGGTTTTTCAAATGTTGAAAAATGTCCAGTGGAGGTGTCAAGGGCAATGAGGGAGCACCTTGATAGTCAAAAGACAGAGAACGAAGAAGTAACTATAGAGAGAGCTGCTCTTAGGGAGACTTTGATGGAATCCACACGAAAACGACATGGAATTGATGTAGATAGTTTTGATTGTGATGAGTACGTTGACTTAGACAAGGAGATGACCCCTTTAGAGAGGAGGCAGTTACATATTGCCAAGCAGAGATCTATGCACGATCTACATGAATTTGAACAAGGCAGAGCACGGTATGAAGGTGGTGACACATCAAAAGGAGTTTTTCCCTCTCGTTTAGATAAAATGAAGGGAATGGCAGAAACATTTAGAAAGAGATCAAAGGGTTTAAACATAGAAGACATGGATGCTTCCATTTACAGGAACCGTGATTGCATACAACAGAGGATACCGAACATGCTTGGTTCCAATAAATTTGTGAAATCTGCAAAGCATGCCATAGGTAAGTGGTTTATTTATAGTCATATTCCCCCTAATGCAGTTGGAAATATATATTTCCAAACTATGATAGATGAGATTGCGAAAGCAGGAGTGGGGTTTAAAGGTCCAAGTCCTTACGAGATCACTGGGCCTATTTTGGATAACGAAATTGATGAAATAAAGGAGTATGTTGAAAATTTTAAGAAAAAGTGGGAAACATATGGTGTCACTGTTATGTGTGATGGGTGGACATCAACGACGAAATTATCAATTATAAATTTCTTAGTTTACTGTGATGGAAAAATTGTGTTTCATAAGTCCGTGAATGCTTCCAGTCAGTATAAGGATGCCAACTATATTTATGAGTTAATGGATGATGTTGTGGAAGAAATCGGTGAAAAATATGTTGTGCAAGTGATTACTGATAATGGGTCTGCATATAAAAAGGCTGGTGCGTTATTGATAAGAAAGATGAAGCATTTGTATTGGACCCCTTGTGCTGCCCATTGCATTGACTTGATACTAGAAGATTTTGCTGATGGACAGTTAGTGAAGAGTGTGATTGATCAAGCAAAAAAAATATCAAATTTTATCTACAACCATAATAGGGTGCTTGATATCATGCGAAAATACACCAAAGGAAGAGAGCTTCTACGTCCAGGTGCGACCCGTTTTGCAACCAACTTTATTGCGATTCAGAGTATTCTTGACCAACAGCTATCTTTACAAAGAATGTTTACATCTGAAGAGTGGGCAAATAATGCAGCAAGTAGGGATCCAGTTGGTAAAGTATTGCAAGAAGTTTTATTAAGTAATTCATTCTGGGATAAAGCACATATGGTGTGTAAGTTACATGCACCTATTTCAAAGGTGCTTAAAATGGTGGATGGAGAGAAGCAAGCTACTATGGGTTATGTATTTGAAGGGATGAGGAGAAGCAAGTTGGCTATTGAAGCAGCTCTTCCTAGGGCAGCTAAAAAGTATTGCAATATAATTGATGATCGATGGAAAAGACAGATGATACTAGACATACATATAACAGGTAACTATTA
Organism: Ilex aquifolium; assembly: GCA_951799425.1. Taxonomy (NCBI): domain Eukaryota; kingdom Viridiplantae; phylum Streptophyta; class Magnoliopsida; order Aquifoliales; family Aquifoliaceae; genus Ilex; species Ilex aquifolium. The sequence goes on from OX637395.1 coordinate 43,333,335, forward strand.
ATACAATTTTATTAATCACTGCTTTTTTCAATCACTGCCTTAAAGCTAAACTAGCTAATTAGTACTTTGAACAGTACCGTGAACAGTAGTATGAACAGTACTGTGAACAGTACCAGTCACGTGCACAGTAACACATACACTCCATATGGCAGTAACTTCCTTTTTATCTTTGTATCCATCTTTATTTTTTTAAAGCGTTACTTATTGAAAACATCATCTATGATTTTACCAGCATACTATTTAAATCCTACATACCACTATGATCAAGAACTTGCTTACAAAGAGGAATTGGTAGATGCTTTGAGAAGAGTAGTGCAAAAGCTTGAACCAGATGGTGATCGGGCTACCATGGCACTTGCAGAGGTACATACTAGTTTTCTTTACAATGCTTTACTACAACCAAAAAAATCTCCTACTAGGAATATCTAAAAGATCTACCATGTAGGCAAAAACATTTCGAGATGCTATGTATGGGTTTGGTGATGCAGCAGCTATTAGAGGAAGGTCAACAACTGAACCAGGTAATTAAAAATATTTAGACATTTATTGTTTAGAAATCCTTAATTTCGCATATACTTAATATAACGAAGTCTTTTTTGAACTTACAAATTGTTTCTTCTATTTTGTAGCCGATTGGTGGTTCATGTATGACACCGATGCCCCAAATTTAAGACGAATTGTTATTAGAGTTTTATCACAAACAGCTTCGTCAAGTGGTTGCGAAAGAAATTGGAGTACATTTGCTCTTATCCATACTAAAGTTCGCAATCGCCTTAACTATCAAAAGTTGGAGAGGTTGGTCTATGCACATTATAACATGAGGTTGAGATTGCGACATCTCATGAAAGACAAAAGGAAAGTAGACCTTGATTTTAAACCAATAGATTTGGCTCATTTGTTTGAAGAGGATGATTTGCTCACGGAGTGGTTAGATGATCCAGGAGATGCACTCTTAGATGAATTTGACGATGAAGAACAACATGCTAGGCCAAATTCTTTTTTGGCTACTTGGGTCGAAAGATTGAGTGGACCTCGTACAAGTGGCACAAGTTCAAATGAGGCAAGAGCAAGGAACATAAGAGGTAGTGGCGCGAGCATTATCTTGGATGATGACGATGATTTTGAGATATTAATGAGAGGACCATCATTGCATCATACAAGCATTGATGAAGTTAACAATAATGGTGGTGTTGATGAAGAAGGTGAGCGTGATAATAGTATCCATGTTGGTGGTATTGGTAGCAATGAGAATATTAACAATGAGGATGTTGGTGGTAAAGATGACAATTTCACTAGTGAACCGATAAATAATAATTCTGTTAGTTCTTCGCAGCAACATCACATTGGAGAGAGTCCAGCTGGTGTATATTTCACTGAAGAGCAATATTTTGATCATGCCACCCAAGATCAGGATCATGGTAGTCGTCGCTCCATGGGTCATAATAATGATATGCGAAGTCGGGGAATTTAACAAGGCTTATAATTTAGATAAAATAAAGTACTTTAGTCGTAGTTGATTATTATTTTCTAAAACTTTAGAATTCATCTTTTAATTGCTTTGATTTTGTGATGTTACTGTTATTGCTGGAATTTTTTATCAATGCCAAATGATGAATGACTACTTTAGTAAGCATGAGATTTAAATGGGGCTCATATATGATCCATGCTTTTGCATTATTATTATTATTATTATTTGTAATTTTATGAATGAAACTACAGATTTTTGTGTGAATGACAATTCAATATCACTCAGTTAAATATTGCAGTTGTGAATCATCTTGCTTCAAGTTTAATAACATTCAATTAGCCTAACCACAAAAATTTCTTGTAAATTATATGTTTTCTATTGTTTCTTGCTTTATTGGATTGATAAAAAACCAAAATAAGAACTTGATTGACATAAAACCAATTTCATTCATAAGTTTCCATTCGTTTCTACTAAAATACATCGTTTCCTTGCGTTTCCGAAACGTTTCTATTTTTGGAGTCACCGAAACATATCTCCGAAACGAAACTTTAAACCATGATTATACCTCACATCAATGTACTTCAAATATTTTGATGCAAGCAAATCTAACAAAATATCATCAACCCCCAACATGGAGTGAACCTGCGAGTGCAAAACAACATGAAAAACTACAATAGAACAACAAGCCTATTATTTATATTTATCCAACACTCGCATAAGCAATTTTTTTTTTTTTTTTTTTTTTTTTTGTGACAAGAAACAAACAATAAAACTTACCCCGAAAGAAAACATAAATACTAAATCACAAACGGAGTATGCATAAGACCTACCGTGAAAAAGGGAAGTACGAAATAGAAAAATCTTGGATGCGTCTGGGGAGAGAAAAGGAAACTTACAATACTGTGGAGAAACTTGTGGTAAACACCAGAATGAAACCTTCCCCCAATTCCCTACCCTCACAAACTCCATTAACGTATCCAACACAACTTCCTGATCAAGTGATTTCCATACCAGAAAAAGAAAATTTATATATTGTAAAAGTAGCATATAACAATGAATGAATTAACTGATGGACGAAATTGTAAAGAACAAGCTTACGCGTAGAGTTCCTTCGCATTGCGAAGATATTGTAATGTCAATAAGGGATTGGACAAAGTCGTCGAACTTGGAACGAAGCCACGTACGGTAGATGAACTCGGGGTCGGGGTCTTTTTGGACGGAGCTGATGGAAGGCTTAGAGGACGAAGATGGGAGGTTGGGGAGGAGTGAGATAAAGAATGACTGGAGGGAGAGGAGAGACTCGAGGACGTATTGTGCAGGAGAAGATGGGTTGATGAATGTGAGAAGGAGAGGTAAATTGTTGATGTGGGCTCTGGAAGAGAGAAGTTGATGACCTAGGGTTTTTAGGTCAGATAGCGTGTATTTATCTAACTTCTTTTTCTTCTGTGAGAGGATGGAAGCCATGCTATTGTTATTGTTGGGATGCGTGTGGCTTGTGGCTTCGAAGAGAAGGCGGCAAGAGAGGCGAGAGTCTCTGAGACTCGAAGAGGACGAGGTGCTAGGGATCAATCGACTGAGAAGATGAAGAAGAAAGAGGGGAGAGTCTCTGAGACTCGGAGGATGCGCTAGGAATTTTAGGATTTTTGTGCACAAATTAACATGTATATATTTTTTTTAAAAATTATACACGTGGTCGAGTCGGATCGGGTATGAATGCAAAAATTTTATAACTATTTCACATTTCTACCCAAAAAATCAAAAATCCTTTCATTAGTTGGCCCATTTTCACGAAAGCCGATCAATCAGCATAGGTAGGGTAGAAATTGGTCGGTATTGAAAATTTTGAACACTCTTACTTAAAAGATTAAGACAACAAAATAAAATTTAAATTTAAATCGAAAAATATAGTCCACCTCATACATACACATTTTAAATGACAAAAAAAAGGGTTAACACTTGGATAAAAAAATATAGGGAGAACTATACTCAGACCCTCTTAGATTTGTCACTTAATCACTCAAACTCGTAACATTTGAAATATTACACACAAACCCTTGAGGTTTGTATGTTGTACGCAAATAACATCTAGCTCATGGTGTAAATATATCCGTTAATAAATTATACTTAGACCTTCTGAAGTTAGTAGGTATATAATACTTAGACTGTTAAGTTTAAAATATTATACTTAGACAATAAAATACTTCAATTAAAGATAAAATATCAAATATTTTAAATTTTACAACCAGAATTCATACTTTATTATATCATTTATTGAAATAAATATTTAATTTTTTCTTCAAAAATCGTAATTGGTTTACAATTGTACTATATATTGATTATTTCATTTATTGAAATAAAAATAAAAATAAAAATCTAGTTTTTAAAAAAAAATCATAGTTAGTAAATAATTATACTATCTATTAGAATAAAACTAAAAAATTAAACAAGATGTCAAAATGTAATTGATACAATAACTTTTAACTTTAATTAGGGTAGTTTGGTATTTTAATTTGGTAGTTTAAACGACCTGATGCAAATCCCGCCAAATCACAATTTCACCATTGTCTTGCAACACCATGATCTGCTTGTTTGGACATTGACTTGCTATGTGTCCCCAAGGCTGATTGTTTTTTTTTTACTTTTAGATAGGTAAGAGTTTTAGGCAGGTAAGAGTTTTAGGCAAGTAAGCGTTTTAAACAAGTAAGAGTTTTAGGCAAGTAAGAGTTATTTCTTTACCATATTCTTTAAATGGTTGTATTATCAGTCATACACGCCCATAAAAGTTTAAAACAAATAAAAGTAAAGTAAATGGCATGCAAGCCTTACAATCAGACCCAAAAAATGAGTATTATTAAACATGTCAATTTAAGTTTAACCTTGGCCAGATTCTTCTAGAACTTGAATCATGTTGATGAATCTTTGTTGCTTACGTGGATCATGCTCAATGGGCCTCCACGAATTTGCTTGAGTTCATGCCTCTTGAATCAGTCCGTTGAGTACATCTTTAAATTTACTTGCTCGTGCTCTCGTAACCGGCCCAATTAAATTTCAATAGACAATATAATTGTATACTAATTACGATTTTTTAAGAAAAAATTGAATTTTTATTTTTGATTTTATTTCAATAAATGATACAATAGAATATGAATTTTAATTATAAAATTTAAAATATTTTATATTTTATATTTTATATTTGATTGAAGTATTTTTTATCTAAATATAACATTTTAAACATAAGGGGTCTAAAAATATATATATTTATAAACTTTAAGGGATCTGGATGTAATTTATTAACAGATATATTAACAGCAGATGTCTAAGTATTATACGCGTTCAAACTTCAGAAGGTTTGTGTGTAATATTTTAAAAGTCAGGGTGTCTGAGTGACCAAGTGACAAATTACTGATAGTCGATCATGTAATATAAAAACACATCTTCTATTTTTCTCAAACTTGATTTTGTTCCCATTTAAATATAAAAATACGAACCAATTAAATTGTTTATTTTCATAAAAAATCCACAATTAAAAGTAATTAATATCAAAAAAAAAATCAATAAAATTATTATCGAAAAAAATAAAACACAATATAATAGTATGTGAACGTTGCATATCTAAACAAGTTAATGATCATAAAAAAATTAGTAAAATAATTCAATAACAAGGAATTACAAATATATACTGATAGTTGATCATGTAATACCATAATTTTTATGAACAACATACAAAACAAATAAAAAGAACATAAAAATAGTAATAAAACTATAGATTGTATCCCAAAAAGTGCGAGTCAAGCAAGAGATAAGAAAGATAAACAGATGTGCATATTTGTTTGCTAAAAAATGTGTACTTAGTTAACATGATCTATATACATTTACAATTCATATGAATTATATTATTAAACAGTTGTACGCATATAACATGTGTATTAAATAACACATATGTAATGTTTAATATATCTTAGATGCCTAAATTAGTAAAAAAAAAAATTATGTGACACCATGTTGTAACATTGAACATCTTTATTATGACAGTACCTTATAACAGCCTACACATAATTTGACAAATTAAAAAAATGCATAAAATATAGAATAACACATATATTACATTTAATCCTTGTGTATCATCCAATAATCAATTTGTCTTACTTAATCAATTTCATTGACAAAGATTCGACAGTGAGAGACGAGTAGAGACTATAATTATTGCGAGATGAGTAAACACTTTGATCGTTTGGATAGAAAAAGTCATAGCAGGGCCAGCTCTATGGCCCAACCATTAAAATAGTCGCTTAGAGCCCCAAAATTTTATTGCCCCAATTTAATTTTCAGTATTTAGTTCAATTTCATGTTATGAGACCCTTTTGAATGAACAAAGTTAATTTTCAGTCTTTAGTTCGCTTAGAGCCCCAATAATTTAAATTAATATTTAATCTTGTTAGGTCCAAAATTAATATCTACTTAGTTAAACCAATTTTTTGAAGGCCCCAAAAAAATCACCCTTTACAATAGTAGGCCTAATTTTTGTTTTGTATTTTAGATATTATCCAAATTTTTAGGGCCCAAATTTTATGAATTTAAATCAATATTTAATTTTGTTGGTCCAAAATTACTCTATACTTGATTAAGTCTAAATTTTAGAAGCCCCATCAAATTGCTTATTCAAAACTTAATTGATAATATCTTATTTATGATCAATTAAAATTGAATTAACTATATTATTTATTAAAAAAAATTATTGTCAAAACTTAAATATAAGGACTTGATCAATATTTTGTATCTAAAAAAATAAAAATTAAATAATTTTTTAAAAATAATTAAATTATAATAATTAAAATAATATATATTAATAGATGAAAAAATAATAGGCCCACATGTGAAGTTTTCGCCTAGGGCCCCAATTTACCTTGGGTCGCTCCTGAAATATAAAATAGGGTTATTTGCATCAATGGTCTCTGATGATGCACAAATTGTATTTGTACACCACCTGTTAGATGAACAATAATAAATGCAGTAGTAGAGTAGAGAAATATGGAGACACAATATAAGACAAGGATTTATAGTAGTTCGGTCAACGTGACCTACGTCCACTTTGAAGGGCTAGGGTCGTCTGAGTATTTTATTACTTCAAGGAGTGTAGGGATAGTAGAGAGTTACGAGCTGAAAGAGATAGGAAAGATGTGCTTGACTGAATGTGATACCCCTCAAGTGTTGGCGGAACTTACAATTTATAGTCGTCTCCTAACAGATTGAGGCGGCTTATCAGTAACTAAAAAGCTAAGTTGGTGGAGTTGGCGTCATCTTATCAACAGATGAGGCAATTACGACGCTCTCCTTAAGATCTGGTCAAAGGATGACGTGATGGTTGACTTTTTCCAAGGCGGCGTGGATGAGGTTCTCAGGATGACCCTGCCTCTTCCCTTTGCGATGTAGCTCCTCTCAAACCCTGATGAACTTGACCGGGCGTGGACCTCTTTTGGGCTGGACCCATTGAATCTCTACTAGTTGGGATCTTTATTCAAACTGGGCTTATAACATGAGTTGGGCCCTTGGGTCTGGCCCATTAGTCTCTATGGTTTGTTAATAATTAAACTTGCATTCTCAATGTTCTAATTTAGTTATTCACCTCTACACATTGAGCAAATGTGATTCCTACACCTAATTGTCGTCCAAATATATAACAGAAAAATGCACATTCATGACGAAAAATGCAAATATGTGATGGTAATTTCCCCCAATTTTCTCGCCCGTTCAACCTACCAGTTTCACTTAATATATATCTGAGAGTCACCCACAAAATAAGAACCCTAACCTTTAACAAATGATGATAAATGGAGGTAAAAGATGCTAAATAGGGGAGAGAGAGGAAGAGAAAGGCTACTCTTGCACACCATATGTCTCACGTGTACTGCAATTGTGGGAAAAAAGACTTGAATTCTAACTTCTTGGACAAATCTAAATCCTGCTAGAAGATTCCTTGGATGCAAGAAATATGAGGTAAGTTCATGAAATCTGACGAGCCTGAAATTAACCGGGTCAGGCCCAATGAAAATAAACCAAGAGAGACCCAAATATTCAGTATCCAGAAAGGAGCCCAAACAGAGCTGGGTCAACCCATTAAGAGGGAAGCCAACAAGGGAGTCATAAAACCAACGCCCAACAAGGGATCAAAAGGCGCCGCCCAAAGGGGGTCACCCAAGCCTAGGCGCCACCAAGGGGGCGCCGCCCATGGCCGAGCCCCCCTGTTCCTCTTGCTTTTTCTTCACTCCAACTCAAGTCTAACCCAGTTCAGAATCCTACACCCGACGGAATAGAAGCACAAGAGAGAGAATATTGGGATACGCACGAAGATCTAGTCCTACCATGATTATACTTACCAAAGTGGTAGAGTCCTACCTTAATTGTACTTACCAAAATAGTGGTGATCACCTCAACTCACCGTCTCACCATACCTATATATTGTAAGGTCTCTCCACATAGAAGGCATATCCAAGGACCTTGAGACCTCTACAATTTGAAATTCCTACACACATTGCTTCTCTCTCCCAAAGCAATGTAATACTCCCGGAGTTACTCTCCCGGTAACATTGTTCATCTATAAAGATCTCCGGCCACCGCAGCCATTCCCGAGAGTGGAGTAGGTCACTCGGACCGAACTACTATAAATCTTTGTGTTGACTCTATATTTACTATTTTGCCATTGATCTGTCATTGATTGCATATTTATTGCTCATTAATTACACCTGTTCATATACTTAACTGTTGATCTTGCGTAATATCGATTTGTGCATCATCAGTTTGACACCGTCTGTGGGAAACGACTAGTTTTCCTGTTCTCATTCAATTCATGGAAATCACGACCAGATCAATGAGTCAACAACCGGGGGACAACAACCCAGCCCACCGGGAGGAGGCTCCGCCTCCCCTCGCACCCTTGGAACCGTCTACTACAGTAACCCTTGTCGTCGGACAGCAACAACTCTTATAGACCATGCAGTTGCTGGTAAAATAAAACCAATAGATAATTCAGTTGATGTTCGCCCAAGGAGACATCCCCCCTCACCATGTGGGAGGAACCCCACTCCCTCCAATAGGAGAGGAGCAACAGCCTATTCACTCAGGCGCCAAGCAGCACCCCATTATGGGGTCCCTCGCTAGAGCGCCCCAGGACCACGCCCGAGTGCCCCTCGCCCAGTAGTCCCTCCTCATGTACCTGCGCAGGAGGACGAAGGCAAGAACCAGTATGGCGATCATGGAAGCCAATACCACCACCCGATGGAGGATGTCCCCAACCAGTGGGACGAGAAGAAGAGAGAGGTATAGAACCAACTCGGAGATGCCCTCAACGCCATGAAGGCACAGGCGCCCGAGACAGTGGACTACCTGGTAAGACATACCGACACACATTTTGTAGCTGATATAGTTAACTATCCCCTACATTCGAAGTTCAAGATACCTACCATCGAGATCTTTGACGGTACCAAAGACCCCCTCGACCACATTGACACATACAAATCCCTCATGCAACTCCACAACATGTGTCTAAGAAGATTATGTGTAGAGTATTCCCTACCACCTTGAAGGGGTCTGCACGTCAATGGTTCGCAAAGATCAAGCTCTCATCCATTCATTCTTTCACAAAACTCAGTAGATCTTTCGTCTCCCACTTAATTGGGGGATGCCGACATCAGAAGCTTGTGACCCACATGCTCACTATCAAGCAGGACCGAGATGAAAGCCTTAGGAGCTATCTCACTCGTTTCAACGAGGAGGCCCTCCAGATTGAGAAGCCAGATGACAAGGTAGCCCTAGCCGCCTTCATCGCCGGCCTTCGCACCTCAAGTTTCATGTTTTTGTCCTCAAGAAACTGCCCTCCAGCATGCTTGAGCTACTGTTAAGGGCCCAGAAATATATAAATGTTGAGGACATCACCAAGGCCGGTCGAGGTGAGTTTTCCCGAGGAGGGGAGAAAAAGAAGGACACCCGCGAAGACAAGTGAGAGGTAGAGAACAAAAGAAATAGGACAGAGAGAATCTCTGTCAAGGACCGTCTTGGCCCCCCACCTTTGAGAGAGCGGCAAGCTCTCACGCCACTCAATGCCTCGGTGGAGCACATCATATTCCAGATACAGGATGACCCCACGCTCCGCTGGCCCGACAAAATGAAGTCCGCCCCAAACCGCAGAAATCCCAGCAGGTATTGTCGCTTCCACCGCGACCATGGCCACGACACTGACGACTGCTTTGATCTTAAAAGGCAGATTGAGGAGCTCATACAACATGGCCAGTTGAGGCAATACATTGCTGGTAGAGGACAGACCCCGCCACCTAGCCAAGACCAGGACGATAGAGAACGCCAGCAACCCCTCGGAGAAATCCAGACAATCTGCCGAAGGCTAGGAGGAGGAGGCGACTCCGACTCCGACTCCGCTGGGAAAGTCCTATGGGACACCGACATCTGAAGATTTTATCTATCCTTTATTGTTTCAGTCAATTTATCTTGTTATTTATTATTTTATGAAATAAAAACCTGCAAAGATTATTGTTTTCAAAATGTCTTGTTTTCCTAAAATTTACAAACAGTTCCCAGCAGCGCAGGTGCTCAGACGAGGGGTCTCGCCCTCTCCACCTTGGCGCGCCTCCAATGATGCTGCCCAGACGAGGGGTCTTGCCCTCTCCACCTTGGGCGCCTCCAATTATGCCGCCTATACGATGAGTCTCGTCCCATCTCACCAAGAGTACCTCAGGCGTCCAGCTCCTCAGCGCCCTCATCATCTCCATCTCAATAGAATGAGCCTCTGCTACGGCAGTCATCTCCCGAGACTATACGTAGCTCGGCCTCTACGACTCTGCTCTCGCGCAAGTAGTCAGCCTCTACTACGACATCCCTCTCTCGAGACTACACGTAGCTCGGCCTCTATGACTCTGCTCTCACGCAAGTAGTCAGCATCTGCTGCGACAGCCATCTCCCGAGACTATACGTAGCTCGGCCTCTATGACTCTGCTCTCCCGCAAGTAGTCACCTAGTAAGTCTCTGCTACGACAGTAATCTCCCGAAACTATACGTAGCTCGGCCTCTATAACTCTACTCTCGCGCAAGTAGTCACCTAGTAAGCCTCTGCTACGACAGTAATCTCCTGAAACTATACGTAGCTCGGCCTCTATGACTCTGTTCTTGCACAAGTAGTCACCTTGTAAGCCTCTGCCACAGCAGCCATCTCCTGAGACTATACGTAGCTCGGCTTATGTAGTCTGCTACGACAGCCATCCTTCGAGACTACAAGTAGCTCGGCCTCAGCTCATGCGCCCCTCTCACAGGACGTCCACAACTTTGACTTTGCTCTCATGCAAACAACTTGCCTCTATCTCTCTCCAGGTAATCATGTTAGATATTTTAATGTTGGGATAACATTGCTTTTGCCAGGCACACTTTTGAAACTTAGGTCGTTTGCACTGGAGTCCCAACTCCTACAACAGTACAACAGCTAGCTCTGATACACACATGAGTCACGGTAAGAGAAGGAGTGGGGGCACCACGGGGTCCCATCTCCCAGGAAATCTAGTCATCGGACCTTGATCGAAAACACTGGGGACATCAAACCTCACCCTCTTGGGAAGAGGAGAAGACACCACCCTAAAAGCACAGAGAATCCCCATCATTGCCCTATCAACAGGACGTCTGTAATCAGAGACAAGGTCAGCTAATGACCAAGTACCAGAGAGGCGCCGCCCATAGCAAGACTCAAGGCGTTGCCCAAACATAGCAGTGCTCAAGACCTCTGGCGTCGCCCAAGGCGCCCTGCCAACCTCTTGACGTCACTCAAAGCACCCTACCAGCCTCCAGGTGACGCCCATAGCAGCTCTCCCTCTCGCCCAAAGGAGGCGCCCAACTCTCCTTCTCGCCCAAAGGAGGCCAAAAAAAAATGAAAGAGGCGGCGCCCAAGCCAAAGGAAAAGAAGGAAAAAAAAAAAAGGGGGAAGAAGGGAGGCGGCGCCCAAACCAACAAAAAAAAAAAAAAGAGGATGAAGGAGGCGGCGCCCAAGCCAAGGAAGAAAGAAAAGTAAAAAAAAAAGGAAAGATCAAGCAGGCAGCGCCCAAGAGGCCAACGCCCAAGAAAAAAAAAAATAGAAGGAGGCGGCGCCCAAGAGGCCAACACCCAAGAGAGAAAAAAAAAAGAGTGAAGGAGGCGGCGCCCAAGTAAGGAAAGAAGAGAAAAAAAAAAAGAAAGAAAGAGGGAGAAGGGAGGCAGCGCCCAAGCAAGGAAAGAAAAGAAAAAAAAAAAAGAGTGAAGGAGGCGGCGCCCAAGCAAGGAAGAAGGAAAAAAAAGAAAGAAAGGGAGGGAGGAGGCAGCGCCCAAAGGTTAATATCCAGCGCCAGCATCCAAAGGTTAATACCCAGCACCAACGCCCAATGGTCAGTACCTAGCGCCAGCACCCAATTGTCAATATCCAATGCCAGCATGACCAAGACTCAGTGCCAGCGCCCTCGCCTCGCCAAGGCCATACCCACACGATGGTGTCGCCCAAAAAAAATGAAAAAAAAAATTATATTCAATACCGATAAATTCAGCAAGTCTCCGAAGATGAAAAAGCACCATAGGAAGCAAGAAAATTTATGTTCACTCAAGCGAAGACGAATCACATGCCCTCAACCCCTTCCTCTCGCAAAAAGTCAGAGGCTTGGGACATGGGGGGCAAATGATGAGTCCGAAATTAACCGGGTCAGGCCCAATGAAAATAAACCAAGAGAGACTCAAATATTCAGTATCCAGAAAGGAGCCCAAACAGAGCTGGGTCAACCCATTAAGAGGGAAGCCAACAAGGGAGTCATAAAACCAACGCCCAACAAGGGATCAAAGGGCGCCGCCCAAAGGGGGTCACCCAAGCCTAGGCGCCGCCCGTGGCCTAGCCCCCTGTTCCTCTTGCTCTTTCTTCACTCCAACTCAAATCCAACCTAGCTTAGGAGGTCCAACTTAGCTCAGAATCATCCTCTCAACGGAATAATAAGGGAGAGAATATCGGGATACGCACGAAGATCTAGTCATACCATGACTATACTTACCAAAGTGGTAGAGTCTTACCTTAATTGTACTTACCAAAATAGTGGTGACCACCTCAACTCACCGCCTCACCATATCTATTTATTGTAAGGTCTCTCCACATAGAGGGCATGTCCAAGGACCTTGAGACCTCTACAATTTGAGATCTCTACACACACTACACCTCCCTACACACATTGCTTCTCTCTCCCAAAGCACTGTAATACTCCCGGAGTTACTCTCCCGGTAACATTGTTCATCTATAAAGATCTCCGGCCACCGCAGTTGTTCCCGATAGTGGAGTAGGTCACTCGGACTGAACCACTATAAATCTTTGTGTTGACTCTATATTTACTATTTTGTCATTGATATGTCATTGATTGCCTATTTATTGCTCATTAATTACACCTGTTCATATAATTGACTATTGATCTTTCGCAATACTAATTTGTGCATCATCAAAATCTTTTGATTATATGCAAATGTATATGTTCTAATCAAGGCCATGCCATATTATGAAAATAGAACTTTCACCTTTAAATTGGTAGTCATTGTCCCTTATAGTCATTGTTGTTAACCTTGAAGCATTGCAATCAACCACTGAAGATTGTTTCCCCAAATCTCAACCCCATAACCCTAACATTTGGCCTTCTTTATTAACTTCAATCTCGAATCAAGTTCTCAGATTATGAATATGTGGATCTCACATGAAGCTGGTGAGTTGAATGATCAGGAAAGAGAGAGAAATTACCCATGTGCCCCTTCGTATCCAACACATGGCGTGCACATGTATTTTGTCATAATCTATTTGGACGACACTTAGGGGTAGAGATCACATCTGCTCAATGTGTATAAGTGAAGGACCAATTTGACTGGTTCAAATCCAAATATCGGAATATAATTGGATTTTCACCTATTTACGTGGATTGTTAGACAAAATTTTATTGAAATCCAAATAAGTCAAATTCATTCTCTTATATTTTTTCCCTCACGTGCTCTAACAAATAGTGTTCTCAACATCGCGAGATATATATACAAGTTGGTTGGTCAATTATGGGTGATTTTTAATCGATTGTTCAGATATGGTTCACTAGAGATGGCATGCCACAAAATTTAAAAGTTTTCATAATTGACAATACACACCAGTATACACGAAGGGTTGCAACTGTAACTTCATTTTCACTTAAATGTGGGATGCTTATCTTATATTTTTGTACATTGTCTCTCATATTATTTGAAGTCCATTGAAATTAGATGTGGAAATGATTATTATCTATATCTATTTATACTTATAATAAAAGTACCATAAGTGAAAAACTTTTGATTCTCTATTTTACCCTTATAAAGAATTTTAATTACCAAATTATCTTTCCATAGTTAAATATCTAAATTACAATCATGTTCTTATGTATTTAAACCTCCAATTTACCCACTAACATTTATTTTACTTCTCTATTATCTTTGTATAAATATCAATATCTATAAAAAAAATTAATTGACTACGTTACTCTTAAAAAAATATATGAATCATTATAGTTTTCAATAAAGTGTTCAAAAACTTCATCAATAAATCATACTTTTTTCAAATATATAGATAACATTATGACTATATATATGTATTTTTTTCCATATATACTACTAATAAAGAATGAAACTTTTGTCTTAGCATGAAATTTTTTTGATTCACTATTTTACTCTTATAAAAAAATTTAAATACCACACAATCCTTCAATATTTGAATATCTAAATTGTCATCATATACTTATATGTTTAAATCTCCAAATTACCTCTAACATCTATTTTAATTTTTTATTTACTATGTATAAATATTAGTATCTATGAAACTTTTTAATTGACTACATTACCTTTAAAACATATATGCATCACTATAATTTTTAATAAAACGTTCAAATTTTTTTAAAAAAACTTTATCAATTTAATATTAATCATTTTAAATATAAAGATAACATTATCCTTACATATGTGTATTTATTTCATCTAAAATTTCAACCATTAAAGTTTTAAGATAAAAAATAATCTTTTACGTTGTTTTTTTTAAATAATTTATATTAAATCAACATAATTCTTCAATCACAGTAAAATTTTCATATTTTATTAAGAGTTTATATAAAAAAATTATATTGTATTTTTAAGTAAAACTTGAATTTTAGAATTTTAATATTGTTTTAAAAAATATATTATAGAGTAGTATATTATATTTTAATGTGAATAACACTTTTAGTCCCTAAAATATGCATATTTTGTCAGTTTGGTCTTCATTGTATCAATTTTATCAATTTGGTCTTCATTGTATCAATTTTATTAATTTGGTACTTAAAATATTTAATTAATGTTTAAATGATACATATACAGACAATCTATTAAGTTTTTTATATAAGTGATCACGTGATACTATTTGACGGAATAACATGTGGTTATTTTCGTCAAAAAGCTTAATGGATCATCTGGTTAGGGACCATTTAAACAATAATTAAATATTTTAGGGACAAAATTGACTAAACTGACAAAAAACACATACTTTAGAGAACAAAAGTGTTATTAATCCTATATCTTATCCCTATTAACCTAACTAATTATAGTAAACATTGATTATAATATTAAATTTTATTTTTATTTTATTCAATGAATTATAAGTTGAAACATAATCAAATGAATTTCAAATAAATTATTATTATTATTATTATTATTTTATACTTAAAACAATGAATCGTTGGAAATAAACAATATTTTCAAATTCTATAAAAATATAATTTTGATAAACTTGAAATGATATTTAATGTAGGTACACATATACCTAATACTTTTTATTAATATTTTGTATATGAAAATTATTCACGTTCAACGCACGTGGTGCATTACTAGTTATTAATAAAAATACATTAAGATGAAAAACTTTTGAATATCTATTTTACTCCTATAAAGTATTGCAAATACTGCTCTATCATTTCACAATTAAATATCTAAATTATCATCATATATTTATGTCTTTAAATCTCTAAATTGTCTATAACATCTCTTTTAATTATTTAATCAGTTTTTATAAAAAAATTTTGATTGATTATATTACCCTTAAAAAAACATGTATCATTATATTTTTAATAAAATGTTCAAAAAACTTTCAAAAACTTCGTCAATCTAATATTATTCATCTCATATGAAAATATAACATTATACCTATATATGTGTATTTTCTTTTTCATCGAAAAGTTTAACCATTTCATTTATAAAATAAAAAATAATCATATATATAGTTTTTTAAAATCAATTTATGTTATATCAGTACAATTCTTTAGTCACAATAAACTTTCTAAGTTATACTAAAATTTTATGCAAAAATAGAACTTTAAACTATATATACTAAAATTTTAAGTAAAACTTAAATTTTTTAAAATTTTAATATGCTTGATAATATATATTATAGAATAGTATATTAAATTTTATCCTAATTGGCCTAATTAATTATTGATTACAGTACGGTTCCAATGTGATTAGTATATTGACAAGGAATTATAAATGGAATCCTAATCAAATGAATTTCAAAAAATTTAATTTCTCAAACATCACTAAAAAAATTAATCTCAATCACAAAATTCTAAAAAAATATAACTTTAACTATTTCTTTTTTTATAGTTAGAACAAATAATTTTGAGAACATACAAAATTTTATAATCGTATAATAAAATATGAGCAATAAAAATTTAGGTATGTTAAATTTGAGATGATATGTAATTCAGATACACATATACCTAATATGTTTTATTAATTTTTATGTACGAACTATTCACGTGCAACGCACGTGGTGCATTGCTAGTTTTGTCTAAATTGAGCTTATGCATTTGAAGTCAATTGCTTTTGAAGGATCACTCATCCTTCATGTACTAACTTTTTATTCTAAATATTATTAACTTTTTTGCGATGATTACTACAATTCATTGCTTTTGGGCGATTCAGGTTATAACTTACGACTTATGATTGCATGCACAAAAGATTGTGAAAAGTTTGAAAAAATATTAGGGAGGAAAGTTTGCAGAGAAAATTTGTTGGATTATTTTAGTTTGCAGTGTTGTAACCAACTATAAATTTGGTGTATTTAGTCAAACATCAATATGTTTATTGTTGTGTAATGTTTTAATAAATGCCAATTTTTGTTTTGGGAGTTTATGAATGTGTATGATTGGTAGTACATTGAATACAAGTATACAAATGAAAATACATTATAAAATTGTAGAGAATTGAAAATTTGTAAAATTGACTCTTACAATGAAAAACATTCAATGCTAAAAGTATTGTCCATCTTTTTAACGGTAAAATTGTTGTCACCAAAAGTTGATTTAGTTTTTTTTTTGGGTCACCGACCTACTATTTGGGACAAATTATCCAATGGCAGAGCCAAACATTTTGTTTAGAGTGGACACCTTAAAATTTTTTCTTTCACTTGATAAAAGTAACATAGCACATTTAAATTTATTATATAATATTTAATACTAAAACATTTATTCGATACATAAGGGTTCACCATCGATATACATAGCATATATATAAAAAAAATAATGAAAATAGGCTAATTATATTATTTATAATTGATTTCGATGAATTTTTATACTTTAAAGACGTTGTATGATAACTTCATTATCCATACTACGGATAATATCTTTCTCTATATAAATAATTAGCTCACTCTTTTGATTTTGGAACTTAATCCTCACAATTTTCATAAATTAAAAAAAATTTCGACATATCAAAAACTTGTCTAGACGTGTCCATAAAGTGTAAAGTAGGTCCAAAAATTCATAGTTAATTAAAAATTTGTCTATACTACTTGATACAACAATAAATTGATAGATTAGATACAAAATGTATACGATGGGCACAAAAACAAAATGTATACAACAATATAAATTATAACTTAAATTGGAAATCTAAGGGGTCGTTTGGTTTTGTATTTCTATTTTATATAAAATAAGTTATTTTAGAAACAAGACCCAAAAACAAGGAACAAAAAAAAATGTTATCGAAAACAAGAATAACCGGAAACACACGCGCACGCACAACCTCTGTTAATGAGATCCCCCATTTGAATCCCATTAGCAACAAAAATAGGATTTTTTTGTGCTTACTATAAAAATCCCATTTATGCTTTATTTTCTCTTTTTTTGTCACTCTCTCTCTTAGAAACTCAGAAGAAGACGAAGAATGAATCCATGAAAACCAGTCGAAGAATCTCATACAAAGACGAAACCCTAATTTTTCGTCACTTTGAAACCCTTTTTCTTGTCGTTTTTTCTATGATTTATGTGTATTTTTTGAATCTCTGTGTGTGATTTATGGGTGTGTGTGTTCGTGATTTCTATGTGTGTGTGAGAGAGAGAAAGAGAGAGAT
Organism: Ilex aquifolium; assembly: GCA_951799425.1. Taxonomy (NCBI): domain Eukaryota; kingdom Viridiplantae; phylum Streptophyta; class Magnoliopsida; order Aquifoliales; family Aquifoliaceae; genus Ilex; species Ilex aquifolium. Next base: position 43,351,238 of record OX637395.1, read on the forward strand.
TTATGGGTTTGTGTGCGTCTCTGATTTCTATGTGTGTAAGAGAGAATGAGTGGTTTATCTTAACATCCTAAAGATTCTAAAACATGTTTTCTATTTACCACAAAACAAAATAAAAATTATATTTGTTTTCTTGTCGTTTGAAAATACAAAAATAAAAACGTTACCAAGTGCACATTAACTCTTTGGATATGAATCAAGTTGTGATTATGATATAAATTGGAGTTAAGGGTTAACTATGTATTTGTGCTTGTTTTTATTTAACTTCAATTAATTGGGTCCAACTTAAATGATCACTCTTGATAATCTCAATTAAGATGTCATCAATCTCTATTAAAAGTAACAATTAATTTCTTATGTGTCGAGCTTAATTCATTGAGAGAGCGACGGAGTGTTGTTTTTCCAAAAAGTGAGGGGAATGGAGGGGGGGAATTAGATTTAAGTCTAATTTGGCGTTGGAGCCTGAGAAGTCCCTAGCATTTGTGATTATTTAGTTTCAAGGGAGGGTCGGTGGTTAGGTTTCGGCTGCTTCAAGTGTATGGTTACCAGTCTTCTTTTCATAACCATTTTTGGGCCTCATAATTAGTACCGGAAACGTGGACGTATTCCCAGCTAGTGTAGGTTCAGTCAGTCATGGTGGCGAATAGTATTCTGTTTAAACTCCGCACCGTATCAAAGTTACGTGTCAGCGAAGTTTCTCTTTCTCTCTCCTGTTTATACTTCTTGCGGCATAGATTCCGCCACAACTCCTCTAAGCAGAGCATGGTATTGGTAGCATCCGCATGTCTCTGTTACTGAGCCCTCTAAGGTTGAAATCGCGAATGAGGGTTCTCCAAGTGGTCAATTAGATTTTGGGAAATCAAAGCTAATAAAATTCAAAATGAGAGGGATTGATGGAAGGTTACGTGAGGAGTTCTCTGCTGGGTATTACGGGATTTGCGCCGTCGGAGGAATGCTCAGTGCGGGGACTACCCACCTCGCCATTACCCCTCTCGATGTCCTCAAAGTCAATATGCAGGTATGTTGGTGATACCCATCTCGACATCATTGATTCTTTATGGGTTTTGTTCAGAAATTATGGCTTCAGCGGATCTTTTTCGGTATTTGGAAGTTTGTGAGTGTTTATTTGCTTTGTCTATAAAACAGATTGTGACCTGAGATGCAATTTCTTGTTTTTTTTTTTATAGAATATAGATATTATGACTTGTAGTCGAGGGAAATGGTTGCAATTTATCTAACCTCTTTCTTGATTTAGCAATAGTATAAGTTGGATTATCACAAGGTTTAAGAAGGGGAGTATCATCTCATCTGGCTAGTTCTTTCTGGACTGGACCTCATATGCGATATAGTTGTTCTCCTAAGTTGCGAAGATATTGGTTTTGTAAAGTTATCTCGTTGTCGGTGATTTTTTGAAGAACAGACTTTGAAACATCGATAAAAGGAGAAGTAATCATTGGGTGGCTCTTTCGTAGTTTTTTGTTGGCAAGCAATAGTAGATTAAATTAAGTAGGAAAACGTATATGAAGGTTATATAATTGGCAGTTTGACTGAGTTATCTGGAAATGTAGATATATTTTTCCCTATGCTACTTTTGGGGGCATGGAATTAACGGCTTAGAGTTGGAATTGAAGACCACAGTGATTCAAATGTTAAAAAAAATTTCTCCGATTCTGGTTTTGAGACATGAAGGATGCCAAGCACGACATCAATTTTCCCATTTATTCTTAAATACAACATGGATTATGATTTAGAGGTAAAATGGTTCAGACTTGAAATTTAGTGGAACTAGCGGTGTTTGATCCGGATCGGGTCAAATATCAAGACTCATCATTTTGTCACGAGATCCTTCAATTTTGGGTCAAATTTCATCTTTTAGTCCCTTAAATTATTGTTTTTACTCTATTAGGAAAGAATTCAAAAATTAATAATAAATCATAGGTGATTCTAAATTCAATGCTGCCGGGTTTGTTAAACTTGGGACGAAATATGCTTTTATGTTAATTAGTTAAATTGCAAATTCATAATTTCATATAATTTGGGATTTTGCTGCCATTATGGGAAGTTGGGAACAATTAGGATTTTGGCTGTTCATATATATATATATATATATATATTGCCATATGTATTACGAATTAGTAAGTCAATAATACAATATTTTGAGAGTTTCTCTTCCTTTCTCTATGGATTCAAAATGTGTGTTCTTACACTTAGAAACGATTATTTATTTGTGTCTTCCGTTTACCATTGTCAGATTCAATAATAATGAATAATCAGTTAGAATTGTGTAACAAAAATGCTCAAATCTATCCCTATTTTGGTAGCCTTGACATCTTGGCTGCCTCCAAACACCCATTCTTCTCTTTTCTTGTATTTGATTTATTTTCAATTGTTTTCAGTTGGGGAAAGAATTGAACACCGGTGAAAATCTACCATGTAGAGAAGTGGCATTCTTTTTTTCTTTTCCCGGGACAGGGATAGGAATGTGTTCATCACATCCCCATATCTCTAGTTGAATTTCTGTGTAATTAAGTTAGAAGTTAGTTATTGTCTTGAAAATCAATAAGTTCTCTAAATTTTTCCTTATGATCTTTAGGTATAGTATTTTTTCATTTTGTTTTCTATTTTTATCATTAGTGTATCCCAAGTGGATCAGGTGTTTTATGAGTTGAGTAGTCTTTCTTTTCATATCAAATGAGCATATTTGCTAACGAGATAATTTCCTGGTGACACACCTCTATTTTCTGGTTAATCTGATATAAACATCATGTTATCATTTGCATTTTAACTCTCTCAGTTCTGCATCCTCCTTTCCCTTTCGCCAACCAAAAAAAAAATCATAAAGACAATGTTCTACCATCCGCAAAGTTTCTTGTCGATTATATTCTTTTAACGGTCTGATCATCTGACCCTGTTATATGTGTAGGTAAATCCAATGAAGTATACTGGCATTTCATCAGGTTTGTGTACTCTCTGGAAAGAAGAAGGCCCTTCTGCTCTTTGGAGAGGTTGGTCCAGCAAATTATTTGGATACGGTGTTCAAGGTGGATGCAAATTTGGTCTCTATGAATACTTTAAGAAGATTTACGCTGATTTGTTGGTAGATCAAAACAGGAGTATTATATTTTCCCTCAGCAGTGCTTCTGCTCAAGTATTTGCTGACGTGGCTCTGTGTCCATTTGAAGCTGTCAAAGTTCGTGTTCAAACTCAGCCTAATTTTGCGAAGGGCTTGCTCGATGGGTTTCCAAAATTATATGCTACTGAAGGGCTTCGTGGGTAAGTCACCCAGAAACGTAATTATATCCCAAGTGTTTACTTCTTTTTTTATGTAAAACTTCAATTGTGGTGAAGTTGTGACCCATTTATGTTGCATTGCAGCTTTTACAAGGGACTCTGTCCACTTTGGGGTCGTAATCTTCCGTGTAACATCTCTTCTTCACTGCATTCTACAAAATTTGCATATAATTGTGTTGATTATGACCTGGTTCATGTACTCTTTCTGATGGGTGGTTGCATTGGAAAACATTTGTTGTGAGCAGTATGGTTCAAGAGCTAGAATTTTGTGAGGAGAAACATACTGAAGATTTATATTACTTAACAGGTGTCTGATCTTCTAATGCCCAGCATGTCACTGCCCAGCTTACTAGTTGGCAAGCATGATGTTGTCTAGCAAAATATGACTTGTGATACAATGTGTATTAATGTATAGCCAAGTAGCTATTTTTCTTCAGAAATGCTCTCTTCTGTAAATTTTTTCATTTTGTTTTTCTTTGTTGCTGTGCATACTCTGTGTACTCTCCTGCCTTCCGACTTTAATAGTATCTTCTGAGATGTCATTGAACTTGTTTACTATGGCAAAAATTTATCATGAAAAAGCTAAATAAAACCATTCCATTGCTTTAGATGGGAGTATTGGACATTGCTAAAAGTTGAAGCTTAATTTGTCACCAAATCCTTGTGTTGTATTGCCCTTGGTAATACCTTTGTAGCTGGCCCTTAACATTTGTACTTGTGATATTCTGCTATCCGTAACCTTCGAGGATTGGCAATCTTACCAGTGCCTAGAATTGCAAGTTTTAAGTGCTTGTGTAGTTAACAGGTTTGACCACCAGTGGCATACCTCTCTCAAACAATCAGATATGAGCTTGACTAGCACTCTTGGCTTCACATAGGGCTAATCTTAAACTTGCTGAATCCATCTGAAGCACATTTCTTCTTTAAACTGATTCCTCTTTTCTTTTTATGGTTTTCCTCCTTTTTTGGGGGGTTGGGGTGATGGGTGGGTGGTTTTTTTGGCAGTCTCTATGGTGATGTTTTCAACATTTGAGCATTCAGTGGATCTGATATATCACAATATCGTTCAAAAAAGAAAGGAAGATTGCTCAAGAGCCCAGCAACTTGGCGTGACATGTTTAGGAGGGTATGCAGCTGGAGCTGTTGGTACCATAATCTCTAACCCTGCGGATAATATTGTTTCCTTCCTATACAACAAAAAGGCTGAGACTGTGCTGCAGGTAGTGCCTCTGAAACAAACTCTTCTTTGGTCCTTACCAAATAAATTAAATCGAGGGTCTTGTTTTAATTTTTGGCCAAATAAATCAAGAGTCTTGTTGATTGCGCATTATTTGGTGTTTGCAGGCTGTGAAAAATATTGGGCTTGTCAATTTGTTTACTAGGAGTCTTCCTGTTCGAATAATACTTGTGGGACCTGTGGTGACTCTGCAATGGTTTTTCTATGACACCATTAAAGTGCTAAATGGATTGTAAGTGCATTTCTCTATCAACTTCTTAACCGTGGTGGATTATATATGCTTGTCACAACCAGAATTACAGAGCCAAATGCTTTAAACATTGCAAAGACACCTGAGCATAAGTAGCTTGAGTTGACTGACAGCACAAAATATATGTGCTTTATAAGCAGTCTGAATGTACATATTACATGGGAAAAACAGAAGTTGCCCCTCATGTTTGCCTTACACTTTGCCTCTATCCATTTTTTTAAAAATGTTTTTGGACTTTCCTGGAAGCATATAGATGCTAATCACTGAAGTAGAAAATACATAATCAAACACATTATAGTCCAGTGTTGTTTCAGAATAACCTGTGTCATTGGATGGGCTAACATTTTGAAACTTACATTTAAAGCCATCCTTCATATATTTTTTTTTCAAAAAAAGAAAAAAGCTCAACCAGTAAGTGAACTGACCATAGAGATTGTGATGGAATTTCTTTCATAATTATATGAGAGATTTTGATGAGGGATGGTAGGTTTCCTTCAAACTTCACCAATAAAGGAACAGAATGAACAAAAACTGCAGTTTCCATAAATGTTCTAGGAAGTTCCATAGATCAGATCTTTTACTGGACGTCCAGATACCCCCTAACTGCATCATTTTTGCATTAAGTTTTGCTTTCCTTTTTTCTCACTATTATTCATGTTTGAAAACAATTTAGGCCTACTAGTGGAGGGCTTAGCAAGCACTTGGAAGTGACTAACTGATCGGCGTTTTTGGAACAAGAAATGGCACTTCAGTGGGGTCAATCCTTGGCAAGCATGAGCAAACCCATCATCTTTGCAGGAACTTAAAAACAATTCCTTCCACCATTATGAAACCGAAACATCTATTGAAGGCTGCACTAACATTTTTTCGTTGGAATTCAGCACTGCTGTTCATAGCTAGTAGCAACATGTAGAATCTTCATTTAGTTTATGTTCATCTTTGAGGGTTGTGATTGAAAGTTGCATGAATATGTGGTCCAGTCTTATAAATTGTTTGTAGATGTACACATTTGCTAGCAGCAATAGTAGGTAGAACATTTCCTTTGAAAAATCACATTTTGTATTAGATATCACTATCATTGTAATTGTATATTGAAGCAGCTTCAAAAGTACTTTGAAATATTTGTCTTCTAATTTTCTTTTTCGAAATCATTAAGTCTGATAACATGTAATTTAACACTTTCTTTTTAGCTATAATGACTCTCGGAATTAGGTTTGATTGTCATTCACGCATCTGTATTGAAATTCAAAAATTATCTTCAACATGAACGCTCCTCCTACTCTCGAGTCTTGATACATTTTGCTTGAGGAACTAACTCGTACTGAAATGGGTGATGATTCTCAGTAACTGGGGGCGGTATTTTTGACGATGAATTTGATTTTATGGCTGGCTGGTCAAATAGCTCCATTCTTAATTGTGGGCTTGCTTGCTTTAATGCACTACATAGACATGCTCAACGATTTTAAATGTCAAAATGTACAAGAAAGCATTAGCGAGTGAGGAATAATGAATAAGTTGAAAATGAATGATTTATGTTGAAGAGGCTGCCTGCTTGTGGACTACTATATTGTGCCTGCTGACTTGGGTGTTATCGTGGGTGTAAGTTTTGTTCATTTTTTGCTGTTGTCATATTTGATTTACGAATTTTTTACCAACAAAATGATCCCTCCCGACCCCTTCCCTATACAACGAAAGAAAATAAATATACACAACCACGACCACGACCAAGTGAAGGGTGTCGACAGGAAATGGAAGTGGTCAGATGTTGAGAGATTGTTACTCAATGGTAACCATCTATGAAGCACGGATACTTCGTTGAGGTTGACGTATCCGTATCGGATACTTTACGGATACGATACTCGTCGGATACTCGTCCGATACGTATCGGATACACCTTTTACGTATCCGATAATAATTAAATATTATGATACTTCACTGATACTTTTGTAGTCGACCAACATATATAATATTTTAGTTGAACTTTTAACATCTCTTTTCGAATTTACATACCATACAATACATTAACAACAAATTCATATTACTTCAAAGGTACATGAGTGTTTTTTAAGTATTATCTAAAATTACATGTCAAAAGAGTATAAAATAAAGTTATTACATTATAATTTTAGCAAAATTACTTCTAAATACTAGGTAAATATTAGCTTTGATTCCTTTAATTTGTCACTTCACTTTGTGAATATACCACAGCGATACGATATATATTTTCTTGAAACTAAAAAGAATTACTAATTTTTCTTATTATATGTTAAAGAACTACCAAAATATATAAGTATTAAGTTGGTTGAAAATAATAAAAATAATAAAAATATTTTATTATAGCCGTATCTTGGCCGTATCCGTATCCTATTTTTTTAAGTTTTGCCGTATCGCCGTATCCGTATCGCCGTATCCCGTATCGCCGTATCCGTATCCGTGCTTCATAGGTAACCATTGACTCCCGTATACATGTGATTGTGAGTTTAGATCTCATTTTTTCTTTATTTTTTCCCAAAAAAGTGAAAAAAAAAAAAAGAGACTGCTAAATTAATCCAAGAAGTTGCATAATCACAATCATAATCATATGGATAGTATGTAAGGACATCAATGGGTAGATTTTTTATTTGAATTTTAGCTGAATTCGAATCCATTAGATAGATCTAAGGGGATATTTTTAATCAATAATTTCAAATTAAATTTGAATATGTTATATTTTATTTGATTTAAATAGAATAACAGGTTCGATTGTAATATGAGTTGAATAATATATATATATATATAATATAATTTCTTTTATAATATAATATAAAGAAATACAGTGATTTTCTGTGATGATACTGATTTAATTTTAATATAATTTTTTAATATTTCATTGATTAAGTTATTCAAGCTTACCAAAAAAAAAAAAGGGGTAAAAATCATAATTGGTCTCCGAACTTTATTTTTGGTTTCAATTGTTTCAACTCAGTCCGTCAATTATCAATTTTGTCTTGATTAAGTCTTTCTTTCCATTTTCACGGGTTTTTTAACGCTAAAATTAGTTAGATTAAGCTAGTCCCCAGCTGATGTAATGATAAAAATTAATGGAATGATTTAATTAAATAAAATTTATAATTGAGAAATTAAATTAAAACAATTGAAAGTTGAAAGACTAAATTAAAATCAAAGGTAAAATTCAGGAATGAACTATGATTGAATGAGTTTGTAAATTCAGTTTGGATTTATGTCAATTGAATCCGAATTTGAATTATATTCACATTATTAAGGTGTTAAGCGAAAAACAAAAAAAGAAAAGAAAAAGATGGTGGGATACGTATTACTGGAACATAAGACGACAGGAACATGGCGCATGAAAGGAACACAACAGAAGGATCGAAACTTACACAGAACTTGGAAATTGTCAAAACTAACAAGGATATGGACATCTGCAAATCCCACTCTAACATGCAAATCCAGTTAAAAGTAATTAAATAAATACATCAGAGTATTACTATTACTTTGGAAAAAATTGGTACGCCCACATGTTCACTGTTATTAATTACTGTCAGTGCACCATAATGATAATAATAAGGGAAACACTACTGGTATGATATGATATGACTATTCACGCTCACGCATCTCTTGGCTCAGGCCAAGTATTTTTCTTCCCTCCCCCAACACTGAAACGATCGCGAAGCCTACGTATGTGTCATCTCTTGTGTACGTATGTGTATTGTTTGTCATTCGATTCATCCTCTCTCTATCCCCCTCTCTGTTCTCTTTCGTAAGTCTCCATTCTCTCTCTCTCTCTAGCCCTCACCCCCAACCCACACCTCCGCTCCCCCATTCACTTGCTTAGAAATAAAAAATCGGATCTCTGAATTCTCACTCGTACATCATTGGCACACCAGCTGATTTGATTCTACCAATTCACCATTCAATCAAACTGCATACAACTAAGAAGTAGAGCAGATGTCAGCCCTAGGTGGGCCGTCTAGGTGTGGCTGGGTCCTGGGGCCATCTCTGGACAAGATTATCAAGAACGTTGCTTGGAGAAAGCATTCGCAGCTCGTTGCCTCCTGCAAATCAGTTCTCGACAAGCTCCAATCCCTCGCAGACTCCGAATCTGATCCCGGTTCCTGCACCCCACTCTACGGCTACTCTCCTTCCGATGCTGAATTGGTGCTCCAACCCCTCATTATGACCCTCCAATCAGGCTCCCCCAAGGTCGTCGAGCCAGCTCTTGATTGCGCTTTCAGATTATTCTCCTTCGGCCTCATCCGCTGCGAGATCGATCGTTCCGATGATGGAACTGATAGCCACGGATCCTCCCTCATCTTCCGTCTCATCGATTCTGTATGCAAGTGTGGTGGAATGGGTGAGGAGGTGATTGAGCTGGGCGTGCTCAAGACCTTGCTTGCTGCTGTTAGATCTCCATCTGTGTTGATCCGCGGTGATTGTCTTGTTTACATTGTTAGGACCTGTTACAATGTGTACCTTGGAGGGCAGAATGGGACCAACCAGATCTGCGCTAAGTCAGTTCTCGCCCAGATGATGATCATTGTTTTCACCAGGGTGGAACAGGACTCAATGTTCGTCAATTTTCGTACTGCGTCTGTTGCTGAATTATTGGAATTTACTGATAGAAACTTGAATGAAGGGAGTTCTATACAATTCGTTCAGAATCTCATCAATGAGATTGTAGAAGCCAACGAAGGGGTTTCTGATCCAGAGCAGCGGCCGGAATTGCAGAATGGGGATAATTCGGTTTCTAAAGCCAAAGAAGAAAAAGTTGAATTGGGCAACGGGGATTTGACTGAGGGGGCCAATCTGGGTGATTATACTAAGATCAGGGAAGATGGTTTTATGCTTTTCAAGAATTTGTGCAAATTATCAATGAAATTCTCATCACAGGAGCATCCCGATGATCAAATTCTCTTGAGAGGGAAGATATTGTCTTTGGAGCTGCTAAAGGTCATCATGGAAAATGCTGGACCGGTATGGCGCACAAATGAGAGGCAAGTTGTTCAATGTTTATCAAGAGTTTTCAACTTGAACCTTTTTTTTTCTCAGTACCATATTTTCTTGAGTTCCTATTTCTGTCCCAATCTTAAATTTTTATCTGGGGATCTTTGTTTGAACTGTCATGGTCTGGTTAATCACTACTCACTAACTTTTTTTTTTTATTAAGGTGAGGACCCTAAAAATTATGCCTAGATGAAAACAAGCTGTGATTCTGATTCAAAAAGAGAAGCTGAGTATTCAAGTAATAAAAGGTTTCGAGGATCAAAAAGTTCAATTAGCTTCTGCCCAAAAAAAGAAAATATAATGAAAACCTTGTTGCCTCAGTTGTCTAAGGTAGGATCATATTTCTGCACTTGCTGTGAAATCTGACAAGAAGGGGTTCTGGAATCACATCGTGGAGATATCATGGCATGCAAGCAAAACCCCCAAAATGGAACAATGTTCATCTTAAAAAGGCGGGGGCTAGTGTATGAGGCTTCCGCCATTGTGGGGTCTATGCAAGGTCAAATCATAGGTTTATGGAGAGACTATTTATGTGATTAGCAGATTAGTATTTGGCAGTTATGCAATGTTGTGATGATTCATGGCTTTTAAGCATTTTTGTGGGAGGACTAGATGAAGTAATTGGACTTGTACATCAAGGATCTACTTTGAGTGCATATCTATTTGTTTTGATTATGAATGAATTGACTAGACATATTCAAGATGAACTCACATGGTTTATGTTGTTTGCGGATGAAATTGTATTAGTTGGCGAAAGTAAACAAGAAGAACTAATAATAAATTAGAAATATGACGAGAAGTTCTTGAATCAAATAATTTAAGATAAATAGGACTAAGACTAAATATGAAATGTAATTTCAATAAAAAGAGGAATGCAAATTGGAAAGTAGTAAATATTGAAAATCAAGATATACCGAAGGGTGAACCCTTTGAATAATCAGGGTTTATTATTCATAGAAAGTGTGAGATTGGTGACAATGTTATTCATACATTTAATGTCGAATGGGCTAAATGAAGGAATGCATCCGGTGTATTGTATGATAAACACTTATCCCTTAATCTAAAAGGAAAGTTCTATAGAACGATCATAAGACCTACTATGGGTATCGAGTGTTGGGCAACTAAGAAACAACACATTTGAAAATTGAGTGTGACAGAATTGAGAATGTTAAGATGGATATGTGGTAAAACTAAGAACGATATAATTAGGAACAATTATATCAATGAAAAAGTAGAGGTTGTACATATAGCATATAAATTAAGGGAGAATCGATTTAGGTATTTTGAACATATTTATAGATGACTTATTACGACACTGGTGATAAAGAGTGATATGATAGCTATTAATGGTAATCACAGGAGTATAGGATGGTCAAAATTAGCTTAAAATGAAATTGTGAAGAAACAATATAGTAATTTATGATTTGACAGAAAGCATGATCTCTAATAGAGTACAACTACGAAATGTGATTGATGTAACCGATTGAAAAATATTGGGACTGAAAGAGTGTTTGTATCCCACGTCGAATTATTAGGACCACCCTATTTGTTTAAATACTTGAGCGGTTACTCCACTCATTACCAATTAATTTGGGTTGAATACTCTAACATGATATCAAGAGCTGAGCCTTGAGTGGTTCGTGAGCCAAGTCTCTTATCCATTTGATTTTCCCAGTATGCAAGCATGCTTGTTTATTTGCCTCATGTGCGAGGCTGGGTACTATGTGATAAAGGGTGTAAAGAAGTTTAATTTATATATTTGAGAGATTACTATGCTCATTATCAATTGGTTTTGGGTTGGATGCTCTAACAAGGTTTTGTTGAGTTGAGTTACTGCCATTATGGGTGCCACTTGCCCCAGAAAAATTTAGAGCGGATCACATTCTAATTAGTGCCAATGATGCAATTTGGCTTCTGCTTCTAACCTTGTCAATTCCATGTTTATTATCTCCTCTCAAACATCCTAACCTTTAAAATTGCAGAAAGAAAAAAGAAAATGTGATAATATCGAAATTATTGTTATATGAACCTTAGAAAATGATATTTAAGTGAACAAAATGATTGTGTTGGAAAGTCGAAGTGATTGCTTAGTTTATAGAAGCCTTGAACAAAGTCAGTAGCTCATTGAAGGTATATGGAGAAGGAAACGAAGGTTGAATGATACCAATTAACAGGTAACTTGATTTTTTTCCGAAGTAACATATTGATAGGGGGAGGAGTGTAACTTGCAAGGAATTGGGCGGGTTGGTCTTTAACCCAAGAGATAACCAACATACCATAGGCTCTCCTTTTTGGGAACCCAAACTAAACCATTACATAGTGGAACCAAACCTTACTAACTTGTGCGTAGTTTATTTCAAGTTGGTTTTGTTGTGACCCAAGATCACCCCGAGGCTTGGGGCCTAGATGGATGAGGTGAGGTGAGGCAAGGTGAATAAGGGAGGGTGTTTTGGTCTTACATAAATAAAGCGGTTTATAAGTGTGAGCTTTGGACTTCATTTCTTTGATAGGGAACTTTGGACTTCACTATACAACGCGCTTTAAAACTGTGTGGGCTCAACCCAAAGGTGACAATATTATACAATTCAAATCTAGAACATTATGAATGATATTTGAGTTAGCACCGATAAAAAAATGTGGGATGGTCTCACCCGAGGACATGAGGTCCTAAATGGGTGGATTGTTGTACTTGTAACCCAATGATCTAAGAGTCCAATATCTAAGTGGTTTGGAGCCAAGATGGATGAGGTGAGTTTAGGTGAGGTGAGAGTGCCAAGTCCATTTACCTTGTCAGGCATTGTTTGGTGAAGTATCGGTGAGTTATTTTGTAAGTGTGAAATTTGGATCTTTTACAAGGAAAGGTTAAACGAGATCAGTGGCGTAGTTAATGGGAGTGGGATAATAAGGGATTGATGGGCTTTAAAGTTAGCACCAACAATACTGATAGGGCTCCTTTTTAAAGCTAAAAATGGCCAAGCTGGATGGTAATGTGGATAAAAAGTTAGGTCTATGTGGTGGCTGCCCAAAGAAAAGGAATACAAGGATGACAAAATTTCTTTGGGCATCTGGATTTTGATAAATTACGACTAGGCCTTTTGTCCTTTAGTAGGGCTTCTCTCTACAATATTTGTGATATATTACTGATATTTCCGTGGGCCTTGCAACTTATAACCCTATTTATGATAAAATAGACCTAGATAATTGGAAAACTAAAGTTACCCTAGACTATAATAGAGTAGTAATTAGATTTAATGCTTGAACACTAAGAACAGAAGTAAAAAAACTGATAAAATTGTTCTGCATCACAAGTCCACATATCTTAAGTAGTGTGAATGGGGTGCTTTATAAGTGTGAGTTTAGATCTTTATTGTATAATACGTTTTAAATTTGTTAAAGGTAAATGGTTAGGAACCTCATAACTCAGCTGTTATTAGACAAACTTTGTATGGAAAATCAACATGTTTTTCGTTAGCAACAAAGAAATTTTATGTGCTACATGACGAGGGAAGCAACTATAGTAATCTTTTTTCTTCTAAAATGCAAGCCCATTGTTAGATGTCACTAAAGCTAAATCTCTTTATAGAGCATATACATGGGGTTCTCTGTGTTTTATATTAATTGTTTTGCACTATCTGCAAATTCTTAGCTTGTTTAAGCTATATGTTGAGCTGATCAAGCAATTCTTTGGGATCTTCCTCATCAGCACTTTGTTTTCCTTTTCCTGTCTTGGTGATGTTGTGATCCCTCATAACTTTTAGAAAATGGTTAGGAATCTCATAACTCCTCTGCTGTTATTAGACAAACTTTGTATGGAAAATCAACATGTTTTTCATTAGCAACAAAGAAATTTTATGTGCTACATGACAAGGGAAGCAACTATAGTAATCTTTTTTCTTCTAAAATGCAAGCCCATTGTTAGATGTCACTAAAGCTAAATCTCTTTACAGAGCATATACGTAGGGTTCTCTGTGTTTTATATTAATTGTATGATTTGCACTATCTGCAAATTCTTGACTTATTTAAGCTATATGTTGAGCTGATCAAGCAATTCTTTGGTATCTTCCTCATCAGCACTTTGTTTTCCTTTTCCTGTTTTGGTGAATGTTCTGCATTCCTCCCCTCCCCCCCCCTCAAAAAAAAAATAAAAACCCAACATAAAACTTTATAAGTCTGATATTTCTTTTCTCAGTACAGGTTTCTTAATGCAATCAAGCAGTTTCTCTGCTTATCAGTGTTAAAGAACAGTGCACTATCAGTTATGACTATTTTTCAACTTCTCTGTTCGATTTTGAAAAACTTATTATCAAAATTGAGATCAGGATTGAAAGCAGAGATTGGAATATTCTTTCCCATGCTAATCCTCCGTGTGCTTGAGAATGTGCTTCTCCCTAGTTTCTTGCAGAAGATGACTGTCCTCAATTTACTGGAGAAGATCTCTCAGGATCCACAAATTATTATCGATATATTTGTCAACTATGACTGTGATGTGGATGCTCCAAATATTTTTGAGAGGTACTGAGCATGTTTAATTCTTCTTCTTTCCTAACTTCTATCTTTAGATGATGCCATTTGTATCAGCATATCCTAATATATCACTAGCTAAACTATAATCTAGTGTGCCACTGGTTCAAATATGAGATTCTGAGGTGCCTTTTTTATTCTCAACATAGTGACTGCCTTTGTAAGAACAGGACGAGTCCCTATTGCTTAGCCGTGTGATGCCCCCTTATTAGGACCTGATCTAAGGAAGCCATCCCCATTTCCAATTCGTGTTTGAGTGGTTCAGTGCCAATTATGTTATTTTTTGGAGTCACTGAACCTGACATTAATGTGGCTTACATTATTTTGCTTCATTGTTGTAAGAGTCAAGAAGAGGTTTTGTTCTTATAGTAAGTACCGTGGGGGTGCCATGGCCTAAATTTCTTGAGTTGATAACCTCGAGGTAGTGGATTTGAGTTTGAGGGGTAGCCACTATGTACAAATGATACCAAAAATTAGGGTTTTCAAATTTCAACGCCCTTGGTCTGTACGTACCAAACTGGGCAACTACCTTTTAGCATAATATGAGTGTTTCTATTTCTAATCTTAATGAGGGATTTTGTTAGTTAGTACTTTAATCTCGTCTAGAAACAGATAGATATACTAAGAAAGTATTTTGTACATGGTTAAACCTCACAACACCCATTTTCCCCTAACCACTCTTTTTTATATTTTTCCAACAAAATACTTTGTTTTGCTCGATCATGTAACTCTTTCTTTACTTTTGCAATGCCCTAACTCCCGCTTGTATTTTTGTTTGGGGTTTTATGCGGGCACACATTTTGATTTTTTTTATTTCCATCACCTAGAATTGTGATCATAATTATTTTGGTTCCTATCGCCCAAATTTATCTTTTGGGGTGTGCACAAATTGGATAATGTTTTGCCTTTCTATAAGTTGAGATTAAGTAGATACCTATGTTACTTCATATCTTCCATTTCCTTTAATATCATCTTTATTCTTCAATTACATGTGAGTTTTTTTTTTCGATATAAGTGAGTTAATTATGACTTTGGTTCTACTAGTAAGTGCCACAAAATGACTTCAAACATTTATGTGTAACAACTAATAATAATGTATGGATTGATAAGCCTATAATTTATTCCTTTGAATTGGAATTCGATGACAACTTAATTAGAATTTTAAATTATATGAAATTGCTCGAGTGTCTTTTTGAATAGTTAGCAACTCAAAATATATGCTTCGTGCTCATCTCGCTTCCTTGATAAGTCAAGCCTTGGGCTTTTGATGAAAGGTTTTTGTCTCTCTTCTGAGGAATTTATAGTTGTCTGATTAAGCTATGTGTAATTTTGCGATGTTGCCAATTGACCTTAAAGGGGTTGATGTTATCATATCTTCGTATTTTTGGCCAACCAGTCTGTCTTAGGCAACTAGTTTGCAAATATAAGAGAAAGGATAGCTAGAATGCCATTGCCAAGCAGAGGCAAAATGAAAGGCAACAAGGTCTTCTTAGAAGCCTTGGCCAAGATCTTCTTGGTCATAGTCCTTGCAGTCTTGAAATAACAACCAAGCATTAGTTAGAAAAATGCACCAAATTGTCAAACCATTTTCAAAATAATATTGAACCTAAACAAAAACGAAAAGAGTACAGCACAAAAACCACCTACCTGACCAGTGTTGGAGGGCTTGCATTCATATTGCTATGGTGCCATGAGAAATCCAATTTTCCTAGAAACTATTTTCTTCGAACTTTGAATGGAAAATAAGGGTTGTGAAAAAAATAGTAGGGAACACCACACCTTTCTGTACCAAAATTGAATAATAATTAAACATAAAAGAAGAGAAAAGAAAATCATATATGGGCTGGCTGGACTTCCTTATAAATTTTGAGAGAAATATACGGGATCTATACAAAATTGATAATGGAATCGTGTTGATGAAAGCTTTGGATCTTGAAGCAATAGTAGACGAAGAAGTCATTGTTGATTGGTTGGTTTCAGACAAAAATCACAAATTTTGCATTCACCAATTCCGCCAAGTTCGCTCAACTCACCTAACTTTTATCGCAACAAAATCGATACAAAAACAACTTAATTGAGAAGATGTTGCAAATTTTGGCCATACCTCACAGCTGATTGCTCGTCATCACACTCTTAGATAGTGCATCTCTTCACTATCAAAATACACAGACCCTAGATTACAAAAGGAAATGCTATATCACACATATACACAACAAATACACGCAGACACACAACATAAATATGCACACATAGAAAGTGAAATGGACTGGTGGGAGGGAGAGGGAGAGGGAGAGGGAGAGAGTCGAAGAGTCTTTAAGGAGTTTGATGGATTTTTATACATCATATAAAAAGACACAAAATACGAAACAGAGAGAAATACATGAATTCAATTAAGAACTGATCTGCTGATGTATATATAAGTTGCTGATTGGTTATTCGATATTTAGTGTTAAGAGTCTATAAGGTCTTAAAGTTTAATTTGTATACATATCTGTAGCATTATGTATACGTATTTCTATATATGAGTCAAGTCTACAAAAGATGTGTAACCACATACAATTGAAGGGCTTAAATTTGCAAAGATTAGGCAACACTAGGGGTGCAGGTCAGGTGGGTTGAGTGGTCAACCCTTGGCTCAACACAAGTGATAAAAGTCTCAACCCGAATCTTGATTCTAATTCAGAACCTTTGGTCCAAGTACTACCCAATTTTAGATTTTTGAACCCAGGTTATGTATTTCGGGTTCAATCTTTGGATTAATCTCAGATTCATAATAGGTTTATTTATTGGGTTTACATAAGCCTCAAAGACCCAAAAAGCCGTAGCCATGTAAGACACTACATTACTTAGTTTAGCCATCTTTATATATAACAGGAGGGAGAGACCACTTCAGTCTTTTAACCGACCTGGCTGACAACCCTTTGTCTTCTTGTAGGAAACATCTTCCGTTTGTCTTCACCCCATAACACACATTGTCTAGTAAGTGATTTCTCACTCCCTCCCGTGTTGATAAAGCATATTTGATGAGTGCCTTTTATTCATTTTATCCTAACGTGTCTTATAGATGAAAAATTCACTTCAACCGTACATGGGGCTCTTGGGAACGAAATGGAAAACAAATTACATACATTATTAAGGGCAAAACACTAGAACGATTTTATTTTGTCTTGGTTCGGGTTTAGGTTGGGTCCCAACGACGGGAGTTCTTAACACGAGTATTGGCCCCCAGATATTTGGATATCTCTGCCCAAGTATTGGATACTTCGGATTGGGTTCCGGTTAGCCTGCCCAAGTCGCACCACTAGTCGACACATGCTTTTTGAAGACACAAAATATAACACGAGAGCCAACTTAGTCAGATTACCCTCGAATGGGGGCACACGATGCTTTCCTTGTATAATTGGTGACCGTCTTGGGCTGGGGACTTAATTAAAACTCGAGTGAAAATTTGGGGACTTGATTGTTTCAATTGATAGTTCAGGAACCAAATAGAAGTCTGGCATAAAATTTAAGGGTATGCAATATTATTTATCCTAAGCTTTTGGAATTAAATTCTACCTTGTTTTGAAACAAGCGTTGCCAAATGGATTCCCTGGGGAATTAGGAATTTTTTTATTTCTTCTATGGAAAGTGTATGTGGGGGGTTACTTTGTGAAAAAAGGGTGTATGCGGGGGCAGGAGAATGAGGTGATGTGGGTTGCTTGAGGAGGACTTCAAAACGAATTGATATTACGAGCTGTTGGTTTGAGAGGTCAACTCCTTTTTCATTGTGAAGCTTCTCAGAAAACAAATGCATCCTTCAAATTGGCTTTCTTTGCCAAGACAGTGCCTTTTAGTTTAATCTGATTGCAGATAATTTAATGAAAAGAAGCGAGGTGATCCTGAATAGGTCTTGCTGGTGTCAAGGAGTTATGGTCTTTCTGTTATTGTTGTTTCAGCTGCTATGGGTCTCCCGTTTTGCAGATGGAAAATATGTTGAGCTCTTTGAATGGAGTTGCAATTGGGAAGTGGAGGTGAGCAGTGTTGAACACAGATTATTATGCCTGATGTGGTGTATTTGTAAGGTGAGGAGCCAGAGACATTGAGGAAATGAATTGCTGGCGTACAAGTTGATGCTGAATGTTTTGACCTTTTTTCTATAGTTCGTAAACAGGTAGAGTGAAATAAGCTGACCCAATGAATCCCCAATTTATTTGTTGGTTCTATAGGTAAATTCAATAATGATTTATCAATTTTTGGTTGGTGTGTGTATCTCTTGTTCACTTCTCGTGTACTTTGGTTAAACATATTGGTTTAGGCATTTTATAGTGGATCTATTTTTTGGTGCTGGGGAAAGAAGTGAGAGACAAATCATTAAGGTAGTTTAGAATTAGATATATTCATAAATGAGCGGATAGGAGAAGTCAGATTTATCTTGTCAACCCCAAAAGACGTCAGTCCTTGGGAAGAAAAAACTAATTTGAACACTCCTTTCTTATTCTTTTGTATGGAATACTTCAGATTATTCTAACCATCAGGGACCTTTCAATTGCTTATATGATATGGTTGTTGGGGTTCTGTATTTTGCACATACCAATGCTCAGATATATGCTTTGGTAATAACTTATTTGACTCTCTCTCTCTCTCTCTCTCTCTCGTTTTCCGTTTTTGTACTTGTCATATCATTCCGACATGTTGGTTTTGTGAATTCTATTAAAACCCTTTTAATTCCGTCAGATATTTGCAGGACTGTCAATGGCCTTCTGAAAACTGCTCTAGGTCCACCCGCTGGTTCTACCACCACTTTGTCTCCTGCCCAGGATGTCACATTTCGGCATGAATCCGTAAAGTGCTTGGTAACAATCATCAAGTCAATGGGAGCTTGGATGGATCAACAGCTGAGAATTGGAGATTTTTGCCCACAAAAGACCTCTGATAATGAGAATTTAACAGATAATTCCCCAACCTTTGGTGGAGAAGATGGAAATTTTCCTGACTATGAGTTGCATTCAGAAGCAAACTCTGAATTCTCAGATGCTGCTACCTTGGAACAACGCCGAGCTTACAAGTTGGAGCTTCAGGTTAAGTAGTGATTTACTTGGAGAGGAATGATACAGTTGTTTGCTTATCATTTTATTATTAGTACTGCATTCCACCCATTGGATGATGGTTACACTGTGGATCACAGGGAATTTTATGACTCTTGCGTACCTTAAGTGCTGTCACATTGTGTTTTTTATTTAATTATTTATTCTGCTGCTTAGTATTGACTCCGAAGTTGTCTGGTTTACTAGTGTTAACAGCTTTACTGGTTAAATGCAGAAAGGTGTTTCGTTGTTTAATCGGAAACCTTCGAAAGGCATTGACTTTTTAGTAAGCACCAAGAAAATTGGTGGTACTCCGGAAGCTGTGGCATCTTTTCTTAAGAGCACCAATGGCATGAATGAAGCTATGATTGGTGACTATTTGGGTGAAAGGGACGATTTCCCTTTGAAAGTTATGCATGCGTATGTCGATTCCTTTAACTTTGAAGGAATGGACTTTGGCGAGGCAATTAGATTTTTCCTGAAGGGCTTCAGATTACCTGGGGAGGCACAGAAGATTGATCGAATCATGGAAAAGTTTGCTGAGCGCTATTGTAAATGCAATCCTACTTCATTTACTAGTGCAGATACTGCTTATGTTCTTGCCTACTCTGTGATAATGCTCAACACGGATGCCCATAATAGCATGGTAAAAGATAAGGTGAGCTTGCTGTTATTGTCTCCATTTGTCTTTTACAGTCAGGACTTGTGTTCCTTGCACATGGTTCTGCCATTATCTATTCATTTGTTTAAATTGTCCTGTCATATTACCTCTTTAGCCCATTTGAGAAATAGGAGTAACTTATTAGAGTAAGTATTGAGCTTCATGTGATTATAAGCTTCTTTTGTTATCACTGTTGTTTCGTTTCATAGTTTGATTTCTTATGCAACCTCTTTTTATGTACTTCGTCTTTTTATTTATTAATACAGGAGTTATGTTTCCTATCAAAATAAGAATAAGTGTTCAGCTAATATCATCTTTGGATTTTTCTGGTACCTCGCTGTGTCTGACATACAGATTGAATATTGTCAAAGAGAACTGTATTGTAAAGTATTTGGATCTGTTTACTGCCACTTTACCCTCTGATAATGCGCAACTCGTATATATTATTAATACATGCATATTTGATTTGGATTCTAATTTGACTTCCATTCTGCATTGGGTTTGGCTATAAGATGTCCAAGGCTGATTTCATTCGTAATAACCGTGGGATTGATGATGGCAAGGACTTACCTGAAGATTATTTGGGCACCCTTTATGATCAAATTGTGAAAAATGAGATTAAGATGAATGCTGACTCCTCTGTACCACAAAGCAAGCAGGGGAACAGCCTCAATAAACTTTTGGGCTTGGACAGTATACTCAATCTAGTTTGGAAGCAGACAGAAGAAAGGCCGTTGGGTGCAAATGGACTTCTGATAAATCACATTCAAGAGCAGTTTAAGGCAAAAGCTGGAAAATCAGAGTAAGATATTGAATTTCCAAAAGTGAACTCTGGTAATAGTTTATTGCTGCTACTTCTAAGTTCTTTATAAGGATCTTATGCCCATGCACGCTTGCTGATTCATTTGGTTTCTCTCTTTTATTCCTTTTTTTTCTGGGGGTGGGTGGCATATTTTGGCAGTTCTAGTTGTTTAATATTATCATTCCACAGTTTTTTTTTTCTTTTTTTTTTTTTTGGGGGGGGGGGGGGGGGAATATTTCTGGGTGGTGCCAGTTGGGGATCTTTTGATTTGATTCACTACTTGAATTCCGTGCACAGTATTATCCTTCATGTTGTGATAAATTGGCTCAGATCATCCATTCTTGAGGATGCTGGCTGCCTTACATTCTTTTCTTTTGAACACCTCAGAGAAATAGATAACAGGATTCCAATCTCATCTGATGTTGCAGGTCTGTGTATTATGCTGTGGCAGATGCAGCAATATTGAAGTTTATGGTTGACGTCTGCTGGGGACCGATGCTTGCTGCTTTTAGTGTGACTCTAGACCAGAGTGATGATAAGGCTGCTACTTCTCAATGCTTACAGGGCTTCCGACATGCTGTGCATGTTACTGCAGTGATGGGCATGCAGACCCAGAGAGATGCTTTTGTTACCACTGTGGCCAAGTTTACTTACCTCCATTGCGCTGCAGATATGAAGCAAAAAAATGTTGATACCGTCAAGGTAGTTATGGTTCCTCCTTGTACCTATTGCAACCACCGTACAAAATCAACAGCAAGAGGGAAATCTCATTTTTCAAATCTGTGGAGTTCTTGTGTCATAATGTTCGCCTATTTTCCCATTCTCTTCACATTTACTACACAAGATGGAGCTTATGTGATCATCCTAAAATATATGTTTAACTGTTTAAGATATAGTTATCCTGATTATTAGTCATTTACTTCTGTTTGGCAGAAACAAAGTTCTAATCCATATAACTTTTCCTAGGGCTCATTGGGGAATTGTGCGATTGTTCCTTATGCCTAACTCCAGTTGAATGTTCCCTTTCAAGATGTCTTATATGTTAACCTTTTGTTAAGGATGATTATTTACTTGTGCAATTTGACAGGCAATAATCTCAATCGCCATTGAAGATGGGAATAATCTCCAGGAAGCATGGGAGCATATCTTAACATGTCTATCTCGATTTGAACATTTGCAATTGTTGGGAGAAGGCGCACCATCTGATGCATCCTTTTTTCATGCTTCAAATGTTGATTCTGATGAAAAATCACTAAAATCCTCAGGTTTATCATCTTTTAAGAAAAAAGGAACTCTCCAGAATCCAGCTGTGGTGGCTGTTGTTCGAGGGGGTTCGTATGACAGCACCACTATTGGAATCAACACTGCAGGTCTGGTAACCCCAGAACAAATCAATAATTTTATTTCGAACTTGAACTTGCTTGATCAGATTGGGAATTTTGAGTTGAACCACATATTTGCCCATAGCCAAAGGTTAAATAGTGAAGCAATAGTGGCTTTTGTGAAAGCCCTTTGCAAAGTTTCCATGTCAGAATTGCAGTCTCCGACGGATCCTCGTGTATTCAGCCTCACAAAAATAGTTGAAGTTGCGTAAGACTCTATTCCTGATCTCATTCTTTCTTATCAGTTATTAATTTCTTGAAAATTTCAAACTTCTCATAAACGAACAACAAAAATAATATCGTTTTCGCAAGACCTTCATTTCTTGCAATATATTATTTTGTTAATATAGTGTTGTGTTTTAATATACAACTATCACCTGTATATGTCTATATCAGATAATCAGTTTCCGGTATTACTTAATATAGAGGAATCCTTAATCTCTTTACCTCTCTGGCTTTTGTTTTCCCCCTTTGCTTGACCCCTTCTGAAGGAAACAATAGAATGATAAATCACCATGTGATAATATTAAAAAATTCTCGATGATGAGTTATGTAACTCGCTTGTTTGTAGCAGACGTTTCCAGGAAGAATTGAGGTTAAATATTGATCAGACCATAGTTTCACTTTTTTTGATAAGTCGCACCATCATGTCTTTTTTGCAGGCACTATAATATGAACCGTATCAGATTAGTGTGGTCTCGCATATGGAGTGTGCTTTCTGATTTCTTTGTATCAGTTGGGTTGTCAGAAAATCTTTCTGTTGCTATCTTTGTCATGGACTCTCTGCGGCAGCTTGCCATGAAATTTTTAGAACGTGAGGAGCTGGCAAATTACAATTTTCAGAATGAATTTTTGAGACCATTTGTGGTTGTCATGCAGAAGAGCTGCTCTGCTGAGATCAGAGAATTAATAGTTCGGTGTATTTCACAGATGGTCCTTAGCCGTGTCAATAATGTGAAATCAGGCTGGAAAAGTGTTTTTATGGTTAGTAAAATTTTTCCCATTTTTGCGATTGTTCGCTTGCATATTTACACACTCCTCTCTTCCCATATTTCTGTATGAATTTCTTGTATCATACTTTTACTTCAAAAAAGTACAAATAATTTGCTCACTCTTTAGATTATACTTTGTTCTCATGCTAAAAGATAGTCTTGTTTCAGTATTTGAGGTTTGTTAGTCACATGTTGGTGAGTTTTTAAGAAGTTTTGCCCATCTGTAATAGTTACGCACTTACGCTCATTTTTACGCGTGAAGAAGGGCATGTTCCTACGTTTGGCCATGTAGAGATTTAGAATTTAGTTTCTAAGTTACCACTGCGACCATGATGTGTCAAACATGTGTCCGAGGGTGTCTCTAGTATGTTATGCTGAAGCTATGAATCTATCACGGGCTTGAAAACTGCACCAAAAGCTGAGGCGTTGGTTTATTATGACTAGTTCATTGAATGAAGGCCTTCTTCTTGCCCGTGATTGCCTTTTACACATGGATGCTTTGAAAAGTGGTGGAACTGGCTCTTACAAATGTTTTGACCAAGCCATGTATCAGATTTTTCTTTTCTTTTTTGCTTTCACAGATATTTACAGCTGCCGCAGCAGATGAAAGGAAGAACATAGTCTTATTGGCCTTTGAAACCATGGAAAAAATAGTTCGAGAATATTTTCCTTACATTACCGAAACAGAGACAGTGACTTTTACTGATTGTGTGAGATGCCTCATCACCTTCACACACAGTAGATTTAACAGTGACGTTAGCCTCAATGCCATTGCTTTTCTGCGGTTCTGTGCTGTCAAACTTGCTGATGGGGGACTTGTTTGCTATGAGACAAGTAAGGATGATAACTTATCTGCTCCTGTAGTAGATGGTG
Source organism: Ilex aquifolium (assembly GCA_951799425.1). Classification (NCBI taxonomy): domain Eukaryota; kingdom Viridiplantae; phylum Streptophyta; class Magnoliopsida; order Aquifoliales; family Aquifoliaceae; genus Ilex; species Ilex aquifolium. The sequence continues at coordinate 43,375,314 of OX637395.1, forward strand.
ATGCTTCTGATGGACAAACTTTTACAGACAAAGAGGATCATGTGTCCTTTTGGATTCCCTTGCTTACAGGTAGTTTGCTTTTGACCTAAAATTCTTGTCAAGAGTCGATATGATCGTCTAATTCGAAGCCAGCTAATCGATTAGTGGGTAATTCAAAAATTTGCTGACGTTCGAGCCCCCAAGATGCCATAATTTATACACGTGGAATCTTCCTACATGAACCACTTTGGTCTATGACTTTGAGTTGACTGCTTCTGGCATGAACTTTAGTCTTTAGGATTTAGGGTCAACATTACCCCTTGCAATATCATGTTATGTGTAGTGATGCGGTGGATGTATGCCTTGTTATAAAGCATTTTCAGATTAATATGCACTTTGTTGTTTCAGGGTTATCAAGACTGACATCAGACCCCAGATTTGCTATCAGAAAGGGTGCTTTGGAAGTGCTCTTCAACATTTTGAAGGATCATGGCCATCTTTATTCTTATCCATTTTGGACGAGTGTTTACAACTCTGTAATTTTCCCCATATTCAATTCTGTATGCGACAAAAGAGAAACTCAGATTGATGACCATTTGTCACCAGCATACAGATCTGCACATCCTGATGGAAGTATGTGGGATTCTGAAACTTCTACCGTAGCAGCTCAGTGTCTAGTAGATCTATTTGTCAATTTCTTTAATGTGGTGAGGTCTCAACTACGTGGAGTGATATCCATACTGGTGGGTTTCATCAAAAGTCCTGGTCATGGTCCTGGAAGGACTGGGGAAGTGGCATTGATGCAATTGGTGGGTGACTTAGGAGGTAGACTTTCGGAAGAGGAATGGGGAGACATCTTCCTTGCATTGAAAGAGGCAGCAGTTTCTACACTGCCTGGAATCTTAAAACTAGTAAGAACTATGGATAGCATTGAGATGCCTGATGTTGCTCAATCCTATAATGATTTGGAGATCTTATCTGGCCAAGGATTGACCAATGGTGACTCTGAGGACGACAACTTGCAAACCGCAGCGTATGTTGTTTCAAGGATGAGGAGTCATATAGCTGCACAGCTATTCATCATACAGGTTCTCTCTCTCTTTGTGGGTGTGTGTGTGCGTGCCAATCTATGTTCCTGCTTGTTATGCTTGGGTTATATGCATCCCACTGTAACTGTAAAGAGATCTTGTATCTCACGTGACATCGAATGATTAGAGTCATTCAAGACTAGTTTATATGCTTGAGGGGGCTACTCCGCTCATTGCCAATTGGTTTGGAGTTGGATGCACTAACATAGTATCAGAGATGGGCCTTGGGTAGTCAGTGAGCCAAGTGTTTTTCCCATTTGAATTTCCCTATATTCATGGTTGGTTGTTTGTTTTTTAGCCCCACGTGAGCGAAGGTGTTAAGAGGGCTTATATCCCATATCGAATAATTAGGACAACCAAGGTTCGTCTATAATATATACTTGAGGGGCTACTCCACTTATTTCTAATTTTTGTTTGGGTTGGATTCTCTAAAAGTATCCACCGTAAATAGTATGAAATAACACATTATACGAGGTGTGTTACTTTTTTTTTTTTCGCCCATTTGAAACAGACTATGCTTCAGGAGGTCTTCACTTCTCCTCTGACTGGACCTCTCTTCCTCACTTGCATAGACTGTTATTAAAATTCTGCTAGTTCTGGTTTTAGTTTGTCTTTTTGGGAGAACGTTCTATCTGATTCCGTTTTATTCTGCACCTTCTTAAGAAATATTATCATCCATCTCAAAAAATAAAAAATCGTACTGAGGCGCAAACTCTGGTTTGTAGGGAAGGAATCGAATATTGAGAAGCTACATTAATTGACACAGTCCTTGTTACACTGGAAAAAGGGCACATAAAAAATAAAGGTCAAAATCTGGTTGCTATTACTGATCTGCAAAAATCATCTGAACTGTTTAGTTTCTAAAGCTTGGAAGCAATATAATCACCGAAGCTGGGGAGGAGGTGTAGCAACTTTTTTTTGCATGTTAGATGTGCTTCAGAAACTTCTTTGATGATTCCCACACCTCTTTGGCATAAATGATTGACGCTCCTAGCTTTCACGTCTCATATGCCCTCATTTAATGACTAAGAAAAACCCGTATTGAAAATGAAAAAAATTTAAATTCTGAGTTAATAACTTAAATAAGTCTCAGTGTGTGTGTGTGTGTGTGTGTGTGTGCCTGTCTTTCTCTCTCTACAGTTTTTGTCCTGTACCCCATCTTTACCATTCTTGCCTCATTGTTGCCCTGCATCACCTAGCATGAACTCCAGTTGTTTGCCACATTCTTCGATCACCTTCCTCCACTTATACCTTCGTCGTGGAATCCATTGTTTTTGCTTGTGGCAAAAGGGAGAATCATTTTAAGCATATTTTTCCATTGCTTCTGTGCTAAGGTCTTCGAATCATGCATACTCTTGGATTGAGGATACACTTCATTTATTGATATTATAAATAGTTGTTTGTTGAAACTGGAGTCATGTGATAAAAGAAGTTGAAGCTTGAATCGTCAGGTTTATTCTTTGTAAAGCTTTTTTTTAATCTTTGTTGAATCAATATTCTTGCCCTACTTTGGCCCTTGTTTTGATGATATGGAAAGCTAAAGTGCCTATTAAAGTACAAGTTTTCCCATGGACTGTAGCACATGGTAAGTTTAACACTTATGATGTGCTTCAAAAAAGAAGGCCTCATAGTTATTTTGCACCTCAATGTGTAAAGGTTATTGTGAAAGCATAGATAATTTATTTTTGCATTGCCTAGTTGCTTTGGCCATGTGGTATAAGTTGTTTCGAGTGGCGGATACGGAGCTTTGGAAGGCTTATGCGATCATATTCATGTCTTAACCTCATTTTGGGCTTCAGTTTTTAGCGACTTTGGAGGAATTCTTTTTTTTGCAATCATAGCGGGACGGAGAGAGATTTGTGATTTATAGGCTTGTTAGGTAACTTTATTTCTTCCGTTCTTTTCTTCTTCTTATTGGTTGGATTTCTTATCCAACATTTTTTATGTAAATTTTTTTAATCATTAATATAAGCATTTGGTTTCTTATCAAAAAATTTTTTGAAGAATATTTTTATGCTACTAATTTTGGATAGTCAATTTCTATTGGTTGGTTATATCTACAACATTTCAACAAGCAAAGTTTTGGTAATATGTACAAATCCAACTCAAACGAAGTAACTTCATTTATCTACTATTGCATACCCCATTTGAAACTACCACCACCACCTGGCTTTGTCAGGTCACAGGAAAGCCATAAAATTCCAACTACTTTTACACACTCCCCATATTTTTTTTTTTTGGGACAAGAAACAAGACAACTTTAATTTAGAAATGATACATCAAAGAGTAATATGGATGGACAAGATATCCATCAATGCTTAACTCATAAAATATTATTTATCACATGAGGGCGTCCAATATGCCAAGATATAAAAGTGCGGAATGACATCAAACTCCTTCGAAACGGAAGCCTACAATGAAGCCAAAAAATAGATGTGATCCCATAAACCTACCTTCCTCTCTTATTTATCTTCAAATATCCTTGAATTCATTTCTAACGATATTATGTATCTTCTCATCTAGTGCCCACTACCATCACAGATCAAAAAAAGAATCACGAATACAATACAGTCAAACAAAACATATGTGTGTAAGTAGACACAATATCTGTTCTTTTGTAGAAACTAGAATTTGATTCCTATGTGTTGAAGTATAAATATTTAAGTTACATTCTCTCTAACAGTTTAGTTACTAGAATTTACTAAACCACTGATGACCTACGACCAATGATCAAAATTTCGTTTCGGTGTATTGTTTCGGTCACTTAGGAAACGGAAATATTTCGACGCGTTTCGGAAACGTTTCGACCTGTTCGAAAACATAATGAAAAAAATAGAAAATTTAAGAATTATTTTTTCAAAATATTGGTCGAAATATATCAAAGTAACTTGAAATACATTGAAACATTCCGAAACAATTGTGCAAATGCATTGAAATATTACAAAATATTTTGAAACATTATGGAATATCTCGAAATATTAGAATTTCGATTCCATCACTGATTCGTTTCGGTCTCCTTGGAAACGGAAACGTTTCGATCGTTTCGAAACGATATTTTGATCCTTGCCTACAACCTAGGTACATCGATCCCAAACGGGGTGGGTTCGCGATCAAAATCACCAAAATGTACGATCCTTATGTTCTATGATATATAATGTTGTATAATGGTAAAAACGATTTATTTAAGAGTATCAAAATGAATTACGACTCAAAATACTGTACCAGCTAAGTCTACTCCCATCGTACTGTATACCTAAGAAAGTGTAGTACCCACCGTACCCATATCACGTACCAAAGCGACCCATGATGTAGGTAACATACTTCAAGTTTTTGGAGTGAATGGTTGTTTAACATGATATCAGGCAGGAAATCCCGTGTTCGAATCTCACCACCATCCTATCTATTAAAAAGATTTTCACGTGCTAGACCCAAAATCTACCCGGCACGTGAGGGAGCGTGTTGAAGTATAAATACTTAAATTACACTATCTCTAATAACAATTTAAGCTTTTTGAGTAAATGGTTGTTTAACACTATGCAAACAAAAAATTATGAATGATTTTGCATCAACGCATGGATTCTGATTAAGGAGTTGAGTGCTGGCAATGGTTATGGAAATTTGGTTTATGGTGGGTGTGGGAGATGGATGTGGTGGTGATGGCATGGATTGGGTGGTGCAATTATCATATATTCCTTTTGGTTTTTACCAAAGAAATGTTTTTGAAAGCGACGGAAGTAGAGTATTTTATCAAAAGACTTGCACATCAAGTAGCTTAGGGAGAGACAAAAAGTGTAGACAGAAACTGGAGAAATAATGTGGTGGTCATGCAGATTGATTAGCTGTAGTGGACAAATCAGTAAAGTGGGTGAAAAGGTTAGTGGATCAATTTTCTGGATGTTTTAGGTGATGGTGGTGCCTGCTTGTGGTGGTGGCATGGTTGTTGTGGTTGCTATGGCTGCATTCGGTGGCAATTATTGTGAAGCTGTGATGGTTTTGGTGGGTGTTGGTCACTATTGTGGAGTTGTATGGTTTGGTGGAAGAAAGTGGCTAATGGTGACTTGATTGTGACAAATGGTCAATGGTCACAGTGACTGTTCCATACAAGTCTAAAGCATTTTCCCAAAACTAAAGGAGAGGAAGTTGTAATTGGCCATTTTTTGGCGAAATTTCGTTTTTGCTTAAAAAGGTGTTACCAGACTACCTTTATTTTTTCTCCTTTGGTTTATGGGCTTCCACGTGTATGCTAGATGAGGAGCTTTTAGTAATAGGAAATTTAGTCGGTCTGTGGGATATGTGTTGGGGAGAGAGAGAGAGAGAGAGAGAGAGGGGGGGGGGGGGGTAAAAAAATGAGGGTAGCCAAATAAGGAGAGTCAGCTTTCCAACAGATGCTGTATAACATTTTAGGTTTTGGGTGTCTGTTCTGATCTTTGATATGTGAGCTGCATGGTGTATCTCTTCATTAATTGTATGAAAAAATTCTTTTCATTTTCTGTGTCTTTAGGTATAAGATCTTATATAATTAAGCATAATATGGGATTGTATCTAGCATGCACACAAAAGTGTGCGTGCGCGAATACATAAAAATGCATAGATGCATGCATTTATGCCTATCTGCAATTTCGAAAGAATTGGATGGATCAATGAATAGTTGGCTTGCTCAGAAAAGACCTTCTACTAATATGTGAAATTGGTGGCTGAAAGGATCATTGATACAGTAAATGTGTTCTAATCACTATCAAAAAATGGTGATCCTGAAATTGTCTCCATGCATTTACTTTTCTATTATGACACTATATTTTGGAAGGACTTTTGCTTAACAAGGGGGTATTAGCCTATTGGGGCCATTGCTTTGTTTAGTAGTAAATTGCTTTGGTTGTCAAGTGTGATATCGTGGGTTTGAGAATGAGACGAGATAGTTTGTACGAAAATAGGTAAATGTTAGTTTTATGTCAAGTTGACTTCCGTCAGCGCCTTTTTGGATATTGGAGGCTGTTGAGTTACATAGTTGTTAGTATCGTTCGATACGTGATACGTGCGATACATGAAGAAAACGATATATAATTAAATATCGCTTACATTTTTTTTTGGATTTAACCAAAAAACAATGCCTATTTACGTGGAAGTATTTTTTAAACACTAGGTAGTGAGTGTGAAACAATGTTTCACTATCTAGAGTCTTAAAAAATAAAAGTCTTCTTTTGTTATTCGTTCCATCGTAGGAGCAAATAGTTTGATTGTTAAAAGTGTCATCCTTTGGATATTCTGGTTGTTAGAACTAGAACTCTCAAAATTTTGATATTGATGAACTATGTTAGCAACTTGAATACTTGGATTATTAATTTTTTGTTTTGGTCCTTGTCATCTCTTTAAATTTTTTTATATAAGAAATTTGTGGTGCAATGAAATGTTATTATGACATTTTTCATAGGTATGTGTATTTCTTAAAATATTTTATAAAATTGTACGTATCTTACGATACACGATGCACGATTTTTTTAAAAAAATTAGACAAACTTCCGATACATGTTTTGACAACTTTGGTTGAGTGTCATTCGTCCTTTGTTGAATGAGTACATTGGTTTCATACTTTTAGGAGCATTTTTATCAAAATCGTACGATTCGCAATTTGGTTCGTAGAATTCGATTCAATTTAATCCCCATTTGATTCGTATTTTACCATAGAATTATTTTTGGCCGAGAATCACAAGAATTGTACAATTCGATTCTAATCGAAAGGATTGCACGATTCGTTTTATTATTATTTTTAATCCTATTGCTAGTAAAAAGACATCGTTTTGCTAAAAGAGGCCCACCCCCAAATGTAAAACTTGCGTCTCTCTCTGTATCCAATGTTCGCGTCTCTGCCTCTCAAGCATTTGTGAACATCACACAGAGACGACATTTACATGTTCAAATCAGTATAGGCTTTTCCTATTTTAGTTTAACTTTATTGATAGGAAGACAATAGCTATTTGTTGGTTAAAAATCATGTATCTTTCATCGTGACCATTTTGAGGGAACGATTTACTATGTATTAAGAAAAAATAACATAAGTAAAAACTCAAGTGTAGATTTATAAAGATTTATAAAGGCTAGCATATTTTCATTTAGACATGTGATCATGTCAATACTGTCAATTGATTATTTTTAAAATATAAGAATATTCAGTATTTAAAATCTTTTTTGGGTAAGTAAAATGTATCGATACTGTGCAAAAATACAACCACCCAAGTGGCAAAATTTACATTTGCAAAAAAGAGCAAGTCCAGTTCTGAAAATAGCATTAGTGGATCCAAAAGAAATCACAAGAGGCTAACCTTGTAGAAGTACTGTAGATAGCCAGAACTTCTACCAGATTAACCTCATGCTATACATATCAATCAAATGAAAACTAAGAAAATCCTAGCCTCCACAAGTATGGATTTGTCAATTTTGCACAAGCTGAAGATTGTGGGATGAACTTTTGTACTTGACATTGAGAAGTTTGCTGCGGAGAGTATTGATGATCTCCTTGTAAATGGTTTTTGCATCCTTGTATTCATTTCTGAACACCCTCCACAAGCTATAATCTGTAGCCTGCAAGACAGTTTTAAACTTACAGTTCTTAGGGATTTTCCTTTCCATTCTACCGCTAAATTTTGGATTAACTGAGGCCAAGAAAGGGGCTGCCTGGCTTCACCATTCTTCTGCAGAATTTTGCTCCAAATACCACCCGTGAATCTTGCCTATTTTAAACATGTGCATGCTATTTTTTTTTATCATTGTTTGGATTTTGTGTCGAATTTTACAATTCCCGATTCTCAAATCTAGGATTTCGATTCCCAATACGAATCTCAATTTAATAACTATGCATAGGAGTGCTCGTGGATTATTTCTCCCTAGTAAGAAACTTTTAGTGGTGTCATTAATCTTAAATATGCAGTGGTAGCTGATTCTCATTTTCTACCACAGGTCATAACTGATTTGTACAAGATGCACAAGCAATTGTTTTCTGAAGGCATTGTTAAGATACTTCTTGAGATTTTCTCGTCAATTGCTTCACATGCCCACCAACTGAGCTCTCAGACGATTCTCCAGCTGAAGCTGCAGAGAGCATGCTCCATCCTTGAGATCTCTCATCCACCCATGGTCCACTTTGAAAATGAGTCTTACCAGAATTACCTTAACATTCTGCATGACTTACTCGTGAATAATCCATCTTTATCCGAGGAGATGAAGATAGAAGAAGTACTTGTTTCCGTGTGTGAGGAAGTTTTACGGGTATACCTAGACTGTGCTGGGTTACAATTTGTTAAGCAGAAACCAGCTAATAAGCCAGTGCTTCACTGGATTCTTCCACTGGGTTCTGCGAAAAAGGAAGAATTGGCAGCAAGGACTTCTTTAGTTGTGTCTGCATTGCAGATTTTGAATGGTTTTGAGACGGATTCTTTTAAGAGGTATGTTTCACAACTGTTCCCACTGTTGGTGGATCTTGTAAGGAGTGAGCATAGCTCAGGAGAAGTTCAGCGTGTCCTGAGCAACATCTTCCAGTCATGTATAGGCCCAATGTTAATGAGAATGTGATACTTAATATAGGGATACAGTGAGCAAATGTAAGCCATCAAAGGTCGGCTCTATCTTTTTTAAATGGCTGAGCATCGGCCATAAATATTATCTGTATTTAAATTTTGGTAGCATATGCAGGGCTGATTTTTCTTTATAAATATAATAGCAATATGCTGATTGTTAATATTGACAAACTTCCATCCCCAAATCCCTCAGCTCTTTCTTTTGGCTGGGAATGAACAGTTCTTCACTAGAATAATGTTGGAGGAATGAACAGTGTTGGCTTATCTCTGGAACCAGTAGTGCCCACTTGGCTTCCGTGTTGCAAGGCTTTATCAAGGTCATTGCAGGGATTGTGATCTCTTTTACTCTGACTTCCTAGTCCGCTGGAGACGACAACGATGACATCTACACTAACTTGTACTTGGTTAAGTGGACATCCTTGTCATAGTGATGCTGAGTATGATCGCCATAGTAGTTGCATTCTCAAGGACTATTTACAGTTCGGTCCTCAGTGGAGTAAGTTCATTGGTGGAGCCTTCTTTAGTTTCTGGGTACTGGCTCATTTGTATCTTTTTGCCAAAGGCTTGATGGGGAGAAGAGGAAAGCCATCAACGTATTTGTCTTGGTTGGATATCCATTTCGATTACACTCTCCTTGCTCTAGATAGCCAATAGTCTACCAAAGGGCTCTATTGCAAAAAACAAGTAAAAAATCCTCTCATTTTATGAAGATTCATGTCAAGATTTGATAAAAATAACAAAAATCAGACATTTATATAATTCAAATTAAACGCGTTTATCATATCAAATTCAGATTATCTATATTTAATATTAATCTGATGTATTTATTATTTGTTAGCACGTGTTATTTTTAAATTCATACAAAAAATTAGTCAATTTTAACTCACTAATTTTGCATCGAATTAATGTATAACATTCAACTCTTTCCCCTCAATCTCAGGTGGATGTGATATTTTGGCGGGGAGAGTGGTTTTATTTGCTGTTGGAAATGACAATAAACGGATCTAACAAATCAATTTGTGACGGAATGTCAGTTTAAATTTGGATGTTAACAGAGTTGGATGTCGTCCATCTAGGTTTTTGAAGAGGTTTGTTTTGAATTCAATAAGAAGTAAGTGATGTGTAATCAATCATCTTAGCCATAAAAACAAAAAATAGTGAGATGTCAACCTTTTGTTACGTACCGGAGGAACTTTCAATTCTTATGGATACTTGTCCTAAGCTTGTACATTTGATCCAAAAAAAAAGGACCAGAAAAGGTTTAAACATCATAAAAACTGAAAGAAGGCGGAACATGGGTATGTCGACATCATTTCATTTTCCCGAATTGCCCACTCGCTCTCAAATTTGATATAATACTCAGAAGTCAAACGATAAATAAGCAGACCACAAGCCACAATTTCTTGGAGCTATTGGACAACAAAATCAAGCAATGAAGTAGCAAGACCAGAAATTGCAAAGGAAAAACTGCCATATTACCCTGCGACAGAATTTGATATAGAGTTCACTAGCAACATGGGCTTTTGCATTGACTCCTAACTGCATAACCTCCATAGCCATATGATTCTATTAATTTAAGACAATCAACTACACCAGAGGTTCAAGTCCTAGAAAGGAATTTTAATCATCCCGGAATGGATACATTAGCTACACATTGACAAGCGTCAGTATAAGCTTGGACTGCACAAGTGAAGACTTGCATTGCAAGATAATCATCCCAACATTCTAGAGATCTGACTGCTCAAATGGTACACGCACAAACAACTGGCCATGCAGGGTAACCACAGCAGATGTCTGATGAGGATCTATCCTAGAAGGTAAGCTCACAACCTGGAAACAAAATCAAGAAAGGTCAGTCGAACAGCCTCGAGCCTACATAAAATGATACAAAACCATTGAACTGGAAAATGGGGAATATTTCAAAGATCAAGACAATCTTTTTCATTCTACCAAGTCCCAGGAATTTATTCCTCCTTAAGAGTACATGGGTCTCTCTCTCTCTCTCTCTACTTTTTTTTTTCCAAGTTGTGGAGGATCAACACCTTTGAATATGATGGGTAAATCTCGGATGCTTGTTGTAGCCATTCGCAAGCCATAATTCTCAGGCAACCACACGACTTATACCTGAAACATCACACGAGGCACAATGGCCTCTTTTGAGCTATTCATGCATGTTTAAGACCAGGGAGATACTGCCTGGTGGAATAGCAATAAACTCAGACAGACATTGATATTCTGCTTTCTCTATTCCCATTAAAAAAACCATATTCAACACAAGATCCTATCCTGGCTGAATTCATTTTTTTTGGGTACATAAATGGATATACAGATATGTCACTCATTGTCTCTCAACACCACAAAGCTATTTGCGGGAGACCTTACTGTGCACTTATGTCGAGACCGAAGCTAAGGTCCCACCGGCACTGAAGAGTATGTTTAGCCCCATTGAGCTGTCATAACAATAGAGACTCGAACCCAAACATTGAGCGAATATATCCGAGTTCTTATCCACCAGACCAACCACTTGGTTGGTCAAGTGGCTGAATTCATTACTCGAAGATAAGTTGTGCAAATCCAACTCTCAAATAAACACTACAGAACGAAATATTTGTGATAGCAGGTACAAAATTATGAGCTTGGATTTCGTCAATACTTGTGTAACATACACAACACATACCTTTTTGAAGGGAACGACTCCCCATGGATTATCCAGTTGCTCTGGTTGACCAGATATAACCAAACGCCCCGCTGGATCAGACTGTACACGCACCTGATTTCATCAAATAACCAGTCTGTTCAGAAAATAACAGATGTTGAAGCTACGAAATCGCAGCGGCAAGAAAAAACATGTACTTATTGACTAATAAAATCTTATGTGAAGCTAATCCTAAGTTAATCCACAGATACAACTAATCATCCCACCAAAACCCCCAATAATATCCCAGCCCCCACCCCAAAAGAAAATAAAAAAGAATAACTGAAGTGAACACAATCCAACTTAAAAAGATTAAAAGTTAATTAGATCCACCTCCCTCCAAATATCAAGTAGACCCCCACTCTCCAAGATAATGTACATATATTAGTTACATACAAATTATAGGTAAATAAGTTTTTTTTATGTTGAATAATAAATGACACATGCACACACACACACCCCTTTACACATCAACATGATTTTTTTCAACAAGAAACAAACAATTTTATTAATAAAAAAGGAAAGAGGTATTATAAGAACCAAAAACAGAGGTGGACAAGTCGTCCAACCCAAAAAGGCATACTAGAACCAAGAAAAAAAGCGCACAAAAACTAGACCATAAAGAAAAAAAATTACAATCCAATAGTCGTTGTTCAGCTCGAAGTAATGCAAAAAAGAGGAATATTTTCAAAATCCTTTGTAACGGAAGCCCAAATAGATGCCAAAAAATGCATTCGGGCTTATAAAGATTTGACCTCCTATTTATCTTCAAAGATTCTTACATTTCTTTCTATCCATAGAACCCATAGAAGAGCAAAAAATGCACAATGCCATGTATAACATCCCAAAGATCAAAACAATCCAGATTAAATGATTGCAACCATTCTCTGATTTGGGTAAAATGGGGTTGCAAATATCAGCTAGCACAATTTTTGTGTACAACATTAGCCACCAAATCCATGATTTGAGTTTTTTTTGCTGCCCTCATAGGTTTATCAGTTGACAGTTGCAGATTGGGTTTCAGAAAGCCAACGAGGGTAAATACCAGATCACAGGCGCACTTCAAGCACAAACATTATTTGGCACACAATCTCAATACAATTTCAAAAGCTACTTGCATTATATGGTTGCAAAAAATCATTAAAGGAACTAGAAAACTGCCAGAGATTTTTGGCATACCTCTTCACGCAAAAGCCCAGGAACTAAAGCATATACCTCATAGCAGTCTTTCTGCATAGCAGTTTTTGTAAGAATTAAATCTCCATGGGAAAATATATAAACTTGCAAGACTATCAAAGATTACGTGTATGTATACCATCAAATGGCATAAATGATGATGCCCTACAAGCAGTGGAAGACAAACTTACGGTTCTCTGTACATTGATTTTCACCCAATCGGCAGGAGGGCCAATATCAACAACCATTATGTCCAACCTGCCACGGAAAGCAAAAATGATGGCTTCATACATAATGACATTTTTAAAGCTCTATCACAGTTGATAGCAACATACAAGTTGGGCAGTTCTTTGAATCTTACACATTTTCGAGAAAAAAAAACATTTTCTAATCCATATTGGCTTAGAATTGCTAATACAAGCATGAAAACTTAAGTTATAATCAGAAAACACATGCTAAACTCTTCCAAGAGTATAATGACTCCTATGTAGTTGAAGGCAGTAGAAAGAAGTGATTCAGCGCATTTAATGGCAACGACCAAGGCATAAGGAAAAAAAAAGAAAGTAACAGAGATCTTAACTGTGGTTTCGATGTTTTCATGCACACAACTTTGACAGCATGCTCAACAGCAGATGGCCTTTTACGCTTCAGCAAACCTTAAATCATCAATAAAAGTAAGCAATTGAGAAAGAAAAAAAAAATGCAGAATGATGTCCTCATAGGGCATAGTAAGGTTTCTGACTCCTTGGTGAATCATACCAATGCTTTTAAGCTGTTTTTCACGCTTTGGTGTAGAAGTTGAATTCTTATCCTACAAAACAAAATATCCGTTTATTTGAGAAAATATGTGAAAGTCACATTTAATGGGGCCTGGGGGACATAAAGAAACACGCAACAAGTGGACAAACCAAAAGGAGAAAGTTATAAGGTATATAGTTTGGGATATCATCACATACCTTAATAATTGGATCCCCAACCTCACCATTGCCAAGAAGACGCTGGGAGTGCCAACCCTGCATTGCACGAGCTGCAGCATCTCTTCTTGCCCTACCTGATCCTGAAGCTTGATTAAGACCCACCTACATACAAGAATTTCTAAAGGATAAATCATGCACGACAGTGGTCATTCCCTAAATTTCTATAAAATTACAGCAGGCACACCTTTTTTCGTGCCAGTTAAACCCCAAAAAAGTATGACCAGGCAGCATCAAGATTCACCCACATTTATTTATAATAAAACCGCCATAAACAGCTGTTTATTCAACAAATGGTCAGACAGCATATTTCTAAAGTTACGAGGTAAAACCATCGAATTTATTGAATGATACCCACCAAAACTTTAATGATGGTAAAAGGAGCCCTGTTTTAATAAAATGATAGTATATAAATCAAAATAAGATCAGTCTTTTCTTTCATAAGCTTCACATAAAATTATGTGACTTTGAAAATCTTCATCTTCAGTTCATTATCAATACTTGGCATTCATAACCAAATATTAGTACTACGTTATAATATTCTGTACGCTCCAAATTTGGTTACCAGACATCCTACCTGTATCTAAAGGAAATTTGCATGCAATAATTAACCTATGAAATCTTTTTTTGGAGGGGGTGCGGAATTTGTGAGGGAGCATAACCCAGTCTATAATCAAATATATCCATTCTCTATGGGGAGCTTCAAATATCATGGGTACTTTACATTGTTGCTATATTCATGATTACCATTAAAATCATACAGGTAGTAAATTAAAGAATTGTCTTTAATTTTTGAAAGTATTGAATCTCTCATAGTAAGGAGCCACTACCTGGTGCATTGGTGAGAGTGTCTTAATACTTGTGAGGTTCTCGGATAGAATTTGAGGACAACCACTTTGTACAAGATAATGCCAAATGCTAGATCTATTCTCAATCCCATCCATCCCAGCAATCCCAACTAATAGGGACCAAATTAGGTAATGATTGTTTTTACAAAATGTCACAAAGTACATCCAGTGATAATTTGAATTAAATAAGTACTAAAAACTTTTCCAACCAATATAAGCAACAAAATCACCAATTCACTTGAATGCAAAAGATTTAAAATCTAACTCTATTCTTTGCAGTCGTAGCAAAATTAATTGCAACACAAGGATTATTTAATTGACATAACATACAAGCACTGAGCCCTCGATGTGCAAGTGCAACCAGTCTACCAAAAGCAGGAACACAATAATAATGCTGGAAATAAGAAGAACTTTACCTGTTCTTCAAGCTAAAACTAAAGTCCAAGCAGCATATTTGACAAACATTCATATCAAATCACCTGATTCTCAGTACTGGCAGGCTCCATAAAAGAAGCATCAGTGAAAGGAAGCTCACCGCAACGCATTTTATGCTTTTCATACTCCAATAATGCCTGCAAAGGCCACAAACCAGCAACTCCAGAATGCAGGGATGGTAGAAAAAAGATAACCAAACTAACATTCAGCAAGACTCCAATAAAAAAGTTTAAATGGGTAGATAAGAGTCAGTTCAAAAAGGTAATTATTAAATCAAACCGAAAAGAGTTTTGGCATCTAAATCATTCCATTGTTTTCTAAAAAATGCATCAAAGGATAAGGACTCTAAGCCCATAAGGAAACCAACTTAGACCTGTTTAATGCAAATAAGGTGCCTCGAACTGGTTCAAAATATGCGACCAAAAAAACAACTGGTTCAAAATATGAATTTTGAATTATAGTGATCCATCAAAATTCTTATGCTATCTAGAATAAGACAGACAAGCCGACTTTGTTTTCCAACAGCTGCCCACAACTGATTCTTGATTAAGGGTGTCAACTGATCGATTTTGGTTTGGTCCCACACATATCCAAAATCAGAACCTATTTAACAGTCCAATTTTCTTTCTGGTCATATATTCATTGGAACAAGAACCATAAATGCCTGGTACCTGTTGGGTTTTATGTGACGTCCATAAATAGTATTATTGTAAATATAACAATATATGTAAGACACGTGCCAGAGACAAATTTTGTAACAAAAAATGGAAAGATTAAATAGCCATCTGGTTACATTCATAGTGATATTGTTTGCAAGGAGAATTATTCCGATCTCTTGTAAAAACCTATTATGTGGGATGTCATTCCTAAAATCTATTTTTCAATTCGAAGTTTTATACGAATACTTTGCAGACCTCAGAAACTTTTTGGCAAATAACAGAACCATTTCAGCAATCATTAATGATGTTCGGAATTGGTGCTACTTATGACCTCTCTTAAGGCTTACATTCACACTCTTGTCCTCTTACCAAATATCCTCATCTTTGAGGGCATAATCATCCTCGGTCATATTATTTCTTGAGGCATGCTATCCTACCATTAAGCAAAAGCATCCTAGTTGAAGTTCTATATAATTCTCATTATGCTCCCACATGGCCAGCTGGACTATTTTTTGTTGAGAAGAGTGATGTTGTTGAATTCCGTAGTAACCGATGCCCAAAAAGAAGCTACGAAATGGACACGATTACACAACCCCTCAACCATTTCGTATTTATTCTCAAAAAATCTTGCATTTCTCTCCATCCAAATCACCCACATAGTAGTAAAAATTGAACACTCCCAAAGAATGACTCCTTTACTACTCCTTCAAAGACCATGAAAATCCACACAAAACATAGAAGCAATAGAACAAGGAACCACCCAAGAATCTCCAGCCACCTCAAAACATTTGTTCCACAAAGACCAAGCAATCGAGCTATGTCAAAATAAGTGATCCACACTCTCCCAATCCTTTTTTGGAGCACATCATTTGTGTTAATCTTATCGTGATGCACATACTTGCACTTTTAAAAGCACCTTGGCCTTCCAAAATTTTCAATGATGGATAAAAGATTGGGGTAGAAAAATCATCAATCATAGAATCAAAGATAGATTTACAAGAAAACACACCAGAATCAAGGATCCAACATCTTTTGTCCACGGACTCATGATGTAAAGACATGACTTAGCAAAGAAAGAATACAAAACCCAAAATTCCAAGAAATTGCATAAGAGTACGAACCAATCGTTGAAGCGATCCAAACATGATGATGGTACGAAAGATTGTAAAGACGAGGATATAAACAATCCTATGATAACTCCCCAATCCACAAATCTTCTCAAAATCGGATTTTTTCCCATTATCCATAACAAATTTAGTCCTCTATGAAAAAAGAGGGATTAAAGGTAATCCCTGATAGATGAATTTCCATGGGTTTTGAAAATTATCCCTTTCAACCCCATTAGCATCCCAATCATTAGCTTGTAAACAATATACTTAATTTTAGTTAGGAGAACGTTACTACGTTAGCTAGAGTTTTGGGATGTCCGGTGGGAGGTTAGCCTATTAAGTATTTGGGACTTGTTCTTATAGGTAACCCTTTATCTATTGGTTTTTGGAATCCAATTATTGAGAAAATTGGGACAAGGTTGGATTGTTGAAAGAATTTTTTATTTCTAGAGGAGGAAGGCTTACATTAGTTCAGTCAATCTTGGCAAGTATTCCAATTTATTTTATCTCTCTCTCTTTAAGATGCCTTCTTTGGCAGCAATAAGGATTGAAGGAATGGTGAATGATTTTTTGTGGGAGGGTAGTGGTGAAGGTAAGAGAGATCATTTGATTAGGTGGGTGGTTGTGTCTAGACATAGGATTAAGGGTGGTCTTTCAATAGGTAATTTTCAACACAAGACCCTTTACTCCTCTAGATCTATAATCTTCAACTATCTCATTTGCCACTAAAGCAACATCCATAATCTGTCTTCCCTTAACAAACGCTCCATGAAACCCCGCTACAATATCACATAAACTCTCCCTTATCCTCGTTGATAAAACTTTTTCAAAAACTTTGTAAAGACTAGTAACAAGATTGATCGGTCAAAAATGCTTAATCCTAAGAGAATTTTCTTTCTTCGGAATTAGGCAAATAAAAGTAGCATTACTGACACCATTCACCACCACATTCTGAAAAAAATCTAGAAATACTAAAATCAAATTTTCTTTCACCACATCCCAATACTTCGTAAAAATAGTCATTGTAAACTCATCCGGCCCAAAAGCTTTATCTTTACTATATTTAAAAACAACCTTCTTAATTTCATCCTCCTCAAAAAGTCTCTCCAACCAACTTACGTTCCTCTCCTCAATAGGACACCATTCAAGACCTTCCAATCTAGGCCTACATACTTCTTGAGCTGAATATAGCATAGAAAAGAAACCAAGCACCTCTCTCTCAATATGATCCTCCTCTTCAATAATCACTCTATTCTCAAGTTCTAACTTATTAATAACTTTATTAAGCCTATTCTCATTTGCCACCTTATGAAAAAACTTTGATTTACTATCCCCTTCTTTTACCCACTTAACCCTAGATTTTTGCGTCCAACTAATCTCATCTCTAAACACAATCTCTTCAAATTTATTACTAAGATCTCATCTAATCCCAAATGGTCATTACTTTAGACCCCAATTTTAAAGAAGACCCTATATTTTCTACATTTCTATAATATATCCCACATTTAAATTCTAGGTTTTGTAAAAGTCCAAGTCCAGGAGAAATAAAATCTAACGCTAGATCCAAAAAGTTGATCAACAGTCATTTCTGATAAAAAAAACTGAACGATATTCATTTCACCTTTCATTTTTTAGGGAAAAAAATATTTTTGTTGAGTAAACCATACACAACTGAAAACCACATTCAACCCCCCCTCTCCCTGTGCGTGCGTATGTGTGTGTTTGGGGCTCTTAAAGAACATATTTTCTAGTTTAGGTACTAAACTAATACAATATATATTATCCATATAACTTATAACAGTTGCTTCACACAAAGATGTTTGTCAATTTTTAGAACCAAATTGACAAAATCCTACCTAAGATTGTCTTAGTCAAAAGAAAAATTAAGTACGTTAGTCATACTATTAATTGCCATTTGCCAATAATATAAAAAGAGTAATTTTGTATCTTAAATAGTGACGCAAATAAATTTAATTAAAAAAATACAAAAGGCTTCATTTTGAATTGTTGCTTTAGGCTTCAAACTATCTACTCCCAATATGATCCAAACCTTTACTAAAAAGGGGGACGAAAGACTAGAGCTTTTGGAAGCTTGCAATAAGGTTATAGGGGTGGATGATGAAGACATGGGGGGCCTTACTATTGATACTGAAGTGGAATACTGAAGTTGAACACTCTACAGACAAGCTTGATAATGAAGAACTATCGAGACTATTATTATAATTGGGAAGCTCTTTGATGAGCTAGAAGTCAGATCTTATGTGAAATACCATAAAGTACGTCTTGACCATGGGCTACAGTTTGGTAGTGGCCTACATTCTTCTCTGGGAAGCATGAAAAATCATTAGAGATGGTGGGCTTCAGACATTCACAAATGAAGAGGGATGGGGACGGGGGAGGAATATGGGGCAAGTGAGTATGTCATGGGGAGGCATTTTTTGGGTCTTCCTCCTTCCTCCCTTCCTATTTGCTCCACTCACATGTTTGCAAATGAAACTTCTCTCCCCGGGAAAAGCCTTTCTATGGTAAGTGGGTTGAACCCTAATTACCCACGACATGAGTAATTCAGCCAAAGGGAATGGAATGGAATTGGTGCCTTTTGATAACAAAAAATGTCACTAGGAATCTGGTCATTATGGAGAATGGAGTCATTTAGAGTTAGGAGGGGTTATGGTAGAAGTAGTACATGAGAAACTTTTAGAAAGGAGAGAGGAGGGTGTTCCACAGACTCATGAGGTATATTGGAGGGAAGGAGTTCTTGTTTGCTCAGAAGGGGAGGGAGAAAGGGGGGGGGGGGGGTTGGACTTTTTGGCTGCCATTGACCTTTCAGTAAAGGTTTGAAGTTATAGACTGGTTAGTAGCATATGGGGAGTTAGGTTTAAGGAATGGGTTTACCTAACTTCATGTGATAAGTCTGGTGGAAATGTTACTATACCGGTGCTAGGTTTGTGTAAGCATAGTTATTAGTATCGTACGATACGTCACGATACACCATAAAAACGATGCGTATCGTGTCTCTGTATCGTTTTTGAACTGTATCGTACGGTACACGATACGATACATCCAATACGTACGATACGTGACAATTCTGGTTTCTTTTATTTTATTTTTTATTTTTCGGAGCTAAAGTGATATTATTTTACCCTACGACTTATTTTTAAATCTCTAACCAGTGAAATAATGTCATTTCAGTGGTTATGGTTTAAAAAAAATAAAATAAAGTCTCTTCTTAATGTTGTTCAATTGAATTCAAAATTCCTGATTAATATTTCAAACAATTGATGTTAAAAGTTTGAATTAGAGGTCTTTGCATTTTGATATTACTGAAGTATGTTGGGAACTTGAATAGTTGGTGGAATATTAATAAAATACTATATTATTATTAGTCTATGACTTTTTTACAAAGGTATATATATATATATTTTTTATTAATAATTATTTAAAAATTAAAATTGCGCGTATCTTACGTTACATGATACATGATACGATACGATATACTATTTTTTTAAAACGATACGCCATCTGATACGCGATTTGACAACTATGTGTGTAAGTACTAGATACAGTAATAGGGTTTTTTTTCTATATGAATACATTTCAAAATGAAAGATGGGATGGATTGGTGGTTATCATGTATTTATAGACCTAGCATGTCGGGACCTAGAAGGAACTTTTGGGAAGAGTTAGCAGAACTTTATGGATTATGTGGTTCAAGATGGTGCTTGGGGGTGGGTTTAATGTTACTCGATTTGTGTCTGGAAAGATCAATTGAGGTAGGATAACTAGAAGCATGGAAAATTTTAACGAGTTATATAGAATTGAACCTAAGAGATCCTCCTTTAAGTAATGCATTGTTTACTGGAAAACTTTAGAAGGAATTTGGTGCGCCGTCGGTGTAGTAAGAGTGTTTTCAAGAAGCTTTAGAGTGAGTTTTGTTTGACCATCATATCCTTATGCTAGATTCGAGTGCGGTTAGGTGGGGACCAATTCCATTTAGGTTTGAATATGTGATTAGAACATCACTTGTCTAGAAAAAGTTTTAGGGCATGGTGGGTCAATTGTGTTGTTGCATGGGTGGGAGGGTTTCTAGTTTATGAAGAAATTATAGCATATTATTAGAGTTGAAAAGAAATGAGTACTTTTAGAAAAAAATTTAAGAAAGTAATCTTTAAAGAGCAAATATCTTGGAGACAAAAGGTGAAGATAAAATGGAAAAAAAGAGGGGACATAAACTCTTAAGTTATTTCTTAGGGTGGCAAATGGGGGAAGGAAGAAGAAGCTCATTCATTGGAAACCTCTAGGTGTTGAGGGATTCCTATAAATTGCCCAATGGATTATGAGTTCTATTTGGTCAATAATATTTCATAGAGTTTTATCTTTCTTTTCTATGTCGATTCAAAGTTGTGTTTGTTTGATACATGAAGAAACGGTGACTTTTTATGTCCCCATTATCGTTACCGCTATGTCAATTGGTATCAAAGACTTCATTGAGCTCACATGATTGTTGATAAGCAAAGTGGAGGCAATTTTTCCAGTGACGGAGATGAGTGGAATACCTATTGCAGATTCAAGTGACGATGATAAGTGTGGAATGCGAGATATAATAGAGGACGTGGTTATGAGTCTAGAAATCTTTGTATGAAAGTTGACCTTCCAACTTTTGACGTTGACCTTCATATAAAGATTTTCTTAATTAGTTGACCAATGATGAGATTGGAGGAGAATGAGGTGAAGAGTGATTTTTGGATGCAATTGGGATATGTCCTCGAGGCTAGATGGTTTTTCAATGACGGTATTTCAATATTATAGAGAGATCATTAAAGATGACTTGATGAAAGTGTTTAGGAAGTTGTGAATGTGAACACTAACGCGACATAACATTTGTTTAATCTAAAAAAACATAATTCTGTGAAAATAAGTGATTTTAGACCTATAAGTTTGATTACTAACCTTTATAAAGATTTTAGCAAAAGTGTTGTCGGGCCGGTTCGGAGAAGTCGTGGGAGATGATAATTCTAGACATCAAGGTGCATTTTAAGATTGACTTTGAAAAATTATAGACATTACATTAATAGCAAACATAGTGGTGAAGGATTATAGGGCTAATGGTAATGAAGGACTGGTCTTTAAGATTGATTTTGAAAAAACTTATGATCATGTAAATTGGGAGTTTTTGGAATTTGTATTACATGTGAATGGATTTGGAAGTAGATGGAGTAGATTGATCAAAGAATGTTTGTGTTCAATGATTAGAGGGGGTAGGGATCTTGTGGGGTTTCTCACTTGTAATTTGCAAACGATACAATATTCGAATGTGGTGATTAGAGGTTCTCCTCAATGTCCTTGAAAATCTATTTCACAGGATTTAAACAGTTTCAGGGAAAATGTTAGAGCAAGGATCAAAATTTTGTTCCGGTGAGTTTTGAAACGAAAACGTTTCGGTAATGTTTCGAAAATATTTTGAAAACAAAATGGAAACAAAAAAAAAGTTTAAAATTTGTTTGCGAAATATTGGTCGAAACAGCCGAAACCTAGATCGAAACACCTTGAAACATAAGAACTTTGGTATTCAATCAATGATTTGTTTTGATTTCTATGAAAACAAAAACGTTTCAGACGTTTCGAAACGAAATTTAATTCCTTGTGTTAGAGTGTGTGGAGGCAATGGTGAGAAAATTGGTTTTGGGAAAGATACGCAGATGGGCAACTCCTGATTTGAGTCTTTGTTTCCTTGTCTATTTAGATTTTCTAGGTCTAAAGATGGTTCCATTGCAAGCAAGTATTGTGTATAATCTTCTCAAAGGGGTTGGAATATTAATTTCTTTAGGGCCCTGAATGACTGGAAGTGTTGGAGCTTTCCTCCTTGATGTCTTTAGTCCAACCTTTCTTGGCAACTCCGGGGGTGGAGATAAGAGATTATGAATCATTGATTCATCAAGTGTTTTGACTTGTAAATCTTACTACGAAAAATTGACTGGCACACATTTTCTCCTATTTTTGCACCCTCTATGATGATTTGAAAGCTAGACTATCGGTTAAGGTGCAGGTTTTTGCTTGGATCGTAGCCCATAGAAAGACCAATATTTGTGATGTGTCGCGAAGGAAAAGACAAACTACTTGTCTTCGTTCCCAGTGGGTGTAATGTGTAGGAATTGCAATTAATGTGTGGCTCATTCATTCTTCATTGTCCCGTGGCATTGAAATTGTGGTATAAAGCTCTAATCTAGGTGAGTTTCATTTGAGTTGGTTAATTCCAAGAGATTATGTTTCTTTACTCGAAATAAATTAGACGTGTTTTCAAATGGGGGCAAAACAGACAATGGGAATATGTTATGTCAACTCTTTAGGGATATAGTTGGAAAGAAATAACAGAATTTTTGAAGACAACAAAAAATATGGGGAATTCCTATGGGATAGAATCAAGTTTTTGGCTACCCTTTGGCCATGGGCGTCAAAAGAGTATAAAGATGTGTCCTTCTTTATCCTTAAGCTTGATTGGAAGACGGTTGTAGTTGATGAAAACACTAACAGTCCTTGGTTGATGTATCTTAGATAGAAGTATATTAGTTTGATGTTTCTTTTCAACTTTGTTTCTCCTTCTTTCTATTCTATTGCTCGGGAGCAGATTTCTTGTCCACCTACTTTGTACTTTTTATCTCATTTTAGTTAATGAAAAAAAATTTGTTTCCCGTAAAAAAAATCTTTTATATGTACCAAGTCTGCTTCAGCTTCCATACCAGGTGACTTGATCCAAGAAAATGACAGTAATTACATCTTTAGCTATGAAGCACGGACACTCTCAAGGATGTGACGTATCCATGTCGGACAACGACACTCTTCGGACAATCTCAGACACGTGTCTGATACTCTTTTATCCATGTTCATAATTAAATGATAAAATTTTAATTTTGAACACATATCCAACACTTCTGTACGCCATGTTTACTACAAAACAATAAAAATGTGTTGATATGTAATTAACAAAGTTTAAAAATTTGACTAAAAAGATCTTATAATATGACAGAACATATAAGTACCAAGACTACACGTGTTGAAGTTGCACTCAAAATATATAATAGTCAAATCAAAGAATGCATAAAAATTTAAAAAAAAAAAAAAAGAAATTGAGAAAATGAGAACAATCATTTAAATTATATATGTTTGGCACACGTTGTCTACAAAAAAAAATTGATATTATTGACTATTAATATTCCTTGATCCAGAAATTCACACTAGATAACTAAGCCGTAACATTTACATATCATCAAAGATCAAAATATCGTTTCGAAACGGTCGAAACTTCCGAAACGTTTCCGTTTCTAAGGAGACTGAAATGAATCAGTGATGAAATCGAAATTCTAATATTTCGAGGTGTTCCATAATGTTTCGAAATGTTTTGTAATATTTTAATATATTTGAACAATTATTTCGGAATGTTTCAAGATATTTTGACCAATATTTTGAAAAAATAATTCTTAAATTTTTTATTTCTTTTCATTCTGTTTCCGAAACATGTCGAAACGTTTCTATTTCCTAGGTGACCAAATCAATGCACTGAAATAAAATTTTGATCCTTGCATATCATAAAGTACCAAGTTTTATGAATAATGTATAATTATCACTAAAACTATATTTACGATAAATTATATAGTTTTATATATAGTTAGTCCTCAACGTGTCCATATCCCACTTTTTTTTAGAAATGCCATGTTTTCGTGTCCATGTTTCTTAGAATTCCTTAGACATAAATTTGCACCGTCTCTTACTTATTATCGAAGTTTTAACCAAATTACTAACGCATAATATATTTTTTTACCGGACAACAAATAGCAACACATCATTTCACATTTACGAGCCTCTCTTATCCATGTCTTCAACGATATTTAACTCAATGAAGTTCATTAGGAATAAAGTCATCAACATATGTAAGTTGATACATTCATATATAATCTCTGCTTATATATGAATGTATCAACAAACAACACAAAAAGAATATTAATGTATCAATTTGAGCTTAACCTTCTCATAAAAACATCTGAATGTCCAAGAGACAGTAGTACAGGTCCTGCACAAGTTTGAACAAGGTAAGAATTAAGTGATGGAATTGAACTTAAATAGAAACCAGAGAGCAAATAAAAAAGAAAGAACAAGAGAGTGTAATAGAAGTTGTTCTTTGAAAGAGGAGTTGTAACTTACAAATCTAATGGTATAATTAATACAAAAGTATACAGAACCACAATACATCTCTACACGCTCCCCCCCCCCCCCAAAAAAAAAAAAAAAAAACCTGGGGGGGTGTTTCGAAACCACAAGGGTGCCAAAGCATGCTCCAAGAGAACTTGTATCTCACAATGGCACCAAGAGAGCTTATATCTCACATCGAATAATTAGAACCACCAAGGTTGGTTTATATACTTCAGGAGTCACTCCCCCAATTGCCAATTAGTTTTGGTTTGGATACTCTAACATGCTATCAAAGCTCCGCCTTGGGTGGTCAATGGATCAAGGCTCTTTTCCATTTAAATCCCGGTATGGATGGTTATTTGTTTCTTTGTTGACCCCACGTGCGAGCCCGATCCCACGTGAGAGAGGGTGTTAAGAGAGCTTGTATCCCATATCGAATAATTAGTACCACCAAGGTTGGTTTATATACTTGAGGGGTCACTCCACCTATTGCCAATTAGTTTTGGGTTGGATGCTCTAAGAACTCCGACCACATGAAACATGATATTCACTTATGTTTTTGTAACTCAATTCCAATGGCAACTAGTGCGTGAAAAATCTTATTAGGAGAGCATATTAAATGAACCAGCCAATAGAGCCTACAGATTGATTAATTAAAAAAACTGTTCCCCCTTTTCAAGTCATAAAAATTACTGAGACTCCAAAATTGAAAGAGAAGTTACTCCTACTTAGGGGGTTTGAATGATTCTCCCACTTGCCGCCACAGCTTGCAAGAAGTCACCTACAAATGCAAGAAAACAGGAACCAAGCCTTTAATACTTCATACAACTCAAATCTAATCCATAATCTTCTCTAATAAAAATACAAATAACATAAATTGCAGCCAAATGCTTGCATGAAACAAAAAACACACAATAATTCCAGAATTGGATTAAAATGTAGTTTCAAGAAAAAGAAATCCCTTATGAATGGCCAAGCAAGCATCCAAGCTTCAACAGGAGGGAAATCAGGCCTTTCTAAGTTGGTAATAGAAAAAACAATACCAAAACTGCAAGGCAGATAAAGTTCTATTTGAGCAACATTTATTATCAAGGTTTTTTTTTTGATCAGCAACAATGAAAAACATTATTGAAGATGAAATTCAAAAATCGTTACAAGAAGGACGAGAGAACCTTCAAATAGAAACATAAAATTAAAAAAAGAGGGAAAAGAAATTGTATAGAATGAAGCAAGTAACAAGAACGTGTCCGTAATCATAACAACCCAATTGCCATTTTTCCCTAATCAAAGACAATACAATACCGACACACTAGGAAGCACGGACACTTTATTTTGGGCAGAGTGTCGGTGTCGGACACGTCTGGGACACGGACACGCTTCGGACACGTGTCGGACACGTTAAAATGAGTGTCCGATTTTTTTATTATTAAATTTTTTTTAGGACACGTGACCGACACGTTTTTAGATTTATTTTCAATTTTTTTTAGAACTTTCCAGATAATTTTATAATTAAGAGTTATTTTTATAATTTTAAAGGGATATGAGTCACAATCATAATATAAAAGAAGATATAATTATTACATTGAACATAGGACATGAATTTAATATAATTTTGGATACGAATACGAACTTATATACAAATGAAATAGTCTTTTAATATGAAAGTAATGTGAGAAAAAATGGGATTACAAAATTAGAACTCTTGGAATTTGATGAAAATTTGTATTACGAAATGAAATATTTTTTAAAGTAAAAGTTGTAGAAGTCATTGATTATTGAATCATGGATGTTAATGTTGAATGTGTATCAGTATATATTATATTATACTTTTTACGCAATGATATCATGATGTAAATTTTTAGAATTAGGGAAATGATGAATTAAAAGATTATTATGATAATATTTTTATTTTATCACATGATTTTATATAAATAAATAAATATATATATATATAAAATACATATTATTTAACGTATCACTAACGTGTCCGTGTCCTACTTTTTTGAAAAATTTCGTGTCAGCGTGTCCGTGTCCGTGTCCGTGTCCGTGTCCGTGCTTCTTAGCCGACACACTCCGATGTAGCCGAAGCCTAGAAGGTAGCCAAAACATAGATTCTTTCCCACAATTCAATCTCCTCTTCAAATTTCTCTTCAAAGATCTTAGCATTCCTATCCAACCATACCACCCGGACAGCTAAGATACTTCATCTCCAAAGCATTGGAGCACTCTTGCTCTTTCAACACTCCAAAATACAATGACAAGCATCAATATACATGATGATGGAGCAACCCAAGACAAATCCATCAAGGCAAATAACCTTTGCCAAATCAATGAAGCCATTGGATGATGTAGAAACAAATGGTCAACAGTTTCCTCATTTTTTCTACACAGAATATACAACTGCAACAATACAGCACAATCATGTCTCCTTCTTTTAAACGTATCATCAGTATTGATTTTCTTACAAGCAAAATTAAAATGAAAAAATAAAATTAACACCAAATAAAACTTGTACTTTAAGAGGCAAGGGTTCCTTCCAAATCATCTTTGTTGGGGCAAACAACGGAATATTAAAATCATCAATAATAGCATTCAAATAGGATTTACAAGAGAATACCCCAAAAGGACTGGTAGACCACACTCTACTATCAAGCCCCGACAAAATAAGAGTCCCATCTAATAAAGACAATAGAGATGAGAACTTGATAATCTCCCGAGCATTTAGATTTCTGGAGAAATTTAAGTTCCAACTGAGAGGAAAATCATAAGAACAGACCACTGAAGCAATTGAAGCAGGGCAAAAACCAGACAATCCATGCAGAGGAGGATATAGTAAAGAAAAAGGAGAATCACTCCTCCATTTATCTTCTTAGAACCGACTCTTATCCCCATTACCCACACTCAAAGTCAAGTAGTAGGAGAAAGAAGTAAAATCCAAGAAATGGATTTCCAAGGACACCAGAAACTCCACCTAATCAATCACAAGAATCCCATCCCTTTTCCTAAGTTCCATACTTACTATTAATAACAACATGTCATACAGAATTGGATTCCAGAAATCTTCACAAACACTTGTCCAGCAATGCAGTTTTGCTAACAATAATGTCACCGAAGCAAGACCCCCTTTAGCCTTAGACCTAGAGACAACATCCCACCTCACCAAAAGATCCTTCTTTCGTTTTCCTATTCCCCTCTCACAAAACTGTATCATCATTCTCTCAATTCCCTTCCCACATTAGATGGAATTTTGAGAGGAGACACATAACAAATAGGAATGCTAGATAAAATAGATTGGACTAAAGTCAGTCTTCTCTTCATGATACCAAAACCTTTTTCCATTCATCCCACTTCTTAACAACTTGTGCAACCATTGGTTCCTAAAAACTTTCAAAGCATGGCTTAAGCCATCTCTCCACCACACACCCAAAAACACTCGCCAATCTCTCAATTATCTCCTCAGACACATGATTACACATGATGGACCTCTTAGCCATACTCACATTCAAACCTAAAATCAACTCAAAAATGTGCAATATATACTAACATGTTAGTAACTTTATGTAATTAGCAAACTATAAATGAGAAACCAAACCTCTATCCCTCATAATTATAAAACCCTCAATCAAATCTATCTCCTTAGCTCTCTCCAACAACTGCTCAACACACCCATGACTAAATTAAATAAAAAGGGAATAAAGGATCACCTCTTCTAAGGCCTCTAGAAGCACCAAAACATTTCCCTGGTCTCCCATTAACAATTAACCATTACTGAAATATTTGTGAAAGCTACAATGGACTTCCCTTATCATGCTATTCTGGGAGGGGTACTCCAAGGGCATTCCATTTGCTTCTTTTTTTTTTGTTGGGAGAAGGAAAAAAAAAAAGGAAGGGGGGGGGGGGGGGGGGGGTACGGGGGAGGAGAGGGTTTAGTTGTTTAAATCGATTTGATCTCCAACTTAGAAACAAGAAAAAAGGCATTCTGGATCTGTGTGAAGTCATTATGCTGCTGGTTATGTTTTATTAGATAATAGGAACAATGGTTTTTTTGTCTTTTCAAAAATTATGGAGGATGGGTAAATCCATAATCTATGAATCTTATTTTGGGATCAAATTACATACGATAACTCTACACAATAGAAATTTCGATTGTGACATAATGAGTTTGTGTTCGGGTGTTGCCTAAATCTTTGAAGATAAAATATTGTTTCTCTTCTCCTCCTCATCATCATCATTATCCTCCTTCTTATTCTAGTTCTTCACCTTCCCTTTTTGATGCAGGAAGCGTGTAAAACAAAGGTATAGAAAACAATAAGGGGATAATGAAACTAAACCGTTGATTTGCGCACAAATACCGGTTTAGAATCCTACTCTAGGCCTGTTGATTCACAAAAAAATCAGTTCTAAAGGTTTCAATAAATCTGTTGATTCCTAAGAATACCAGAAGAATTGAAAAGAAAAGAAAAAACTCTTTCAATTGTATTCAGTAATAAAAAACTGTTGAACCCTAAGGTTTACAAAAGTATAAATAGTGCAAGAAACCCTAAAATCAACTAGGAAATAATAAAACATGGCCTGATTATCGTTAATTACGTAATTAGGCCATTATTACAGATTTTGCCAAAAAAAAAAAGTTTCAAACTAATTATATAACTAAAAACTACTAATCACCCGGATCAAGGTAGAAGAACTGACGACGATCAACTCTGACTTAAGACGGAGAAGGTATTCAGCTACGAAAAATTATCAAAAACGCCAAAAACGCGTTTCTAAGACCTAAACAAAGGAATTTGCCCAAAATATGTCTAGTGTCATCGCATATGAGTTCATTTTGCCTCGGTCATTTCTGACTGGACATGGGTGTTTCGAAACTCATATATGTGGGAATGGTCCGAAAAAGTCAACTCGTTTAACCAATCCAAACCACCTTGATATCGACCCATGTACTGTGCCGCTATCCGATCTGCATCACTTTTCCAATCCTAGAAATCTTACTCTCAATTTCCAATCATATGTTATTTGAAGCTCCTAACATAGCACAACAAAAAGAGCCCAAAATCCAAAAGTTATCGTTCAAACCACTGTTTACAGTCGCAGAACAGCCACTCAACTTTGTTTTCTTACTTAAATGAAACTTCTAAACCCTAACCTTTGCCTCACCTAAATAAACCTTAAGAGGCCATACTTTTACGAACACTTTAACCACAAAAGCAAACCATAGACAGCCTTTAAAGCTATAATCATTAGCAGCCCAAAAACCAGATTTGGTTTCATCTTTTGAGAATTTTTGCCACACGTCCTACATCAAGCTTACTCACTTTCTTGTTAGCAAAAGTAGCATATATTTATACTTAGAGACAGACAAACAATTAACCAGACATGTATATGCATCCCATGAAGATGAGGGATTCTTCTGCCATACGACCATAGTTATTAGTATCATGCGATACGTATCATACGATACGTCACGATACACCTAAAAAACGATACGTATCGTGTTTCTGTATCGTTTTTGCACCTTATCGTATGATACACGATACGATACGCCCGAGATGTACGATATGTACAATACGTGACGATTCTGTTTTTTTTTTTATGTTTGGTTTTTGGGGCAAAAATGACGTCGTTTTACCCAAAGACTTATTTTTAAATCACTAGCCAATGAAACAACGCCGTTTCAGTGGTTGTGGTTTAAAAAAATAAAATAAAGTCCACTGTTAATGTTATTCAATTGATTTCTGTTATTGAATAAACTAACGTATTTCATTCCAGAATCAATCAATAAAAACAGTTTAACTTCGATATATATTCCACATACTCGACATGAAAAAAGAAAATCAATAGAATAACATAAGTCAGCTCAACGATTATGAATATGAGTCCATAAGAACATGGTCAACAAGATCAAGAATGACTTAACCAGACATTGCCCCCTAAAAAAAGTTAAAAGAGGAAGTGGCAAAGAAAATATGTAAAGGAAAACAGAACTCGGCCAGTGTTATGCTTATTGTCTCACTGCTCACACATAGATAGGAGAGAAGTTGTAATAGGTTGAAGTAACTAAAAAATATATGTCAAATCTGAAGAACATGGGTCCTGAGCAACCGAAAATGAAACCAGATTTAGAAAAAATTTCCTCTGCTTGCTACCTTGCCAGTATCAGGTGTTGACGGGCTGATGGTATCAAAAACCTAATTAAAAAATTTGTGAGCAAGTCTAAGACATGTCCCAATACATTTAATCTATTATATTTTATTTATATGCTCAATAAAATAAATTTAGTTCTGAACTTCTGATACCCATGTGCTCAATAAAATAAATCTAGTTATGATTTATGAACTTCTGATACTAGGATTAAACCAAATGTTCTTCCCAAACGGCAATAAAAGGTGATGCACGTGAAAAAAAAAAATGAATAACAATGAGAATGTTGGGAAAATGAAATCCTTGACTAACCTGTTCGTATCCACCAAGTCTGATCACCGCTCTCCATAACCTAAGTCGCATAACAAAGAAGAAAGTTAAGTGCAAAGTAAGGAAGTCCCTCAATGAATATAACATGCAAACTGTAAAACTAGAGTCAAAACTAACTTGAGGCAATTTAATGGCTCTCCATAGAACCTTGGGGGCTTGAATTCTAAGAACCGCTCTTTGTGGAAAATTTCCACTTCCTTCATGAATGCAGCTTGCTCCTCCTCTGTTCCCGATTCATCAACCCCGACAGCATTTGAATCCAAAAGAAATGATTTGCTGGGAGTTTTCACATCAATCTCACATCCTACATCCAACTCTGGTTTCCGTGGTTCCTCCTCCACTTCATCGCCCTGTACCTCGTCTATCCCTGTCATCCCGTTCTCCAATTCCTCCTCCTTTTCATTCTCCTGTAGCAACTCCAACCTTGTCACCCCATTGTTAAATTTTTCCTCCTTTATTTCATTATTTGAAGGTAACTCCATCACTTTCACCCCTTTGTTTGATTTCTCCTTACTAGTTTCATTTTCCACAGGAACCTCCATTCCAGTAGTCCCATTATCTGATTCCTCTACCTTCATTTCTTCTCCTTTTGTTTCCAATGAACTCTCATTGGGTTTGGCAGAATCCAGCTGATTCTGAGGATCCAGATTTGCGACTTCAGGTTTACCACTATTGTCATGTGGCTCGTTGGTATTGGCATCAGCTGTGGTGTCAGCATGAACAGTGCCAGGAGGTTCAACAAAAATATTTTCCCTGGGTAAGTGACCACTGTCATTATGCCGTTGAAGGCCCTCGACATCAGGGTGGCCATGGTCTTCTGGATGCGATCTTGGGATTACAACAGGGTTTTGATCACCCGCACAGAGAGGTGACTCCTGCTTTGCAACTCCAGCGTCCTCAGGGACGTGAGGCACTGGTTGTTCCTTTTCTACCATTGTATCAATCAACATCACGTCATTATCAGCCGCAGCATCCTGTGCACCTCTCCGGGTTTCATTATCGTTCATCTGATAATCAGGCATGGTCTCCGCAAGCTGATAATAGTTAATTCTTCCTCTAGTTCAAGGGACGAATTTTGTCACGACAAACCCTAATTCTCTGTGTAATAAATGCCAAAGTGAAATAAAAAAATCCAACAGAAAAAACGGCGCTTGATTTTTAAATTGTGCATTAGATTTTCTTGTTTGTGGAGATTTTTCTTTTCGACTTTACTATAAAAAAATCATAAAATTTATAAAAAAAAAAAAAAGAAACTGAAAACAGGGCAAAAAAAGTTAGAAGAGTACAGAGTTGCCTATAAGGTCGAACAAGGAAAAGACAAATATAGGTGAGAAACAAAAGAGGTATGAGAGAACACACATGCACGCGCATACAGAGATATTAACTTGGGAGAATATGAATGTGGTGGAGGAGATTACCTGCCTTACGGCTTCAAAAGGCGGCGTTTCAAAGAAGACAAGAACGACACAGAGCCACTTCTAAACCGGAAGACTCCCGAAGGCTTTTCTCGTGGCTTCGTGCGGAAATATTGTCAAAACAATTAATCTTCTCGTCTCAACAACAAATTGTGAAGGGCTAAACAAGTAATCACTTGTTAAAGGTAATAATAGAACAAGAGCTTCAGGAAAGAAAAGACCGTGAATAGGAACAATAAACTAGCAGTGGTAGAACTAGCACGAAACGAAACAATCCCAGCTGAAGGTTGAAGAAAACCTCTGGCCCGAGGGAGGGAGGGAGGGAGAGGGAGAGAGAGGGGGGAAGGAAGGACCGACAGAGGAGTGCCTGTTTTTTTTTTTTGGTTCCAGAAATCTCTCTGGGTTTCTTTCAAGAGGATTTTTGCTGGGCTGTTGGCAAGGCCCGAAAGTTGTCATCCACACGACACGACCCCATTATATCTGCATTCTATTTCTTGGGCGGACCAGCAAAACCGAACTTGGTTTGTGCAATTCTGGGCTAGCCCTAACTTACAGGCCATCCAGCCGAAGTTCATGGGTTTTTTGAGGTGGGTATATTTTTTTAGACTTATTTGAAACAAAGTGTATGGATAAATTATTTGCTCTATTAAATTTAATTTTAATAAAACATATTGTATTTAGGTACAAAATTCAAATGAAATCAAAACTGTTTTACCTAAATACCATCCCTTAAATTATGCATTTTTGATTGACAATTATATATCTAATCGAATATGTAAAGATTTCATTAGACTCTCTCACTATCTCCCCCTATTTTCTCTCCATCTCTTTCCCTCTCTTTCCCAATTATTTTTCCCACCTGTCCCCTATTTTCTCTCTATATCTATCATTGATAATTTATTTTCTTTTCAAATATGAAAGATTTGATTTTTTTTGTATATCTCTCTCTCATATTTTTTTCTCTCTCTCCCCTTATTTTTTCTAACAATTTCTCTATCTCTCTCTCTCTCTCTCTCTCTCTCTCTATTTATATCAACATCATTACAACACAATTACACTAATCAGTTACAATTATCTTATAATACACCAAACAATTACTCATGCATTATAATAAACCAAACAGTTACACCAAACAATTACACAAATTTATAACATCAACCCAATTTATCATTCAATTGTTTACATAAACTAAATAGTTACACTATTTAGTATTGCGACATTGTTACACCAATCATATATATCAAATTTAGTATAATGCTAAAGTCTTTTGTATAATGATAAACCCAATTTGGTGTATATAATTGGTGTAACCATGTCGTGATACTAAATGATATACATCTTTAATTTATGTAAATAACAAAATGACAAATTGGGTTGGTATTGTAATTTTGTATAATTGTTTAGTGTAACTGTTTGGTTTATTATAACACATGAGTAACTGTTTAGTGTATTATAGGGTAATTGTAACTAAATGTTGTAACTGATTAGTATAATTGTGTTGTGTAACGTTAATATAAGAAGAGAGAAAAAGGGAGAGAATAAGGAAATAAGGGGAGAGGGAGTGAGAGAGAGAAAAAAAATAGGGGGGAGAGATGAAAAAATTAAATCAAATATTTACATATTTAAAAAAAATTATCAATATAAGAGAGAGAGAGAGAAATAGATAGAGAGAAAATAGGGAAGAGAGAGTGAAAGAGTAATGGAGAGAGAGAATGAGATAGAATAATGGAGTAATAAAAACCCTTTTAGTATTTTTCTAAAAAAAATGCACTTAGGCCCAAATAAGTTTCTTTAATGTAGTTTACCTCAAATAAGTCTAAATTTCTGTACGGGCTTCCAAATAACCTTTCGTAAATCAGGTCCCAAATTATAATCTTAAATTATATCTCAATAATATTAGTAAATACTCAACAAGTGTCACACGGGAAAGAAGTCAAAAGGGTTAAACCAACAAGGGCTAATAAGCTACAAGTCCACTTGAAGTTGGCCATTTTTGCTGACAAATAAATAGTTATATTTCAAACGAATCACGTAAATAATATCTATTGTAACACCCTGGTTTTCCTTGGGCACATTACTTTATAGAGTTGACACTAAACTATAATGCCCCGACCCAGCTCCCATTTAGATCTGAATGTGAGTGTATGAGTGCAATTTACTAGTTAAACGAGATAATCTATCTATACTACTAATAAAAGTACATTAGATGAATTTTTTTTGAATTCCTCTTCTACCCTTAAACAAAATTATAAGGAGAATTATACCTCACACTAATAATTTCATTTAAAACTTTTGAGTTTCTATTTTATCCTTAAATAAATATATGAACACTTATGACTTAAATCATAAAAATTTGATATTGTGTGTACCCTTAAAGAAACCTACAAATTCAATGATTACCAATATATCTATATCTATATCTATATCTGTATCTATACTACTAATAAAAGTACCTTAACATGAAAAATTTTTGATTCACTATTTTATCCTTATAAAGAATTAAAAAGGTCACTCTACCCTTTCATACTCAATATCCAAATTCCATAAATATAATATTACTCAGGGATGGCTCAAGGTAATTTGAGGCCTAAAACAATAATACTAAATGAGGCTTTTTTATTTTTAGTATTATTATAAAAAAAAATATTTTTTAAATTTTTTTTAAGTGAGAGCGGAGGATGTGATACTTTATTTTTGTTTTTTAAGAGAGAGAGAGAGGATGTGAGTAAATATGAGTTGACTTTTGAATATTTTTTTTTTATTTTTAAAATTTGTGATTTTTGAGTTTCTAATGTTATGAATTGAATTGTAGGCTCAAATTATTGAAATTATAATTTTTTGGGGCTTTTTTGTAAGGCCTAAAATTTTCATGGATTTAATTTTTTTATGTGGACTAGTTATGTATTTAAAATTATGGGGCCTTTCAAAAATTTGGGGCCTAAAGCCCGCGTTTTTTTTTTTTAAGGGTTTTTTAGGTGTGGGTACATTTTTTAATACTTATTTATCCAAAAGTGTATGGGTAGATGATTTATTCTGTTAAGTACATTTTTTGTTAAACTTTTTATGTTTAGGTACAAAAATTCAAATGAAGTGAAATGTTTTTTACTTAAACACCCTTCCTTATTTTATGCAGTCATGATTGACATTTATTTTAGGAAACAAATATTTAAAGATTACATATTTGTTATTTTTAAAATTTTTGAATTTTGAATGAGCAGATTTGAGAGAAATTTATGGATATTTTGACAGTTATTTTAGGAATCTTTTCATATTGGTTATCTTTTCATATTGTAGCAGAACATGAAGATATCAATATTTTTTGTATTATACAATTGGGTTGATAATGGAAACTAGTTAACTGTAATTTTAATGGGTCAGTTAATACACCAGCTGATAGATTCATATGCTTAAAGATGACAAGGCAGTTATATTATAAGGTTTTTGAGTGTAACTGTTTGATCTTAATTGGTGTAACTGTTTTTAAAAGGTGTAACTGTTTTGATCTTAATGGGTGTAACTTTTTTGATTTTAAATGATGTACCTGTTTTGATCTTAATGAGTGTAACTTTTTTGATTTTAATGAATGTAACTTTTTTGTTATGGTATGGATGTAACTGTTTTTATACATGTAACTATTTTTATGCCACTGCAAAATTACATGATTGTATAGTGGCTTTATCTATAATCAATTTTCTGGCCAAACAATCAACCACCATATACATAATAGCATCACCTTAATCCTTTGAGAATTTGAATCAACTAACTGTTGCATCTTTTATATATCTTGCAACACAAAATCCTTGGACTAGGACAAGCAGCCAGTTTCCAAATAAATAATCAAATCTGTACATGTTTCACCAAAGAGTTACACTAAACAGTTACCTCAAACAGTATCCATATGATAAACAATATCCATTACATACACCATACAAGGTTTTTTTTGAATCAAACGTATGTATTCTAACTGATTGTCTTCTTCAACCTTATTCTTCTTCAACGACTACTTCTTTTTCCGGCGGTGATTTTCTGTCAAAAAGGAATTGAAAATACCAAACATCGTCATCGGATTGAAGGTGAGTTACATACCAATTAGGAATTAAAGAATCAAAAATAGATAAAATTGCAAATGGCAGAATAGCAAGAAATCAATCATTAAGATCAATAGAATAGTTACGCATCATAGTTTAACCATTCAAGTTTTGAATAAGAACTATGTAGATTTGAATCTCAAATAGTTATTGAAAACAGTTACATAACAATTTTCATTTGAAGATGCTATAATAAATCTGCAATTTCGTAAATTAGTTTCACAAAATTAGGGTTTTCAAGATTTTGGTAATTTTTCTGAATCAACTTACACAGTTTATGATAAATTATTCCATGAAATCAGGAGAATAGTTACACAAAATTGAAAACAGTTACATAACAATTTTCAATATGAAGATGCTATAATAAATCTGCAAATTCGTAAAATAATTTCTTAAAATTAGGGTTTTAAGATTTGGTAATTTTTCTGAATCAACTTACCCAGTTTATGAGAAAAAAAAAACAAACTAATCAATGGATGAAAGAACAAAAAAAAAAACAGTTAAACAATGTCACCTCAATTTTTGGAAGAAGAAGTTGCCGAATACGATGATGAACTACTACTGAACGTTGTCGTCGAATATGAACAGTCGCAGGAGTACTCTTTGTTTGTTGAATGTTCAAGCGTTACAAATGAAAGAATAACACAGTTATTCTTTCAATGGATACCCCATTGCCATAAAATCAGGGATGCTGAAGAAAGAGGATGCCGATGAAGTAGGATGCCGAAGATTCTATTTTTTGATAAATTAAATTTGTTGTTTAACCGCCCAGTTAATGATAATACCCATAATCTACGGAGGAATACAAAAAGTTATACGGTTTCCATTGGGTACTGAATGGCAATTTTGGTATTTTCGTAAAATATGCACTTGGCCCTAAATAAGTTTTTGAGTTGTATTTTTACCTAAATAAGTCTAAAAAATTGTACCGGCTTCCAAATGCCCCTTTTTTTAATGCT
This sequence comes from Ilex aquifolium, assembly GCA_951799425.1. Lineage (NCBI taxonomy): Eukaryota > Viridiplantae > Streptophyta > Magnoliopsida > Aquifoliales > Aquifoliaceae > Ilex > Ilex aquifolium. Next base: position 43,412,962 of record OX637395.1, read on the forward strand.
GTTGGGCCGGCCCTGATATTACTCACCTCATTTATAAAGATAATATTATGATTATATATGTATATTTTATTTTTCATCAAAATGTTTAATCCTTTCATTTTTAAAATAAAAAATAATGTATTATACATTTACATAATTTTTAGTTACAATAAACTTTTCAGTCTGTGTTAAGATTTTATGTGAAAACTTGATTTTAAAAAAAAATTAATATACTTTATAATATATATTAGCATTATATATTAAATTTTATGCCAATTGACCTAGATAATCTTAAATACAGTAAGGTTCTAATATGATTAATATATTGATAATTATTTTTATTTTATTCAATGATTTATAAGTGAAATCTTAATTAAATTAATTTTTTATTTATTTATTCTCTATTTATAAATGTCAATTTTTATGAAACTTTTTGATTGATTATATTACTCTTAAAAAATATATGCATTATTATAAGTTTTAACAAAATATTCAAAAAAAAAACCTTCAAAAACTCCATTAATATAATATTACTCATCTCATTTGTAAAGATAATATTATGACTACATATGTATATTTTATTTTTCATCAAAACCATTTTATTTTAAGAAAAAAATAATGTATATATAGTTTTATATGATTTTTTAGTTATAGTAAACTTTTTAAACTGTGTTAAGATTTTATGTGAAAACTTGAATTTTTTTAAAATTTTAATATACTTTATAATATATATTATAACGTTGTATATTGAATTTTATCTCAATTAACTTAACTAATCCTAAATACAGTAAGGTTCAAATACGATTGGTATATTGATAATTATTTTTATTTTGTTCAATGATTTATAAGTGGAATTTTAATCAAATTAATTTTCAAACATCACTAAAAAATACATTCAATTACAAAATTATAGAAAAAAAAATAGAACTTTAATTATTTATTTAATTTTTTTTATCATTTTTCTTAAAGTTAGAATAACCAATCTTGAAAATAAACAAAATTTTCAAAAATTCTATAATGGAGCATGAGTAATGAAAAAATAAGTTTGGTAAAATTGAGATGATATTTAATTCAAGTACACATATACCAAATAATTATTTATTAATTTTTTTTAAAAAAATTAGTCACGTGCAACACACGTGGTGCATTGCTAGTACATTTTCATAGTGTACTTCCAAATACAAACTACAATATTTCATAAACAAATATATGTTTTATTTACACTTCGAACAAGGACTTCATTCTGACTAGAACACATCCTCAAAACAAAGGTTTTCTCTTATTTGTCAGGAACTCTAAAAAAAGAAGATAAATAAAGTAGGGTGAGCAACTAACAAGTTTTGAACATAATCATAATTTTCAATGATTGAGATTTAAAGCAATATTTAAGCATATATCAATACCTAATGTGTGTCACACCCCGTTTCCCATAAAAAGAGAAACATGAGTTTAAAACCATAATAATTATACTTAGGTTACTCCGGATTTTCTTAAGAAAATATCTATATTACTATAAAATATCAACATACATGAAAAACATTTTTTACACACTTTTGTCCTCCAAAATTTTGAAAATGCCAAGATCACCATTGAATTTAAATACCAAACATTTGTGACATTAATCATACATATCTCCGTTTTTAAACTTTTGGTTTCCTAACCTCCTTTTCTCTCACACACATCTCTATATTTACTTCCATCCTTCACCTACCAATTGTTCTCTTCTACCCATAACAAATAAATGACTTTCTTGTATGTGACTTTTGCTATTCCTCTAATGTTATAATTTTGTCTTTTAATGTGCCTTTTCTTCTTCGCCTAAAATAACAGATAAAATCAGATTCAGCAAAATGGTAAGGAACAAAAAGTAGCGACTTTGGAATCGAATGAGATCCTCACTACGCCTCATGAGCCATGACCCAAGGACTATCAATGTATTGAAGTCCCAAATCTCTTGCATATCATCTTTGTTCATGTATGTAAACCTCATATGATCAGTCATTAGTTTGCTGTGTTTTTCATTGATTTCCTTTATTATACTACAGTAATCTCGACTTCTTCCTAAAGTGCAAAAGTAGCAGTTCGTTTTAATTATATTCTTGGAGTATGATCAGTTTTGTGTTAATGATCAGTTTCATGTGTTTCATTTTTTGATTAATTTCCTCACTGGAGCTTCTTTGAACCCAGAGTGAATATAAAACCTATTGGAGGAACCTTTTGTGCTATGGTGGGTTTGACATTTTGAGGGTTTTTCCTTGTAAGTATATTTGTTTGTTAAAATACATTATGGTCATTTACCTATTTATTTTGTCAGAAGAAATGTTGCAGACTTACATATTGTACTCTTTTATTTTTTAATTACTTATTTGGGTTCTATAATAAACCCAAAACCAGTAGCCTTTGCATCTCTTGATCCTTTACATGTTCACCTTCTTGCTTTATTTATTGATTAAGTTATGGTGCTAATGGTTGTTGGACTCGTGCAAGATTGACATTTTCTTCCAGTTCGATTGGACTAAAGTGTTTATCACATTCACCTACTGTTGTTCTGCTCTTTTTTTTTGCCCATTGGAGTTGCATTCTTTTTTGTTTTTTTAAGTGATCATTATTCATCTATAATAACTGAGTTTAAGTTTTTTCCGTATCGTTTTGGGTAGAATTTAATACCGAAATCCCCTTTTGTGTTTGCTAATACTCAATTGCAATGTTATATGTATGCGTGTTTGTATATATGATGTTCAAGATTCTTTGGGGTTTTGATCCTTCAAAGTTTCATGGCATCAATAGTTTGCCAAAAAATGATGTTTCCATTGCAGAAGTTTGGTTTCTTTTCATATTCGTCAGTACATCTTTGCCAATATTCCGCCGTGTTTTATACATTTCAAACATATTTGCCAATCACATCTAATTATTAATTCCCGCAATTGGGCTTATAATGCTCAATATAATAATTTTTTATTGATTATTTAATTCAATGGTCACAACTACTTAGCAATTTAGACATCTTAATTCAATTTAAAAGGTTTGGTTTTTGACATCGCTTTATTGATAATTATCGTTGTAGCCCACTCGGTAGACATGTTAATCCATTACAACTTCTAAGAGTCAAATTGAGAAGAGATGTGAAGCCGTTTATGCTTGGAATTGACTTGAGACCTGGGCCACTTTTATTCATAAATCATCGAGAGACATAAGCATTTGGAGACCATTTGGAAAATTGCTCACTTTCTTGCAATTATCAATTCTTATTGATCAAAGATGAAAGGAACATGTTTAAACATGGGACATTTAAGTATAGCATAATTCAATAGATCTTTATCGTTATGCAACAACCCAACTGGTAGAGAAACTCCCTTAATTGTTACGAGGTAGAGAATAAAATATGAAAATTTGAACTTTTTATATGTTTGTATTATCATGTCTACCTATTTTGTTTTGTTTTATTTCAAATTACCTGTTTGATGTCCACCATTCACATCTTGATTGGATGCTAGGTGCATCTGATTAGCAGGAGCTTCATGAATGAATTCTCCATAACTACATATCTCCAAAAACAACAAATAAAAGAAAAAGATAGTCCTCACTTTTTGTGTGTAGTTGTTGTAAAAAGCTTTATCCTTGGGAGTGTATCACGTCATTAGGGGTTTGGTTTCTCTCCAATTTCATAAGAATTGGACGATCCACCAATTTTCTCTTGAATGGACAAGATCTCTATATATCAACATATTCAGTTAACTGAAAAAGTATTGCACTTTTGAAATTTTGCCTTTCAAGGTAGAATTGTTGAATCCTCCGATGATATAAAATTGGAAGGGAGTCTAACTCTGTCACTAGGATCTTTTGTGGTGTAATAATAATCATGTATTCATATTGTCTCTATTTTCTTACACATTCTATAATTGATTCGCCCATGTGATTGTGCCACCATTTCATCAAAAAAGAAAAATCAAATCTTACTTTGTATCATTTGACGTCTCAAGATTAATAATAATGCTTTCAGATTTGCTTCATGAATATCTTGTTTTGTTATAATACATCAATAACTATTCAGTTTTGATTATAAGTTCTTCAATAAATTGTTGCATATTTAAGTATAGTGTTGTGAAGATTTACGAGTATTGTCATGTTTTAATGGCTTGTAACTTCGAAATAATTGCTTATAATCCTAATTTTCAGGCAACACTTTTGACACTGTCATCACTGGCAAGAAATACTTAACATCGAACCATAGCTTTAAGTACTCCAAGGCTTGAGGTGTCGTTGAACTTGACAAGATGGATGGGAGTGCTAACAACATCTTGAGATGTTTATGCATGTGGCAAAGAAAGAAAAAATTGGTGCTCTTGATAATGATACCTAAGTACATTGCATGAATTGATTATTGTCCATTCTCAACTTCTTACACCAAAATGAAAGATAAAATCATTATAAATGTTACTCATGTTTTATTATATAAGAATTTAGAATTATTTTCTCATGGTATTTGAAATTAATAACCTAATTAATTACCTTATGGAAAATAATGAACTTTAATTGGAATTTTGTTATATTTGTTGCTCGAGTAAAATGAAAAATTCCATAGTCCAATGAATATCTGCAAAAGAAATAGCAGCTTCAAACAAAGTTATCATTTTGTAGGAAGTCCAATAAACTGGTAGTTCATTGACAAACTAATCATATTGCATTGTCCATGCTATAAATAGATGATGTGAACAAAATGCATGCATGTGTTCAAATAAATAAATAAATAAAATACATGCCAGTCTTTGAAATATTGATTCCTTTTTTTTTTGAAAAGTATATTGATGCATTTTGTTAAACAACGACTTTGTAAAATACTTCATGATGACATCAAAATTATGGGTTTTAGGGTTTAGGGTTTAGGCTTTAGAGGCAGGTAATTCTGTTGTAGTGAGAGAAACTCTGGCTTCTCTCTAGAAACTTCATACGTAATTTTCAGATCTAGCTCAAATCCTTGATTTTTCTGCTGAATTTCCACTGATTAACTGTAATTCTCACTGATTCTTATCATCTGAACATGAATAGTGATCAAATTCACAAACAAATTCCTCCAAAACCACCTGACATAACCAAAAACTTTGCCTCCCTGTTCAAGAACACCTCAAGTGCAGAATTTTTTTTGAAAATCTCGAACTCCTCTGCAATGAATTCTTATGCCTCTGTGGATCCTTCTGGTGATGAGAGAATCAAAATTATGCCTTCGAACTTCATTTTGAATCCTCAGACTTCACTGAATCTTCAAATACCTGCCAGATCTCAAAATTTGCCGACAAACCAAACTTTTCCAATTTCTCATATCCCTTCGTCTGAGCTTGGATTTCAGCTTCCAATTGCTTCTATGAGTGTTCAGAGCACTCATGGTGTCATTTTAAACCCCCAGACTTCGTTGAATCTTCAATTTCCATCGAGCTCTCAAAATACTTCGACTGATCGAAATTGTCCAAACTCCCAGTTTCCTTTGACTGAGCAAGGAGTTCAGGTTCCAATAGGTTCTTTGAGTGTTCAGAGTGTTCTTGGAGCTCAGTCTCCTCCAACTAGCACCTTGCCTGGTTCCTTCTCTTTTACGAGTACACTGAAACTAGCTAAAAGAGTGGTTTACAACAATGGGGAACCAGGCATGTACTGGTCCCAGATGAAACACAGGAGCTCTCTAAGGCATTCCATCAGACTCTAATTGGTAAATGTGCATATGGAAAGCCGTCGTTAGGTGTTATCAAAGAATTCATCAACTCAAGGTGGTTGTTGAAATGAGATTTCTCTGTTGGAGTCTTGGATCCTAGGCACGTTTTGATTAGATTTAATCTCTATGAGGATTATGTGAAGGTGTGGTTGAAAGATACCACTTACATTGAAGGGTTCCTTTTTCAGTTTTTTAAGTGGTTCCCTGAGTTCCACTCTGGGATTGAACCTCCAATAGTGCCTGTGTGGGTGTCATTGCCAGGGTTACCTATTCACCTCTTTAACAGAGAGAGCATTCGTGATATTCTAAGTCCAATAGGTAGAATCCTAGTAATGGACAATGCTACTTTGCAGTTATCTAGGCCTGGGGTGGCTAAAGCATGTGTAGAAATGAACTTATTGGCCAACAATCCTAAGAGATTCTGGCTAGATATAGGGGGTATAAGTGGTAGATGGTAAAGAATAGTGTATGAAAAAGAGTATAAATATTGCCCTTCTTGTTTAAAACAAGGGCATGAGGGGCTTATGTGTCGAAGGAAGAAGAGGTTGGTGTTGCTGAGAAGGTATCTGTTCTAGTGAATGGCTCTGGCCATGAGGAAGTATGGATGAATGGGAAAGGAAAAACAATTGCTACAGATGTGCAAAGAGTTAAGCCAAGAAAGGAGTACAAACAAAAGAATGTGATCCAAAGTCCAGTTGTGGAGAACAGTTTTGCTGTTTTGAATGAGGAAAATGAGGCTATGAAGAGGGAAAATAGCTTGAAGACTAATGAAATGATGCAGCAAATGGATATCAATATAAATGAGGATGTTGAGGTGAATTCTATTGGGGCATATTTGAATCAAAGCTTGCTTCAAGAGGTTCAAAGAGTTCAGAATTGTTCTGAAAATCAGGAGCAGAATGGTACTGACATAGCTGGTACAAATTTGGAGGTATTTTCTTTATCTTCTCCTGTTATTCCTGTTAATAATGCATATGATAATATGGAGGTGAGGAATGAGGGTAGGAGTGGTGTAGATATGGAAATGAATAATGAGGTGATGAGGCCTAATGAGGAAATTGGAGAGGATACAAGTGTTGTTAGAAATGATAATGTGGAGAATTTGGGGGAATGCAGGGTGCATTATGCTCCATCTATGGACTCTTCCTTTATGATGGAACATCAATATGTAGTAAGGCAAGGACATGAGGGGGCCTTAGATGATCAGATTGGTCTGGTAAAGGAGAGAGTTCCACCTAACAAGGGCTATTTTTCAGACCAAGCTAGTTCTAAGAGTCATGCTGATATAGTTGCTGATTCTGATAGCTCATTTAATGAAGAGGAGGAAGGTAATAGATTAAATTATAGTGGAGATTTCTCTTCTATCAATTCATGATTAATATTTTATCATGGAATATGAGGGGAGTAGTTAAAGCTGCTAAGAGAAGGAGATTAAAAAAGCTGTTAAAGATGCATGATGTGTGTTTTGTGGCTATTCAAGAACCTAAAGTACTTGTGAATAAGATGCCTTTATTTGTTAGGAGTATTGGATTAGGGCATTTCTGTTCTAATTCTCTAGCAGAGAGAAATATTTGGATCTTATGGGATGATAGAGTGAAGATAAAATTGCTGTTTGAGCATGAACAAGTCATGACAGTGGAGTTGACTTTCATGAATTCTGAGACTTTTTGGGTTTCAATTGTTTATGCTAGTTGTGATCACTTACTGAGAAGGAACTTGTGGCAACATCTGTTGGATATTGACATTCCATTAGACATGCCATGGTTAGTGGTGGGTGATTTTAATGCTATTTTGAGCTCAGATGAGAGAAGAGGAGGTGCCTTTCTTGCTATGATATCTATGGAGGAGTTTGGGGATTTTATGGATCAGAGGGGCTTGTTGGATGGTGGATTCAGTGGGAATAAGTTTACATGGTGTGATAATAGACAAGGCCATGTAAGAATGAGACAGAGGTTGGATAGGGCTCTGGTAAATGTGTCCTGGAATTTGAGATATGCAAGTATGGAGGCTATGCATTTGGCGAGAGGATCTTCTGATCATTGTCCTTTGCTTTTGAAAATCATGGATTTGCCTGCTCAGAGAAGAGTCTCTTACTTCAGGTTCTAGGATATGTGGTGTGATCATGAATGTTTTCTGAAGTTGATTGAAACCAATTGGGGTGGACAATATTCTGAAAATCCAATGTCTAACTTGTTTATCAGACTGAAATATTTGAAGGCTCACATGAAGATTTGGAATAAGGAGGTATTTGGGAACTTATTTGAATGTATTAAAGCTCAGGAAATGAAAGTTCAAAGAGCAGAAATGGAGTTGGATCAAGAATTCAGGTTATCTAAAAGTTTGGAACTTGAAACTTACAAAGATGAATTGGACAATTTGCTGAGAAGAGAAGAGATATATTGGAAGCAGAAATCCAATGTTAGATGGGCTATGCATGGAGAAAGAAATACTAAGTTTTATCAGGCTATTGCAAAGAGCAAGTGGGTTAGAAACAAAGTGTCCAGAATCAAGAATCAAGAGGGGGATTGGATTCATGATGAGAAAGGGATTGCTGAGGTAGCAGAGGTATTCTATTCTGATTTATACAAATCAGAACAACATGTTATTCTTGATCATGTACTCTTTGAAATCCCAAGCTTGGTAAGTTAGGAGGAGAATGAGAGACTTACTGGTGAGGCTTCTTTGAAGGAGGTGAAGAGTGTAGTTTTTTCTATGGCTACTGAGAGTGCTCCTGGGCCAGATGGCTTGTCTGGTAAATTTTTTCAATTTGCTTGGGAGGTCATCAAGGTGGATATATGGAGGGCAGTGAATTTTTTGTTAAAATGAGGTATAATGCCTAAGTCAGTCAATTCTACTTTGCTAGTTTTGATTCCAAAGAAGGAGGACCCTCATTCATTCTCTGATTTTAGGCCTATTAGTTTATGTAACTTGGTATATAAGATCTTTACTAAACTAATTACTAGTAGACTCTCTTCTTTGCTCCCTGTGTTGATTTCTGAGGAGCAACATGGATTTGTGCAAGGTAGAGGGATTGTAAACTGTGTATCTTTGGGTCAGCTGATGGTGGGAAAGTTGGATAGAAAGGTGGAGGGTGGTAATATGGTAATGAAACTTGATATGATGAAGGCATATGACAGATTGGAGTGAGATTTTTTGTTGAAAGTTTTGAGCTGTTTTGGGTTCTCAAGTCTGTTTACTCTCATTATCTATAATTGCTTGAACACTCAAAGTTTTTCTATTTGTTTGAATGGTCAGAGATTTGGGTATTTTTCCAATTCCAGAGGATTAAGGCAAGGAAATCCCCTTTCTCCTTCCTTGTTCATCCTAGCTGAGGAGGCTTTGAGTAGAGGACTGAGAAGACTTTATCATCAGCAATTAGTTACTCATTACCACATTGGAAGAGGTACAACAATGGTAAGCCATTTATTCTTTGCTGATGACACCTTGGTGTTCCTTAGAGGAAATAAAAAATCTGTTTTGAATGTACTAAAATTTATTGGAGATTATGAAGCTTGTTCTGGACAGAAAGTTAATAAGCAGAAGAGTTCATTGTATTGTTCTAAAAGAATTTATGTAAGGAGAAGGACTGCTTTGTCTTCTCTGGTGGGTATTCCTATTAAAAGTTGTCTTTTTACTTATTTGGGATGCCCTATAATTAGGGGCAGGTCCAAGCTTTGTTATTTTGAGGAGATAGTGAAGACTTTCAGGGGAAGAATTGAGGGCTGGTATGCTAGAATGCTATTTGGCATGGGGAGAATAGTACTTGTTCAGTCAGTACTTAACTCTATCCCTATACATATGCTAGCATGTATGAATATTCCTAAGGGAGTGATGAATAATTTAAACTCTCTTATTGCTGGTTTTGTTTGGTCTAATAAGTTGGACACTAAAAGAAGACATTGGGTTTCCTTGGAAAACATTTATAAACCAAAGATGGAAGGTGGTCTAGGACTCAGAAGTTTTGGGGAAATTCAATTTGCTTTTAGAGCTAAACAGGTATGGGAGGTTCTCAATGGAAATTCTCTATAGGCTAAGGTTTTTATGGGGAAGTTTTTCAAGGGGAAGCATATGTTGAGATGTGGTGTTACTGGGACAGGCCTGAGCTTTAAAATTCTAAGACCCTAGTTTGAATTTGTGGTAAACAATTCTATGGTTTTGATTGGAAATGGCCAGAATACTGATTTCTGGTGTGATGCTTGGATGGAGAATGGTCATTTAATTCACAGAATTGAGGGATCTCCTTTGAAATTTCCTAAGATCAGTGAATTGTGGAGCATTGAGGGTTGGCATTTAGAAAGGGTGGTGGATTGGCTTCCTCCTCAACTGGTGTATGAGGTTTGTGGTTCTGGTGTGGTTTTGTCTGAACAACCTGATATAAGGGTATGGAAACTCACTACCTCAGGTTCCTTCTCTGTTAAATCTGTATGGCATCAGATCAGAAGAAGGGGAGTGCATAGTGATATTATTCAAGGAATTTGGAAACAAAAAACCTTTCCAAGTGCTCAATTATGCACTTGGAAGATTTGTAAAGAAGCTCTGACTACAGATGGAAGGGTGCAGAGAGTTAGTGTGTCATTGGCTAGTAGGTGCAGTCTATGTAATCAGAATGAGGAATCTTCTACTCATTTGTTAATTACTTGCTCCTTTTCTGATGAAGTATGGAGGAGGGTTGCTGCTTCCATGGGGTTTGATATAATTGATAGGGAATCTCTAATGTGTAGATGCTTGAGACTGTTGAGAGCTTTCAAAAATCAATCTGTGAGTCTATGTTGATATTTTGGGCTATATGGAAGGAGAGGTGTAGAAGGAGGTTTGAAGGCTTAGTCTTGAATGCTTATGCTCTCTTTGCACAAGTAATTAGTGCTTTGAGATGGCAAGTGTATATGCTTAAACCTTGTAGGATGGATGATCTAAGGGGCAAAGAATTGCTTCATGATTTGAAGATTGGGAATCCTATTTCTGTAATTAACAAGGTGAATAGGATTAGGTGGGAGCCTCCTCCTGAGAATATGTTGAAGCTCAATGTTGATGGTGCTTCTAAAGGGGGTAGTGGATTGTCTGGAGGTGGAATGGTGCTAAGGAATTCTGATGGGCATTTGATGTTAGCAGCTGCTGCATTTTATGGTTTAGGGTCTAATATGCAAGCTGAATGCAGGGCTTTGCTGGTTGGCTTAAATATGATTATGCAACATGGTTTAGATGAGCATTCATATGTGCTGGATTCCTGGATACTGTATTGAAGCTGTATTTTCTACTTGGTCGGCAACATTGTACTCTTTTTAAGTCCTTTTCTAGGGATGCTACACTGCTGCATTGGAGGGCATGGTCCTACTGGTACAGTCTACTTCTGCACTGGTCCATTTGTGGTTCTAGACTGGACTGGGATTGCACTGTTCTTTGCTTCTTGTAAATTTTCAATTTTTGAATAAAATTTTCCTCTTCTTTTTTTTAAAAAAAGGGTTTAGGGTTTTTAGGGTTTAGGGTTTAGGGTTTTAGGGTTTAGGGGTTTTAGAGTTTTAGGGTTTAGGGTTTTAGGATTTAGGTTTTAGGGTTTAGGGATTAGGGTTTAGGGGGTTTAGGGTTTAGGGTTTTAGGGGGTTTAGGGTTTTAGGGTTTTAGGGTTTAGGGTTTAGGGTTTAGTATAACTCTATAGATTCTAGTATTGGGTGCAGTCCCAGAGGAAATGACATTAACCTTTCTTTATGATGAATTGTCTTATGTGGAATGTAAGGGGAGCAGGTAAGGAAAGCTTGAGAAGCAGACTGAAGAAATTGATTGTTATGAATAAGGTTAGTCTTCTTGCTATTATTGAACCTAAAATGTCCCAAACCAAACTGAGGAGCTTTTGCTTAGCAGTGGGGATGAATTCTTTCATGGCAAACACAATGGCAGAGAAAAACATATGGCTACTGTGGAACAATAATTTGGAGGTCAGGAGTGTGCTGCATTTCGAACAAGCTTTGACCGTATCCATTTCATACCAGGGAGCTGATCCAATTCTGGTCACTGTGGTGTATGCAAGTTGTGATTATTTGTTAAGAAGACCCCTATGGGATCACTTGAAGTCTATTTCCTCTTCCTTTGATATGCCTTGGCTTGTTATGGGTGATTTTAATATTGTGATGAAGTCGAGTGAAAGAATGGGAGGATCTTTCCCATCTGTGTTGGCAATGAATGAATTTGGGGATTGCATCCAGTCGGAGGGGCTTATTGATTGTGGTTATGAAGGAAATAACTTTACTTGGTGTAATGGTCACCATGGAGCTTCTAGGATGTGGCAAAGGCTGAATAGAATTTTTGCTAATATTGAATGGAATGCTAAATTTCAGGACACTCAGGTTATGCATTTAGCTAGAGGGAGCTCAGACCACTGCCCCCTGCTAATCAAGATAGCGGAGAAAGATGCCCAACAACGGATTTCCTACTTTAAATTTCTTGATATGTGGGTTGAAGACCCTTCCTTTTTGCCTTTAGTTGCTGAGAATTGGAATGGGTTTTATGCAGGGAACCCAATTGAGAATTTTTTCCTCAAACTCAAAATGCTCAAGTTCAAAATCAAAAAATGGAACAAGGAGGTGTTTGGTAATATTTTTGAGAAGATCAGCAAGCAGGAGCTGGAATTGAGAGAAGCTGAAAGAAATGTGGATAGCAACTATTCCAAGGATACAATATCAAATTTAGAAGGAGCAAGAAAGAATCTAGAGGAAACCCTCAGAATGGAAGAACTATATTGGAGACAAAAAGCAAATGTCAAATGTGCCTTACAAGGGGAAAGAAATACAAAGTTTTTTCAAGCTATGGCTAGAGGGAAGGCGGTAAGGAACAATGTTTTGAGAATTAAAGGCGATGATGGAGAATGGTGCACTTCGGAGGAAGATATTGCTCACCAGGCCGTGTCTTTCTTTAGTAACCTTTATAAATCTGAGGTTCACATGTTAAATAATGACTTGTTGGATGTCATTCCGAAGCTTGTGGGACCTGCTGAGAACGAGGATTTGACCAAGGCAGCTACTATCTTGGAGCTAAAACAAGTTGTTTTCTCTATGTCTGTTGAAAGTGCTCCTGGCGCTGATGGTTTTTCTGGAAAGTTCTTCCAAGTGGCATGGGATATTATTAAAACGGACCTACTAGGCGCTGTTAATTTTTTCTTGAATGGGGGGATGGTTCCAAGATCTGTTAACTCTACCCTTCTTGCTTTAATCCCGAAAGTGACAAAGCCCAGTTCCTTCTCAGAGTTTAGGCCAATAAGCCTATGTAATTTCCTGTACAAAGTTTTCACTAAGGTCCTCTCCAACAGATTTGCTGCTCTTCTTCCGTCATTGATTTCAAATGCACAACATGGTTTTGTCAAAGGGAGAGGGATTGGAGACTGTATATCTTTGGCCCAGTTGATGGTTGGTGATCTTGATAGGAAAGTTGAGGCTGGTAACGTCATTGTTAAACTGGACATGATGAAAGCGTATGACCGCATTGAATGGGACTTCCTTGAAAAAACTCTGGAATGCTTTGGCTTCTCAAGTCTTTTTATTTCCATTGTTGGTAATTGTCTACAGAATCAATGCTTCTCTATTTGTCTTAATGGGCAGCGATTTGGGTATTTTCCTTCTTCTAGAGGATTGAGGCAAGGCGATCCAATTTCTCCTGCTCTTTTTATTTTGGCAGAGGAAGTCTTAAGTAGAGGGTTGACTAAATTGTATGGAGGTGGTAGAGTAAAAGCCTTTCATGCCGGAAGGGGTGCTCTGCTGATCTCTCATCTTCTTTTTGCTGACGATACTTTGCTTTTCCTTAAAGGAAACAAAAAATCCATGGAACACTTGATGAAGTTTTTAGTTCTTTATGAGGAAAGTTCTGGCCAACGCATAAGTAAGGGGAAAAGCTCCTTGATTTGCTCTTCTAAAATTCCTCTGGGCAGGAGATATGCACTATCCAGAATTGCTGAAATCCCCATTAAAAAGTGTCCATTCATCTACTTGGGTTGTCCAATGATCAAAGGAAGATACATACTGCGGGATTTTGAGGATGTGATTCTTAAATTCAAGGAAAAAATGGAAGGATGGTACGTTGGCTTACTGATGAGTCGGTTTTATACCTACGAATTGAGTACTTTCGGCTTGAAGAATTTGCAAGTTTTCAATTATTTTATGTTCCTTTTTATTTGTTTTGTGTGTTTTGATATTATTTTGTAGGAATCATTATTTGGAAGCAAACAAGATCATTTGGAAGGAAACAAGGATTTGGAGGCTTAAAAGTGAAAGAAATCTGGTGGAAGTACCTCGGGTTTCCTCCATTTTGACCATGATCCACTCAGAATCTGGAAAAGTTCAAAACATGAAAGTTGTAGATCTGGATGTCTTCTGTATTGTATCAAAATTTCAGCTCAATCCAACGGTTAGATCAAAAGCTATGGCGATTTTACGAAAACTGGTCCAGAGCTGAAGGCTAAAAATCGGCCTTCCCAGCGCCCAGAAACTGCCAGACCAGCGCTGTTCCAGCGCTGTTTCAGCGCCCCAGCGCCCACTTACTGCCATATAGCGCTGTCCCAGCGCCCACTTACTGCCATATAGCGCTGTCCCAGCGCTGCTGCGCGTGTGTTGGTTGTTTGACGCGAATTCTGACTCGTTTTTGGCCCGAAATTGGACTCTAATGTCTCCTATGTGCCTAGGGTTTGATGGGGATATAAATATAATGACTTTGGGGGCTGAAATAGAGAGAAGAAGACCAAAGTATTGCAAAAAAATTGAAGGCAAGAATCGAAGAAACCGACACGAAGAAAATCGGACTTGAAGGCTAGAGAGAGATTGAAGCTTGCAACTAAGTTTTCATTCTTTTCCCTTACTTTTTCTTCTTGATTTTCTAAGATGTTGTTTAATTTGAGAAGGATATTTTTCAATTACATTATGAACTAAATCTTTATTAAGGTTGCAACGGAACCTAATGTCTAGTTAAATTAATCTACTCTCGTTTCTAGTTTTTGTTGATCTTATATGAGTTGTTTGTCAGATTTTGTGTTTAATATATAATTGTTTGGCCATCAATTAATTTGATAACCTAGATGAAATTGGGAAATGAATTCTAGGTTTAGATCTGAATATGATGACATGCGTATGGTTAATTCTTCTTTGGATTGAATTGCTGGGTTTGTGTATAGGATAGGAATATACCTATACGCCGTGTGTAACTTTTATGAGAGTTTGAACTTAATGAATCTATTCCAACTTATTTTGCATAGGAATATAGCAATTTAATTGGGATAGATATGCTTATCTTACTATCGGAAGAGATTTGATAAATAATTTTGAAGTCTCAGTTAACAACTTATTTTGATCAATTAACTGGAAAGAGAGTGGAAAGATTTATACGAAGCATTAGGGGAAGTTGTAATCTTAACTTCTTCTATCTGTTTGATTATTAAATTTAGGTTTATTCTTAAATTAGTGAATTCATAGTTGATTGCAATTGTTTGAATTCATAGGTTTATCCTTCGTTTTTCGTGCAATCCCTTCGTTTCTGATGGCAGACCATCTGCCTTATCAGAAACGCAGGGGCTCTTATCATAATGAAGGCTCTCTTTTCACCTCCTTCTCCACAGCCCACAGCATTTTGGAGGCTCTCCCAGCTGCCCACTTAGCTCAGCTATCACCCATAACTTTTACAAAGGCATCTCCAATTTTCGATTGCTCATGCCCTCAGCTGGACTTTTCAGCTGCTTTTTTCAGATCAGTGCACAAGGTTTTTAAAGGGCTTTTCAGCTTCTCTTTATTTATTATGATCTGCTTTCAGCCCAAAAATCCCCAGGTCAACGCCAACAGCTTTTCATCACCCAAAGCTCAGACTTTCAGCTCTGTTTTCCTGCCTTTCATCGCCTATTGTTCTATAAGCTCCTCTGCCTTCTCCTTGCTCAGCTGGTTTTCAGCTGAACTTCCAGCTGACTTCAATCCTTTTCAGCTGGGGTTTCAGCTCCTTTTCAGTTGGTTTTATGCCAATTTTGCTCCTTCTGCTGATCCATGTTTTGTGGTTGAGGTGCTGGGCAGTTTGGCTTTTGTGTGGAGGTGGTTTTGTTTTGAGGTGAAGGTGGGTTGGTTTTGTCCAATGAAGAAGATTTGTTTCTTTATTTCTTTTAAGGATTAAAGCCAACTCTGGCTTCCTTTTTTATTTTAAGCTGTGTTGCTTTGCTTCTTGTAATCATGGTTTTTTATATATATAATGCCCCTTGCTTGGTTTTAAAAAAAATAAAGGGTTTAGGGTTTAGGGGTTTAGGGGTTTAGGGTTTAGGGTTTTAGGGTTTAGGGTTTAGGGTTTAGGGTTTAGGGTTTAGGGTTTAGGGTTTAGGGTTTAGGGTTTAGGGTTTTAGGGGTTTAGGGGTTTAGGGTTTAGGGTTTAGGGTTTAGGGTTTAGGGTTTAGGGTTTAGGGTTTAGGGTTTAGGGTTTAGGGTTTAGGGTTTAGGGTTTAGGGTTTAGGGTTTAGGGTTTAGGGTTTAGGGTTTAGGGTTTAGGGTTTAGGGTTTAGGGTTTAGGGTTTAGGGTTTAGGGTTTAGGGTTTAGGGTTTAGGGTTTAGGGTTTAGGGTTTAGGGTTTAGGGTTTAGGGTTTAGGGTTTAGGGTTTAGGGTTTAGGGTTTAGGGTTTAGGGTTTAGGGTTTAGGGTTTAGGGTTTAGGGTTTAGGGTTTAGGGTTTAGGGTTTAGGGTTTAGGGTTTAGGGTTTAGGGTTTAGGGTTTAGGGTTTAGGGTTTAGGGTTTAGGGTTTAGGGTTTAGGGTTTAGGGTTTAGGGTTTAGGGTTTAGGGTTTAGGGTTTAGGGTTTAGGGTTTAGGGTTTAGGGTTTAGGGTTTAGGGTTTAGGGTTTAGGGTTTAGGGTTTAGGGTTTAGGGTTTAGGGTTTAGGGTTTAGGGTTTAGGGTTTAGGGTTTAGGGTTTAGGGTTTAGGGTTTAGGGTTTAGGGTTTAGGGTTTAGGGTTTAGGGTTTAGGGTTTAGGGTTTAGGGTTTAGGGTTTAGGGTTTAGGGTTTAGGGTTTAGGGTTTAGGGTTTAGGGTTTAGGGTTTAGGGTTTAGGGTTTAGGGTTTAGGGTTTAGGGTTTAGGGTTTAGGGTTTAGGGTTTAGGGTTTAGGGTTTAGGGTTTAGGGTTTAGGGTTTAGGGTTTAGGGTTTAGGGTTTAGGGTTTAGGGTTTAGGGTTTAGGGTTTAGGGTTTAGGGTTTAGGGTTTAGGGTTTAGGGTTTAGGGTTTAGGGTTTAGGGTTTAGGGTTTAGGGTTTAGGGTTTAGGGTTTAGGGTTTAGGGTTTAGGGTTTAGGGTTTAGGGTTTAGGGTTTAGGGTTTAGGGTTTAGGGTTTAGGGTTTAGGGTTTAGGGTTTAGGGTTTAGGGTTTAGGGTTTAGGGTTTAGGGTTTAGGGTTTAGGGTTTAGGGTTTAGGGTTTAGGGTTTAGGGTTTAGGGTTTAGGGTTTAGGGTTTAGGGTTTAGGGTTTAGGGTTTAGGGTTTAGGGTTTAGGGTTTAGGGTTTAGGGTTTAGGGTTTAGGGTTTAGGGTTTAGGGTTTAGGGTTTAGGGTTTAGGGTTTAGGGTTTAGGGTTTAGGGTTTAGGGTTTAGGGTTTAGGGTTTAGGGTTTAGGGTTTAGGGTTTAGGGTTTAGGGTTTAGGGTTTAGGGTTTAGGGTTTAGGGTTTAGGGTTTAGGGTTTAGGGTTTAGGGTTTAGGGTTTAGGGTTTAGGGTTTAGGGTTTAGGGTTTAGGGTTTAGGGTTTAGGGTTTAGGGTTTAGGGTTTAGGGTTTAGGGTTTAGGGTTTAGGGTTTAGGGTTTAGGGTTTAGGGTTTAGGGTTTAGGGTTTAGGGTTTAGGGTTTAGGGTTTAGGGTTTAGGGTTTAGGGTTTAGGGTTTAGGGTTTAGGGTTTAGGGTTTAGGGTTTAGGGTTTAGGGTTTAGGGTTTAGGGTTTAGGGTTTAGGGTTTAGGGTTTAGGGTTTAGGGTTTAGGGTTTAGGGTTTAGGGTTTAGGGTTTAGGGTTTAGGGTTTAGGGTTTAGGGTTTAGGGTTTAGGGTTTAGGGTTTAGGGTTTAGGGTTTAGGGTTTAGGGTTTAGGGTTTAGGGTTTAGGGTTTAGGGTTTAGGGTTTAGGGTTTAGGGTTTAGGGTTTAGGGTTTAGGGTTTAGGGTTTAGGGTTTAGGGTTTAGGGTTTAGGGTTTAGGGTTTAGGGTTTAGGGTTTAGGGTTTAGGGTTTAGGGTTTAGGGTTTAGGGTTTAGGGTTTAGGGTTTAGGGTTTAGGGTTTAGGGTTTAGGGTTTAGGGTTTAGGGTTTAGGGTTTAGGGTTTAGGGTTTAGGGTTTAGGGTTTAGGGTTTAGGGTTTAGGGTTTAGGGTTTAGGGTTTAGGGTTTAGGGTTTAGGGTTTAGGGTTTAGGGTTTAGGGTTTAGGGTTTAGGGTTTAGGGTTTAGGGTTTAGGGTTTAGGGTTTAGGGTTTAGGGTTTAGGGTTTAGGGTTTAGGGTTTAGGGTTTAGGGTTTAGGGTTTAGGGTTTAGGGTTTAGGGTTTAGGGTTTAGGGTTTAGGGTTTAGGGTTTAGGGTTTAGGGTTTAGGGTTTAGGGTTTAGGGTTTAGGGTTTAGGGTTTAGGGTTTAGGGTTTAGGGTTTAGGGTTTAGGGTTTAGGGTTTAGGGTTTAGGGTTTAGGGTTTAGGGTTTAGGGTTTAGGGTTTAGGGTTTAGGGTTTAGGGTTTAGGGTTTAGGGTTTAGGGTTTAGGGTTTAGGGTTTAGGGTTTAGGGTTTAGGGTTTAGGGTTTAGGGTTTAGGGTTTAGGGTTTAGGGTTTAGGGTTTAGGGTTTAGGGTTTAGGGTTTAGGGTTTAGGGTTTAGGGTTTAGGGTTTAGGGTTTAGGGTTTAGGGTTTAGGGTTTAGGGTTTAGGGTTTAGGGTTTAGGGTTTAGGGTTTAGGGTTTAGGGTTTAGGGTTTAGGGTTTAGGGTTTAGGGTTTAGGGTTTAGGGTTTAGGGTTTAGGGTTTAGGGTTTAGGGTTTAGGGTTTAGGGTTTAGGGTTTAGGGTTTAGGGTTTAGGGTTTAGGGTTTAGGGTTTAGGGTTTAGGGTTTAGGGTTTAGGGTTTAGGGTTTAGGGTTTAGGGTTTAGGGTTTAGGGTTTAGGGTTTAGGGTTTAGGGTTTAGGGTTTAGGGTTTAGGGTTTAGGGTTTAGGGTTTAGGGTTTAGGGTTTAGGGTTTAGGGTTTAGGGTTTAGGGTTTAGGGTTTAGGGTTTAGGGTTTAGGGTTTAGGGTTTAGGGTTTAGGGTTTAGGGTTTAGGGTTTAGGGTTTAGGGTTTAGGGTTTAGGGTTTAGGGTTTAGGGTTTAGGGTTTAGGGTTTAGGGTTTAGGGTTTAGGGTTTAGGGTTTAGGGTTTAGGGTTTAGGGTTTAGGGTTTAGGGTTTAGGGTTTAGGGTTTAGGGTTTAGGGTTTAGGGTTTAGGGTTTAGGGTTTAGGGTTTAGGGTTTAGGGTTTAGGGTTTAGGGTTTAGGGTTTAGGGTTTAGGGTTTAGGGTTTAGGGTTTAGGGTTTAGGGTTTAGGGTTTAGGGTTTAGGGTTTAGGGTTTAGGGTTTAGGGTTTAGGGTTTAGGGTTTAGGGTTTAGGGTTTAGGGTTTAGGGTTTAGGGTTTAGGGTTTAGGGTTTAGGGTTTAGGGTTTAGGGTTTAGGGTTTAGGGTTTAGGGTTTAGGGTTTAGGGTTTAGGGTTTAGGGTTTAGGGTTTAGGGTTTAGGGTTTAGGGTTTAGGGTTTAGGGTTTAGGGTTTAGGGTTTAGGGTTTAGGGTTTAGGGTTTAGGGTTTAGGGTTTAGGGTTTAGGGTTTAGGGTTTAGGGTTTAGGGTTTAGGGTTTAGGGTTTAGGGTTTAGGGTTTAGGGTTTAGGGTTTAGGGTTTAGGGTTTAGGGTTTAGGGTTTAGGGTTTAGGGTTTAGGGTTTAGGGTTTAGGGTTTAGGGTTTAGGGTTTAGGGTTTAGGGTTTAGGGTTTAGGGTTTAGGGTTTAGGGTTTAGGGTTTAGGGTTTAGGGTTTAGGGTTTAGGGTTTAGGGTTTAGGGTTTAGGGTTTAGGGTTTAGGGTTTAGGGTTTAGGGTTTAGGGTTTAGGGTTTAGGGTTTAGGGTTTAGGGTTTAGGGTTTAGGGTTTAGGGTTTAGGGTTTAGGGTTTAGGGTTTAGGGTTTAGGGTTTAGGGTTTAGGGTTTAGGGTTTAGGGTTTAGGGTTTAGGGTTTAGGGTTTAGGGTTTAGGGTTTAGGGTTTAGGGTTTAGGGTTTAGGGTTTAGGGTTTAGGGTTTAGGGTTTAGGGTTTAGGGTTTAGGGTTTAGGGTTTAGGGTTTAGGGTTTAGGGTTTAGGGTTTAGGGTTTAGGGTTTAGGGTTTAGGGTTTAGGGTTTAGGGTTTAGGGTTTAGGGTTTAGGGTTTAGGGTTTAGGGTTTAGGGTTTAGGGTTTAGGGTTTAGGGTTTAGGGTTTAGGGTTTAGGGTTTAGGGTTTAGGGTTTAGGGTTTAGGGTTTAGGGTTTAGGGTTTAGGGTTTAGGGTTTAGGGTTTAGGGTTTAGGGTTTAGGGTTTAGGGTTTAGGGTTTAGGGTTTAGGGTTTAGGGTTTAGGGTTTAGGGTTTAGGGTTTAGGGTTTAGGGTTTAGGGTTTAGGGTTTAGGGTTTAGGGTTTAGGGTTTAGGGTTTAGGGTTTAGGGTTTAGGGTTTAGGGTTTAGGGTTTAGGGTTTAGGGTTTAGGGTTTAGGGTTTAGGGTTTAGGGTTTAGGGTTTAGGGTTTAGGGTTTAGGGTTTAGGGTTTAGGGTTTAGGGTTTAGGGTTTAGGGTTTAGGGTTTAGGGTTTAGGGTTTAGGGTTTAGGGTTTAGGGTTTAGGGTTTAGGGTTTAGGGTTTAGGGTTTAGGGTTTAGGGTTTAGGGTTTAGGGTTTAGGGTTTAGGGTTTAGGGTTTAGGGTTTAGGGTTTAGGGTTTAGGGTTTAGGGTTTAGGGTTTAGGGTTTAGGGTTTAGGGTTTAGGGTTTAGGGTTTAGGGTTTAGGGTTTAGGGTTTAGGGTTTAGGGTTTAGGGTTTAGGGTTTAGGGTTTAGGGTTTAGGGTTTAGGGTTTAGGGTTTAGGGTTTAGGGTTTAGGGTTTAGGGTTTAGGGTTTAGGGTTTAGGGTTTAGGGTTTAGGGTTTAGGGTTTAGGGTTTAGGGTTTAGGGTTTAGGGTTTAGGGTTTAGGGTTTAGGGTTTAGGGTTTAGGGTTTAGGGTTTAGGGTTTAGGGTTTAGGGTTTAGGGTTTAGGGTTTAGGGTTTAGGGTTTAGGGTTTAGGGTTTAGGGTTTAGGGTTTAGGGTTTAGGGTTTAGGGTTTAGGGTTTAGGGTTTAGGGTTTAGGGTTTAGGGTTTAGGGTTTAGGGTTTAGGGTTTAGGGTTTAGGGTTTAGGGTTTAGGGTTTAGGGTTTAGGGTTTAGGGTTTAGGGTTTAGGGTTTAGGGTTTAGGGTTTAGGGTTTAGGGTTTAGGGTTTAGGGTTTAGGGTTTAGGGTTTAGGGTTTAGGGTTTAGGGTTTAGGGTTTAGGGTTTAGGGTTTAGGGTTTAGGGTTTAGGGTTTAGGGTTTAGGGTTTAGGGTTTAGGGTTTAGGGTTTAGGGTTTAGGGTTTAGGGTTTAGGGTTTAGGGTTTAGGGTTTAGGGTTTAGGGTTTAGGGTTTAGGGTTTAGGGTTTAGGGTTTAGGGTTTAGGGTTTAGGGTTTAGGGTTTAGGGTTTAGGGTTTAGGGTTTAGGGTTTAGGGTTTAGGGTTTAGGGTTTAGGGTTTAGGGTTTAGGGTTTAGGGTTTAGGGTTTAGGGTTTAGGGTTTAGGGTTTAGGGTTTAGGGTTTAGGGTTTAGGGTTTAGGGTTTAGGGTTTAGGGTTTAGGGTTTAGGGTTTAGGGTTTAGGGTTTAGGGTTTAGGGTTTAGGGTTTAGGGTTTAGGGTTTAGGGTTTAGGGTTTAGGGTTTAGGGTTTAGGGTTTAGGGTTTAGGGTTTAGGGTTTAGGGTTTAGGGTTTAGGGTTTAGGGTTTAGGGTTTAGGGTTTAGGGTTTAGGGTTTAGGGTTTAGGGTTTAGGGTTTAGGGTTTAGGGTTTAGGGTTTAGGGTTTAGGGTTTAGGGTTTAGGGTTTAGGGTTTAGGGTTTAGGGTTTAGGGTTTAGGGTTTAGGGTTTAGGGTTTAGGGTTTAGGGTTTAGGGTTTAGGGTTTAGGGTTTAGGGTTTAGGGTTTAGGGTTTAGGGTTTAGGGTTTAGGGTTTAGGGTTTAGGGTTTAGGGTTTAGGGTTTAGGGTTTAGGGTTTAGGGTTTAGGGTTTAGGGTTTAGGGTTTAGGGTTTAGGGTTTAGGGTTTAGGGTTTAGGGTTTAGGGTTTAGGGTTTAGGGTTTAGGGTTTAGGGTTTAGGGTTTAGGGTTTAGGGTTTAGGGTTTAGGGTTTAGGGTTTAGGGTTTAGGGTTTAGGGTTTAGGGTTTAGGGTTTAGGGTTTAGGGTTTAGGGTTTAGGGTTTAGGGTTTAGGGTTTAGGGTTTAGGGTTTAGGGTTTAGGGTTTAGGGTTTAGGGTTTAGGGTTTAGGGTTTAGGGTT